>CM076676.1:138377643-138882643 GCA_038501925.1 Xenopus petersii | reverse complement strand
ATCTGACATGGGCTAGACATATTGTCAGTTCCCCAGCTGCCCCCAGTCATGTGACTTGTGCTCTGATAAACTTCAATCACTCTTTACTGCTGTACTGCAAGTTGGAGTGATATCAACCCCTCCCACCCCCCCCCCAGCAGCCAAACAACAGAACAATGGGAAGGTAACCAGTTAGCAGCTTCCTAACACAAGATAATAGCTCCCTGGCAGATCTAAGAACAGCACTTAATAGTAAAAACCAGTCCCACTGAGACTGATTCAGTTACATTAAGTTGGAGAAATAACAGCCTGCCAGAAAGTAGTTCCATCCTAAAGTGTAGGCACAAGTCACATGACTGGGGGCAGCTGGGAAACTGACAATATGTCTAGCCCCATGTCAGATTTCAAAATTGAATATAGATAAATCTTTTTGCTCTTTTGAAAAATGGATTCAGTGCAGAAGCCTGCTGGAGTAGAACTATTAACCGATGCGTTTTGATGCCATGACAGTATCCCTTTAAGATCTACACAACCCTCAATTATTCAACTAGAGGAATAATCATGTTGGCAGTTTTAAGGACACTGGGGAATTTATTGAATTAAATACAAAGTGAAACAAGCATTTCCAGGAGCCACATAATTACGTAGACAATATAAATGACAACCAGACACTGCAATATGGGTTGCCACCTCACCCCTTTAAAGCCAAAAACAAATGGAATCCACAGCCTGCATGGCTAATTAGCAATTTATTTAGATGCATGCTGCAGACTGAACTGATTTATATGTAGCCATGCATCCTGCATCTAAATGAATTGCTAATTAGCCATGCAGGCCGTGGATTTCATATGTGTTTGGTTTTAAAGGGGTGAGGTGGCAACCCTAATTGCAATATTAGAATGTATATCTAGTAGAAGTAATTCTAAAACAACTGGACTTGCTGAGTAATCGTTGAAGACTTCTTATTACTCATAAGAGCAACTTCTACAGTTGAACTGACTGGTGCGGGAAGTTCTTGGCATATAAATTCTTCCGCTGATCCAATCACAATGGCACATTGTAACTCTTCAGAGAGGGGACATCTGAAACTCACAGAGGTGTGATTCTGAAGAAGCTGCTCAGATGAGTAGTGAAACGTCTTCAATGATTACTCAGCAAGTCTAGTTGTTTTCGTATTACTTATACTAGATATTGTATGACCTAGATGAATGAAAATCATCATAGTCATTAGAATGTATAGTGTTATATTTCTCTAAAAGGGTAAAGGTAGGAAAGACTTTTTCCAATGACTTTCTATTTTCTGTGTGTGATCGTTTTTCTAATATTGAAGTGTAAAGTGTCATTTTTCACCTTCTGAAGCAGCCCTGGGAGGAGGGTCGCTGACCCTGTAAACTGTTCTAAATGGATACATTTAGTTGATACATTTGTTATCTTTGTCCCTGCTGAGCAGAATCTCTGGGTTTCATTACAGGCAGCTGTTAGAATTGATGTCTCCCACTGTGACACATTCAGTTACATTGAGTAGGAGAAACAACAGCCTGTCAGAAAGCAGTTCCATCCTAAAGTGCTGGCTCTTTCTGAAATCACATGACCAGGCAAAATGACCTGAGATGCACCTACACACCTATATTACAACTAAAAAAAATACACTTGCTATTTCAGGAATGAAATTTTACATGGGAGCGTAAATTCTTTTTCAGTGTAAACAATGTAATTTAGAAATGAAAACGACATCATAAAAATCATTTGAGAATCCCTTTAAAGGAGAAGGAAACCCCCAGGGCGCAAAACCCTTCCCCCCCTCCCCTGTGTTGCCCCCCCTCCCTCCTCCCCCCTGTCCCCATGGGCAAATGCCCCTAACTTGTTACTAACCCCTCTGCGCAGGTCCTGTCCACGGAGTTCACAGTCGCCATCTTCTCCCACGCGCGTCTTCTTCCTGCTCTGACCGGCGTCTTCTGGCGCATGCGCAGTAGGAACAGGTACCGGTACAGCTCTACTGCGCATGCGCCGAATGTCACAAAGTGAAATCGGAAAGCTTTGTGACATTCGGCGCATGCGCAGTAGAGCTGTACCGGTACCTGTTCCTACTGCGCATGCGCCAGAAGACGCCGGTCAGAGCAGGAAGAAGACGCGCGTGGGAGAAGATGGCGACTGTGAACTCCATGGACAGGACTTGCGCAGAGGGGTGAGTAACAAGTTAGGGGCATTTGCCCAGGGGGACAGGTAGGCCAGGGGGGAGGAGGGAGGGGGGGCAACACAGGGGAGGGGTTTTGCGCCCTGGGGGTTTCCTTCTCCTTTAAGAAGGCAGCACCCCACATGGAACATCTGTTGGAGTTGTCGGATAATTCGCATTTAACCATTGGAGCATCGAACATTTGTATTTGACCTTTTGGAGTATTTGGACTTTGTTATTCGTGTGCATTACTTGTTTCTACACAACTTGAACCAGTTAGTGCCCCTTTCTCTTATATACATCCCAACCAGACTTGGTCTACAATGAAGATTCCAACACGAGTCAGTGATCTGGAATTCTCAGTTATCATACAGCTTGCCTATGTTGTCTAAAGCAAAATAAATAAGAAAATACATTCTTTGTGGAGCAGGTTGAGGGAAAAATAATAAAGCTCATATCAAATAAGCTCACTGCAGTGTGTGCGTATATTATAACTATAATGCAAAGCCCTCCTCACCTTTGCTCGCTCTGTACGGGTCCTTGTCGGCGGTGCAGGAGCTACAACAATGGTGTGGGCAGCGAAAGCCTTTGGAATCAAAGATGGTGCCAGAATACTGCCGGGCGCAGGTTTCATGATAAAACTTTCCACAGCATGGAGCCGAACATCGCTTCACACTTGTACTTGGGATCTTACAGGAGAAGCAGGTGTGGAGGCCTGAAAAAGATAATGTACATATGTGCCAAAATCTACATATAGCCACCCCATAAGTTGTACCTAAACCCTGGGAGTTGCCCCCAGAGAAACCAAATGAGCTGACCCTACCTGTTTTACACTCCATACATATAAACTTCCCATCTGGTAGTGTATCCATCCCCAAACACTCAAGATGGAATAAGCGAGAACATTCCCCATCACATGATACCAGTGATTCTCCAAAGCTTTCACAGATCTATAGAAGAGAAAAGACAATCTGAGACATAAAGCCATCAGTACATTAAAACTAGGGCTTATTTTTTGTACAGGTACGGGACCTGTTATCCAAAATGCTTGGGGCCTGGGGCTTTCCGGATAAAGGATCTTTCCATAAGGGTGCACCGAATCCACTATTTTGAACCAAATCCTAATTTGCATATTTAAATTAGGGGTGGGAAGGGGAAAACATTTTTTAATTCCTTGTTTTGTGACGAAAAGTTGCGTGATTTCCCTTCAGAACCTAATTTGCATATGCAAATTAGGATTCGGTTCATTCGGGCAGATTGATTTTGGCCGAATCCGAATCCTGCTGAAAAAGGTCGATTCCTGGCCTAATACCGAACCGAATCCTGGATTCGGTGCATCCCTACTTTCCATAATTTGGATCTCCATACCTTAAGTCTACTAAAAAATAATTTAAACATGAATTAAACCCAATAGGATTGTTTTGCTTCCAATAAGGATTAATTATATCTTAGTTGGAATCAAATACAAGCTACTGTTTTATTATTACAGAGAAAAAGGAAATCAATTTTAACATTTGGAATTATTTGATTAAAATGGAGTGTGTGAGAAATGGCCATCCCGTAATTTGGAGCTTTCTGGGTAACCGGTTTCCGGATAACGGGTTTCCAGATAACGGATCCTATAATTGTACTGACAAATACTATGTTCCTGGCTTTTGTAAAGGCACACTGGCATGGTGTACTCTTCTGATGTCTACTGTTCTCTACAAAAAGGGATACCAAGAGATATATAGAAGAGCCATTACAAGACATGTAATGTCGGGACCTGGGGCTTTTTCCGATAACGGATCTTTAGATAAATAGGATTTTCTTACCTTAAGTCTACTATAAAATCATGTAAACATTAAATACACCCAATTGGCTTGTTTTGCTTCCAATAAGGATTAATTATATCTTATTTTAGCTCAAGTATAAGCTACTGTTTCATTAGCACAGAAAAAAAGGAAATCATTTTTAATAATATGGATTATTTGGATAAAATGGAGTCAATGGGAGATGGCCGTTCCTTAATTCTGGACATTTTGGATTATCAGGTTTCCAGATAACGGATCCCATACCTGTACAAACATATCCATCACATAGTCACATGTCAGTTGTCTAGTTCAATTAAACTGCATCAACAGCCATTTCTAGCTTGACCAGCTACTCAGCTAATGTTCGGTCCATGTCTTTAACCAAAATGATCATTCTTTCCATCTTATTGGGATGCAAAAAGAAGACTACAGCCTATTAATTGATATTCATACATACCTGGCACACCGAGTTTCTCTTACTCGACCTCTGAGAAATACTGGAATCGACAGACTGCACATCTGAGGCATCTGCATCTGCTGCGGCTGATGGACTGTCTGGCTGCTTCTCGAAGCTGATCTGAATTGAACATGCCAGACAGGAAATAAAGTAAACGTTGAGGGAACACTGTCCCACACTTAGCTAGGTTAATAAAATACAGGGGCGCAAGCTGGGCCCTATTTGACAGAAAATCGATGGAGAAGATAGCAGTGGTCTTTCAGTAGAGAGTTGTATTATTAAAGAGAAATTTTTTCAAAACACATCAGTTAATAGTGCTGCTCCAGCAGACTTCTGTACTGAAATCCATTTCTCAAAAGAGCAAACAGATTTTTTTTATAATTAATTTCCAGGAGCCACATAATTAATTTTGAAATCTGACATGGGGCTAGACATATTGTCAGTTTCCCAGCTGCTCCCAGTCATGTGACTTGTGCTCTGTTAAACTTTAGTCACTCTTTACTGCTGTACTGCATGTTGGAGTGAGATTTCCGCCCCCCCCAGCAGCCTAACAATGGGATGGTAACCAGATAGAAGCTCCCTAATACAAGATAACAACAGACTGGTAGATCTAAGAACAACACTCAATAGTCAAATACAGGACCCACTGAGACACATTCTGTTACATTGAGTAGGAGAAACAACAGCCTGCCAGAAAGCAGTTCCATCCTAAAGTGCTGGCTCTTTCTGAAAGCACATGACCAGGCAAAATTACTTGAGATGCACCTACACACCAATATTACAACTAAAAAAAAATACATTTGCTGGATCAGGAATTACATTTTATATTGTAGAGTGAATTATTTGCAGTGTAAACAGTGTCACTTAGAAATAAAAACTAGACCATAAAAAACATGAATCCCTTTAACGTGTTTTAAGTTTATCAGAAATGTTATTTATTACAATACAATAAAGCTCCCCAGGTTCAATAACACTGGCCTATACACCAGTAATGAACAGGGATGAAGTCTCCTGACGTTTGCTTTTATTTTCTCTAACATTGCTAAGCATGGTTCACCTGTGCGTCATTGAGGCCTCGTGAGTCTGAGTCTGAAGCATCTCGGTAGGAGGAGTTTGCTAGCTCCACGTCAGTAGAAGCACGGCTCCTCTTCTTCAGAGGCTTGCAGGCATCGGATATCTCGCTGGCTCCTTTAAACAAGAGGTGCGGAAATTTACCAAAAAGCTTCTGTTAAAGGAGAAGGAAAGCTACCAAGGCAGTTTATTGCCAAGAGATTAGCCACAACAATGTAAGCTAGAACGCCATTTTTATACTTTAGAATGCTTTTCCATACCTGAGTACATAGCTCTAGACACTGTCTCTGTTAGTTTAGGATAGCAGCTGCCATATTAGCTTCATGTGACATCACTTCCTGCCTGAGTCTCTCATAGCTCTGGGCTCAGATTACAGCAGGGAGGGGGAGAGGACCAAACTGAGCATGCTCAAGCCCTAGCCCTGGAGGTTAAGCTGAAGACAGGAAGTCTGATACAGAAGCCCATTTGTACACAATAGAAGGAAAGAAATGCAGTGTTTCTTTTGACAGAGGACTTGGAGCAGCATTACTTTGAGGGTTTACTGGTGTATTTATATAGACCTTTCTGATAAGGCTTACTTGTTTTAACCTTTCCTTCTCCTTTAAGGGGTGCCTTTTCTGTTGTGACTTATAGGGGACCCTGTCACCATAAGAAATAATTACAAATCTTATTTTATGGTGTTAGTCAAGCAAAATAAACTTCACTCAACACTATATAAATTATTTAAATTTTGTTTCTTTGAGTCTTGGAACAATCTCAGCAAGCAGGCAGTAGCCATTTTGTCACACACCAAAATCTTGTTTATGCACCAGAATGGGTCAAGTGATGCCTATGCCCATGCACTGGCTACACAATTAGGTGGTGAGGAGGGATGGGGAATTTGAGAAGGGCAGTGACATCTTGAAATTGCAGAATGGAAAGTGAAAGTAGCTGCTTGCCCCGCCTCGATGCCTAAAGCTGGCCATAGAGCCAAAGGCTTGATCGTACGAATCTCTGTTTTGTACGATTTTCCTGTGT
Source organism: Xenopus petersii (assembly GCA_038501925.1). NCBI lineage: Eukaryota > Metazoa > Chordata > Amphibia > Anura > Pipidae > Xenopus > Xenopus petersii. The sequence continues at coordinate 138,876,153 of CM076676.1, read as the reverse complement.
GTGAAGTGTCCTGACATTTTTTGCGAGATAACGATCGGTCGTTCAGTTGATCAGACAGGTTAGAAAATTTTTGTTGGCTACAGATAATATCTCTACATGTATTGCCGATCTGACGATATCAGTGGGAGACTGTCACCAGGTTTTGTCGGACATAACTTTCGTACGATTGCTGTCAGGGGCAGAACATCGTCTGATATGTTCTTTTTCTACTTTATTTGATCTGAATGGTTAGTGGCAGGTCAGGAGATGTTGGATATTGATATTGGATCTTTCGTCCAATATCAAGGTAAATCCGCACGTCTACGGCAAGCTTAAGGCATAGAGGAGGGAAAGAAATTATGTGATTGATAGCGGAGACTTTTAAACAAGTTTATATGTAAGTTATGGTGTTTTAATGAAAATAATATTTGGGTTTCATTTTTAATTTAAAAGTGGCTTTTAAAGGAGAAGGAAAGTCTTCTTCCACTTGGGGGTGCCAAATGTTAGACACCCCCAAGTGAATGCATTTACTTACCTGAAATCCCGGGTCGGTGCTCCGATCAACAGAAAACCGCACTGGCTTGGGGATTCTCCAAGTGAACACAACGGAGCGATCCTCTTCTGGCTTCTTCTTTCTTCAAATTTCCTGGGGCAGACACATGCGCAGTAGAACAAAATAGCCGACTTTTGTTAAAGTTCGGCTTTTCGCTCTACTGCGCATGCGCAGCCACAAGAAGAAGCAAAAGTGGATTGCTCCATGGTACTCACTGGTATAACCCCCCAGGCCGGTGCAGTTTTCTGATGATAAGAGCACTGGCCAGTGGTTTCAGGTAAGTAAATACAATCACTTGGGGGTGCATAACATTTGGCACCCCCAAGTGGAAGAAGACTTTCTCCTTTATTGTACAGCTTTTTATGCCTGGATGAAAGGTCCCCTTTAATGTCCCTCCTAGTATCTTTATGCAGACACAGTGAAAATGTTGCTATTGACTTGGTCCCTTCCCCATCTTGCCTGTCAGGTTAGCTTACTGTGGTCATACACTCAGGAAACCACCAGCAGATGGGAAGGCTGTATAGACGTCCCAGGAGTTACAGGCAAAACCGAGCCGCAGCAAGATGATACATCATAGTCCTTACCGCGGTCACACACTCAAGACAAGAGAAGCCTCCAGAGTCCAGCTGCAGCAGGTGTGAGGGCTATAGATGTGGATGTGACGCATATTTTAATGACGTCTATAGCCCTCACCTTTAAACAGATGAGAACACTAGCATTTAATAGGGCTATTACGTGTTTAATTTATTTCAAAGTAGGCCTACAGATGCACACTGAACTTTTGTTTGTTGTAACATTTAAAATTAAAAAAAGGTTAAAACTTTTAAAAGTTTATAAGCTGTGTCATGTTTTGCGGCTCTTGACTATTTTTCTTTAGTGGAAGAGGGGGGCAAAACGGATAAGACTTTCTCTTTAGAAGGAGGGGTTAGTTCTCCTTTAAAGTTTATATCTAGTAGGAGTAAATCTAGAGCAAGTGAGCTTGCTGAGTAATTATTGATGACGATTCACTACTCATCCAAGCAGATTCTTCAGTTTAACTGACTGGTATGGGAAATCTACCTATGTGAGTTTCAGTGGTCACCTCTATGGATAGTTACACTGCACCGTTGTGATTGGATTATTGGGAGAGTTTATATCCCGAGGATTTTCGTGTACCAGCCAGTTGGAGAGGTCAGGGAGTGTTATGTTTTCAATTAACATTTCTCATTAACGTTCCATCATTATAAATGCCCTCCGGCAACTGTCGTGCGTAAAATGATTACTGTGTAATGACTTTACAGGTTGGCGATTTTCCTGGATTCATCACTGAGAGACGTACCTTTTTGAAGTCCAGTCTGTACTGCAGTAAGAGGAATGTCTTCTGCCTACCCAGAAAAAGGGAGATTTTATGTTAGGCAGAAAGTGTAAAAAATGGTTCAATAATTTACAAGATAACCCCTGATAAAATAAAAACACAGAGAAAATACTGCAACCAGGCAGGACATTGCCTACAGCTGGTCTGCAGCCATATCTTGATATGCGAACGCAACTTTTTGGCCTCTATGGAGTCTCATAGTCTAGCATGACTTCTTGTCTTTAAAAAGTATCTTGTTCACACAGCTCCAGACTTGCTCCCAATGAAATAATATGTTATGTCAAGGATGTTTGCAACCAGTCCAAATCCAAACCCTACATTATATTGGACTTACCGATGCAGTGAAGTAGCCACCACAAAATTTCACACCATGCCACCAGCAAAGGAAATTCCAGAAGAAATGAGGGGGAAAAGAGTTGGTGGATTGACCAAGGATTTACTAAGGTCTACCATTAACCTCAATCTTTGGATTGACTTGGCAATCTTTTAGACTGGTCTACTTTTCAGCTAAAATATCAGGCCCCAGAGACAGAACTATTTTGTTTCTACCAGATAACCCACTATATAAAATATCTAGGCAAAGGGCGTTCTATACCCTGTAACACATTATACAAACATACTGTCTAAAATGTCCTTCATCTAGTAGACTTATTGGGCCGCTGTATATCCTAACAAATCCACCTCCATTAATGGAACTCAAATATATTCAAGCTTGGACCCAAGAACTTCAGCTAGATTTGGCTGAAGCTGGCTGGGTTATGCAATAGAACAAAATATCTATTTCTCTATTAATATATATGCTTGGGAAACCTCTTATAAAGTACTCAACAGAAGGTACGTGGTACCTGCTCGCAAAGCATCGTGGGATCCCAACAGAGACCGGCATTGCTTTAGAGGTTGCCCAAAGATGTACAATCACAAATCGCATTTGGTGGTCCTGTGCTTAACGATTTTGGTGCAGAGTGTACCAACTTATATATTCAGTTCTAAATATTAACCTGAGAAAACACCCAGCTCAACAGCAAAATAAAGGATATCCCAGCAGCAGCACATATATTAATAACCCATATATTTACAGCAGCAAAACAGATCATGGTTATCCCCAACTCAATTGATTTCTGAGCTAAAAACTGGAATAAACTCAGTTTTATAATGGAAAAATTGACCAGTATTCTACCAAATAAGCAAAAAATGTTGTAAAAGTGTGGGACCCATGGATTAGATATGGGTTCCCCCAAGGATTTAATTATACTACTGTCACTATAGAAATAGTAGCCTAACCTTAAAATATCATCTATACATTGTAAATTGCTCACATATACTAAAAGTAGCCATTTCAATCAATATACCATGCTTGAGATCATGCACAGCCTACAATTGTTTTTGTTATAATCTCCAATTTGATTATTTTTATCAACAACATTTATTACTTTGTAAATTAGATACAACTTTGTTATATTTTAAATTAATGAGAAAACAGGTGAGGTGAGATGCCCACCAGGATGTGCTCAGAACTTTATGTCAAACCAAATCTGAAGCCTGGAATATTGTAACATGTGAACATATGGATATTTATGCACAGAAATCCATGCCTTATGCTATATTTATAGGGCAGATTTATGAAAGGTCGAAATTTGAAATTATCTGAATGTGTTCTTATGTGTTTTTGTTTTTTTTACTTTAATAAATTCAAATATACTCAACTGGAATGGGTTAAGAAAAAAATTGAACGATCGAATAGTCCCGACCAGAAAATTGTAATCGAATTTGAATTCCATCAGATAAAAACTTGAATGTCAGGAAGGCAATTACCATATTCAAATGGTTCAACAGCCAGGTTTTAGGCAGCAAATATTCGATTTAGAACTGTTTCCATGGTCGAGTGTGATAAATTTACATTCAAATTGGGGGATTTAAGTTCTAATGTGTGAATTTGGACACTAAAAATCAATTCAAAAATTCAAATTTACTAATCAACCCTTAATAAATCTGCCCCTAAGTGTAACATTTCTGTCGTATTTCGACTTTATGTAAAAAAATTTCAATAAAAAACAAATCTTATAAAAAAATAAAGTTGTAGTCATATCAATCCAGAAAGGGTTGCAAACCCATTACTAAGTTTTGGGATTTCATTGATCCATAGTAAAAGCCTTTATCTCCAAATGGAGAAGACTTGGAAAAGTGATGAATCCTCCCTGTAGTGCCTGGCCAATTAAATTTACCCCAATCATCCAGGAAGTCACATCTCAACACCTCAGAAGAACATCCAATCAACTGCAGGCCTTTCTAACCTTAGATAAGGTCAATGTTTATGACCCTACAATAAGAATGAAGTGTTTATTCTGAGCTTCATGGATTATGTTTCTGTGGCCAAGGATCTGCACTCAAGATTAGGATCACCATGCACTATACCAGGAGTGATATAAATCATGCCACCATTTCACTCCCTGAGAGTGGACATGAGTTTCAATGAATAATGCTTCATCATCTATCAAACAAATCTGGATTTGGACAATCTGCATGCACTATGCCATCGGTAAAGTTTGGTGGTAATGGAATAATGGTAGTGTCCGGTGAAGGGAAATATGAATTCAGATTTGGGGTGACACTTTGGGAATAGCCTTTTTTATTTCAGCATGACAATCATCCAATGCACAAAACAAGATAAATGAAAAAATGCTTTACTGCTCCTGGAATGGAAAAACGTGGCTAGTCAGCATAAAGCCGAGACCTGAATTGCATAAAAAACCCCAATATAAAGTGGTGTGCAAAACTATTTGCCCCCTTCCTGATTTCTTATTCTTTTGCATGTTTGTCACACAAAATGTTTCTGATCATCAAACACTATTAGTCAAAGATAACACAAGTAAACACAAAATGCAGTTTTTAAATGAGGGTTTTTATTATTTAGGGAGAAAAGAAATCCAAATCTACATTTTCATGTGTGAAAAAGTAATTGCCCCCTGAACCTAATAACTGGTTGGGCCACCCTTAGCAGCAATAACTGCAATCAAGTGTTTGCGATAACTTGCAACGAGTCTTTTACAGCGCTCTGGAGGAATTTTGGCCCACTCATCTTTGCAGAATTGTTGTAATTCAGCTTTATTTGAGGGTTTTCTAGCATGAACCGCCTTTTTAAGGTCATGCCACAACATCTCAATAGGATTCAGGTCAGGACTTTGACTAGGCCACTCCAAAGTCTTCATTTTGTTTTTCTTCAGCCATTCAGAGGTGGATTTGCTGGTGTGTTTTGCGTCATTGTCCTGCTGCAGCACCCAAGATCGCTTCAGCTTGAGTTGACAAACAGATGGCCGGACATTCTCCTTCAGGATTTTTTGGTAGACAGTAGAATTCATGGTTCCATCTATCACAGCAAGTCTTCCAGGTCCTGAAGCAGCAAAACAACCCCAGACCATCACACTACCACCACCATATTTTACTGTTGGTATGATGTTCTTTTTCTAAAATGCTGTGTTACTTTTACGCCAGATGTAACGGGACGCGCACCTTCCAAAAAGTTCAACTTTTGTCTCGTCGGTCCACAAGGTATTTTCCCAAAAGTCTTGGCAATCATTGAGATGTTTTTTAGCAAAATTGAGACGAGCCTTAATGTTCTTTTTGCTTAAAAGTGGTTTGCGCCTTGGAAATCTGCCATGCAGGCCGTTTTTGCCCAGTCTCTTTCTTATGGTGGAGTCGTGAACACTGACCTTAGTTGAGGCAAGTGAGGCCTGCAGTTCTTTAGATGTTGTCCTGGGGTCTTTTGTGGCCTCTCGGATGAGTTGTCTCTGAGCTCTTGGGGTAATTTTGGTCGGCCGGCCACTCCTGGGAAGGTTCACCACTGTTCCATGTTTTTGCCATTTGTGGATAATGGCTCTCACTGTGGTTCGCTGGAGTCCCAAAGCTTTAGAAATGGCTTTATAACCTTTGAAATTGAACTCAGGTGTGATAAACCACAGTTAAGTTATTTTTTAACAAGGGGGGCAATCACTTTTTCACACAGGCCCATGTAGATTTGGAGTTTTTTTTCTCCCTTAATAACGTAAACCTTCATTTAAAAAAATGCATTTTGTGTTCAATTATGTTATCTTTGACTAATAGTTAACGGTTTTTGATGAGCAGAAACATTTAAGTGTGACAAACATGCAAAAGAATAAGAAATCAGGAAGGGGGCAAATAGTTTTGCACACCACTGTAGGTGCCTGACCTCAAGGAGACTCTTGTTTATGAATGAGGCAAATCCCTGCAGCCATGTCACAAAAACTAGCCAAAACAAGCTGTATATTTCGAGAACAAGATTTGGACAATTTTCAGGAATGACTGTAGAATTTGGACACACCGATTGCACATCCTTTTTCCGCTTTAGGAAAGAAAGACGAACCTTTTTGTTTTTTTGCTCAACAATCACATGTATTTTGAAAATTTCAGAGCAATGAAGTTTCAAATTGTGATTTGTAGGTTCACAGCTATTTGAAAGAATCCAAAAGATCTTTCATCTTTTGGATTCATTCAAATATTTGTGAACTCATTGCATCCCTGAAATGCATTGATCAAAAATTGTAGTGTGAAATGCTTGTGGTTTTGAATAAAATGTTATATGTTTTTATGCAAAAAAAAAAGGCAGGTAACTGGCAGGATATGGGTGCTGGTATGGGTGCAGGACGGCGGGTCCTTTAACATTCTTTTCCCCTGTTTTGCTTTGTTTCTCCCCCCCAGCCACTTCTGATGATGTCACTTTCAGTTTGCAGCAACAGCGCTTCTTGTTTAATGCCGAGCAGTAGCTAACGGGTCAGGTTGTGGGTAAGGCAGCTGCCGGGCGTTTCATAGGTCCAAGAAGGTAACATTAGGTCGGGGTCAAGGGTTTCAAAAATTGGTCCCATGCAAGGCTCTATCCCAGGGATCCCCAACCTTTTGAACCCATGAGCAACATTCAGAAGTAAAAGGAGTTGGGGAGCAACACAAGCATGACAAATGTTCCTGGGATGCCAAATAAGTGCTGTGATTGGCCATTTGGTAGCCCCTATGTGGACTGTCAACATACATCGAGGCTCTGTTTGGCAGTACATCTGGTTTTTTACAACCAACACTTGCCTCCAAGCCTGGAATTCAAAAATAAGCACCTGCTTTGAGGCCATTGGGAGCAACATCCAATGGGTTGGAGAGCAACGTTACTCACAAGCTACTGGTTGGGGATCACTGCCCTATCCGTACTCATTGCTTATTAGTTGTACAAACTAACTAATCTTCACTTGTAGCTCCTCAGTAAACCCCAAAAATGTTTGCATGCCTCCAAGACTAGATACCGACTAATTTACTTAACCACTCCAGTAAGTAAAAGGAGGAAAATAAATAATATATTCATCATATGGTACAGCTAGTAAAAAAAACTCTTTTAATGCATATTCATTTATTTATTTATTTTTAAAATGAAAAAGAAAAAAATGAAACGTCTGCTGAAGAAAGTTCCACCAGCAAACTTCATCAACTGGCTTGGCTTTCTATCCACATAAAAACATAACAACAAAATGATGATGTTTAGTCAGAAAAGCAGCCTCCATGCACATGCAACCCACCTGCTCCTTCTTCACTTTTTTCTTTGGCATGGAGTCTAGGGATTTCTCAGATTCCGATCGAGTCCGGTTGGACCGTCTCTGATGTTTCTTCTCTGATGGTCCTAGCAAAGAGAAACTCTGTTGTGCATTAATCCGTTATTGGGCCAGACTCTCCTAGGACCACAATGATGACCCACAATTAATAACGCAACTAAATAAAACCATGAACACAGTTCTCAAAATAAAAAATATACGGGCCCCTTCTCCAAAACTTTGCAGGTCGAATTCCTATGCAAAATATTTAGAACATAGTAGGACTAAAAGGATTTAAATGTAGGAATTGCCCACAATTGATTGATTTCAATAGAAAACGGGGCACCATATTTTATACGGCTTCCATTCTGTTCCTATGCAATTTGTTTTCATGGCTAAATTGTGGAATCTACAAATGGAAATATATTCACTGCAACTGAAGTCCAATATCAACCAGAAAATATACAACACAAAAATGAGCAGAAGACAATACAACCGTTGAGTACAAACAGATTTTAATGTTTTATTGGAAAAATAAATAATACAACCCAAAAGTGCATCCAGACTGCAATGCTCTTAAAGGTAAACAACGTTTGGAAACAATACAACCACTTTCCATAAAAATCTAATAGAATGCTTGAATCTTCACTTAACAATGTTACTAACCAAAGTCTCTACACAGAAACTCAAGTTATAAAATACAATTGGGAAGGCCAAGCAAACAGTTGGGTAAATGCAATGACATACTTTCCGTTCAAAGGCAATACCATTAAGAAAAAAAATTTCATGCATGAGTGATAAATTTGGAATTTTTATTGATACCTTTCCATGGAGAAACCAATAGACGGCCCTCTAGTGTGCTGATGCAGTGGAGTGAGCGACTGGTCAAACAAATCTATGGGGGGTTCCTGGAGAACCAAACTAAAGCGAATGCATGACGAAAAATATCAGAACATCTTATGGGGTTATTTATCAAAATCCAAAAGTATTTCATTATTTTCTGAAATATACTGCAACTAAATCCCCTTCTCAAAATATTCGGCCGAATACCAAACCAAATCCTAATTTGCATATGAAAATTAGGGGTGGAAAGGGCAAAACATTTTTTACTTCCTTGTTTTGTGACAAAAAGTCACGTGATTTCCCTTCCCGTCGCTAATTTGCATATGCAAATTAGGATTCGGTTCAACCAGGCAGAAGGATTAGGCCGATTCCGAATCGTGCTGAAAAAGGCTGATTCCTGGCCGAATCCCGAACCAAATCCTTTAAGTTAACTTTTAGTATGTTATAGAACTGCTAATTCTAAGCAACTTTTCAATTGATCTTCACTTTTTTTGCCTTCTTCTTCTGACTTTATCCAGCTTTCAAATGGGGGTCACTGAGCCATCTTAAAACCAAATGCTGTGTAAGGTTACAAATTTATTGTTATTGCTACTTATTATTACTCCTCTTTCTATTCAAGCGCCCTCCTATTCATATTCCAGTCTCTTATTCAAATCAGTGCGTGGTTGTTAGGGTAATTTGGACCTTAGCTGCTGAATCAAAAGCTAAATAACTAAAAAAAAAAAACACAAATAATAAAAAATGAAAACCAACTGCAAATTGTATCAAAATATATCAAGCTCTACATCATACTAAAAGTTAATTTAAAAGTGAAGAACTCCTTTAAAGTGTTGATAGAGTGTACATGACAGACTATTTTGCAAAGAGGAATAAATGAAAGATGTAGAAAGCTGCTTCTCCACCGAAAAATCACATATTGGAAGGCACTGAATATCTCACCAGTCAAAAAACGATGTACACAAATAAAGGAAGTCCATCAAAGATTTGGGCAAAATGTTTAGCTGAACCAAAAGATGGACAGTGTTTTGTGCAAGGACTACCCTAGAAAAGGCAATGCGATCCTAAGGAAAACATAGCCTCTAAAGAAAGACAAATACCTGATCCGTCCTAGGCTTGGGCGAATTTGACCTGTTTCGCCAAAAATTTGTCGCCAGCGAAATTTTGCCGACGCCCATTAAAGTCTATGGGCTTCAACATTTTTTTTGACGCGTGTCATTTCTTTTGGTCGTGCAACACCATACAAGTCTATGGGCGTCATTTTCATGGCGAAGCGAAACAAGGAGAAAAAATTCGCCCATCCCTACTCTCAACCCCTTTTTTTCAGTGTAAGTCTGTCTTCTTTTTATTATCCCTTTAAGTTTTCAAATTCCTTATTATCCCTGTGGAGCTTGATGATGTTGGAGAAGGGGCTAGTCAACCAATATATGGGGCACCGCTCGTTATAGTCATATGCCAGTCAAATTTTCGACCCACACCGTAAAAAAAACACTATATAATACTGTAATACCATGGTCGCTAAAGATGATACTAAATATGTTACTTTGAAAATACCTGGATAAAGTGAATGCGGATCTTATAACCCCTCACTATTGTAAACCTTTTTTGAACCTCATCTTCAGAGGATATCAAGCTAGGATTAGTGAACTTTATTCGGAGTATAGAGGTGGCCTCAACTTTGGATATGGTTACTTTGAGTCTGAAGACCAGCTTCAATCTATTGGGCAGTTTATCAAGATTCATTCACAACTCAAATTTGAAAAAGCCTTCTCTGCATTCTCTGATCAACTCACATCCCTGGAGATTGGCTACAATGGCAACTTCTGTGGTGGACACAGAAACATTAAGGATGGACTTTCTGGTCTTCTCACAATATTGTCTTTGACCTACTCAGTTCTCCACTTGTATTTATTTTCCCTGTGTTCGTGGTGTGTGTGGTGCACACTGCAACTCTGGTTGCATGTGTGCTGGTTATATTGTGAGTGCCTACAACACATCACTGGTGAGTTTACAAATTTAACTCGAAATACCCGCTTGAAATGAAAATATTTTTTACAAATTCTAAAAGGGCCAATAAGTTTGTAAATTTTATGATTTCTGTGTGAACTAAGATTAGGTTTTGTAATTGTCCACCATTTTTCTGCTGTTCCACTGCAAGAAAATACCTACAGGTATGGGATCCGTTATCCGGAAAACCGTTATACATAAAGCTCCGAATTACGGAATGGCCATCGCCCATAGAATCCATTTTATCCAAATAATCAAAATTTTTAAAAATGATCTGTAATAATAAAACAGCAGCTTGTACTTGATCCCAACTAAGATATAATTAATCCTTATTGGAAGCAAAACCAGCCTATTGGGTTTATTTAATGTTTACATGATTTTCTAGTAGACTTAAGGGATGAATATCCAAATTTCCTGAGCATTGTGGATAACAAGTCCCATACCTGTATATTATTATTGTTATTCTAAGCCTGATGTTTTCCTGAACAGTGGGAGAAAGCTTGTTTCAGACCATCCTGTCATGAGCTGCACAGCAACTGACAAATGTAGGACACCAGCAAATCATTGCTCACAAAACTGTATAAATTATACTGGGGTTATGTAATAAAAAGGCACTAGGTTTGCCCAGGAGCAGTAACCCATAGCAACCAATCAGCAGGTAACATTTACTGGTCACCTGTCTAAAATCAAGCACCTTATTGGTTGCTTCTTCTGGGCAAACTTAGTGCCTTTTATTAAATATAGGCGAATGGCTTCTATTTTTTGGCCATGGCTTCGTCTAGTTGAGAACATCTCCACATCAGGCTTCAATTCTTTGGCATAGAATCATGGATGAAATTAAGTAAACAGAAATCATTAACGTTAGCTTTTCAACTTACCTTACATTATCTTTTTACTCTCTTTACAATCACCTCTATCATACAAATAATTCCCTCAAAGCGAAAAGCGCAGTAATGTTGGACATACAGTGTAAGATCCACTTGATTAGGCCACCAATACACTGGGCCAAATGGGGATTGATCTAATCGTTTGGGGGCCTAGGGAGACCTGTAGGGAGAAGGCCACAACAATGCACAGATGCTGCACTTCCCAATGGTATTAACCTGTCCAATAGATATCTGATCAATTTTCACCCAAATATTGTTCAGGAACATCCCATACATGGGTCAAGTTGCCTACTTGGCAGTTTTTATTGGCCATCTATGGTCACTTTTACACTACTATGAGTACAGATTTGAGCGTTTTTTTTCCCATCCAATATAAGATGGACATGGATTTAGTTCACTATATACTTAGGAAAGTCTAAAGACCATTTCAAGATGGCGTTTCATAAGATCATAAACAAAACAATTAAGAGCAATGAGTAAAAGTGACACAAGTAAATCCCTTCCACTACTACTAAGCATTTTACAGCTGGTGTTCAGGGTTTGAAAACCAGAGGACAATATCAATTTGGAGTTTGTGTGTTGCTTTGGTTTGCGACTATGCACCAAATATATACTGGCAAGTTAACTGGATACTAAAAAAAAGTAATGTGATTTGAAATTTATATTGTTGGATTGACTGGGGCTGGGAAAAGAATCCTCTCTAACCCCGGACATAGCCTTCTGCATTTAAAGAGAGATGTTGTACATTATGTTTTGGGCTTCTGTACCAGCCCAAGGCAACCCCAGCACTTTAGCAGTAAAGATCTGGGTTTTCAAAGATGCCCCAGTAGCTCCCCTTCTTCTTTTCTGCTGATTCACTGCACATGCTCTGTGCTGCTGTCACTTACTGAGCTTAGGGACCCACTCACAATATACAGTACACATAGAATAGAAATGTTACACTATAAGGCTGATTAGTAATTAATACAGATAATTACTACATGGCAGCTCAGAAACGAGTACAATTAGCATCGGAAAAAAAATAAGGATGCACTTAATCCACAATTTTGAATTCAGCCTAAACCCCACAAAAGATTTGGCAGAATACTGAACCAAATCCCCTTCCCAAATTTGCATATGCAAATTAGGATTTCAGATTTGGTTCTGCCGGGCAGAAGGATTCGATTAAATCCTAATTCTGCTGAAAAAGGCCAAATCCTGGATGCTCGGGACCTGAGGTTTTCCAGATAACGGATCTTTCCATAATTTAGATCTTCCTACTTCATTTAATGTTTATATAATTTACGTTGGAATAACCGCCTACAGCACTTTTCTCCCAAAGGCTGCATCTGTAAAACCTCATAAAGGAATGGACCGAGAACCATGTTGCTGCTTTGTATATTTGCTCCACTGTGGCCACGTTTTTGGAGTGCCCAAGATGAAATAACAGCCCCGCAGAGTGGGCACTGATAGGAAATGGTGGTAGCTTAGACTCTTGTTTGTAAGCAAAGTTGATCATTTCCACTAGCCATCTTGAGATAGTTCTCTTAGAAGCTGTTTGCCCCCTTTTATCTGGTCTATAGGCAAACAGGAGTGCATCAGATTTCATGTAAGCCGTTCTCTTGATGTATATTTTCAGTGCCCTAACACGTGTAGATGTTTTTCTGCGTCGTTTTCTGGGTTGGGGCACAGGGATGGAAATACAATCCTGGTACAGTTCTGGTTCAGGTGAAACGAGGACACCACTTTGGTTAAAAAAAGAAGGTGTAGTTTGAAAAACGACCTTATGTTTATCATCCACGGTACCTTGGCAAAGAGGGCGTGTAGCTCCGATAACCTCCTAGCCAAGCAGATGGCAAGGAGAAAAACTACTTTCCACATTAGAAATGTATCTGAACAGTCTGTTAAGGGCTCTAGAGGAGGTCCTTGGAGAACCCTTAGTACTAAGTTGAGATCCCACAGTGGGGTGGGATCTCTATAAGGTGGTTTGATTTTTGACCTGTGGTTGGAGGGCCCACTGATATTGGAAGAGAACCGACAGGGCAGAAGTCTGCGTTCTTAGTGCCCCTATGCTAAGCCCTTAATCTAGTCCTCTTTGGAGGAAACTGAGAAACTGCCTCCATGTGATGTCATTGTCCTTACACCATGAATGGAAAATTGCCCAACTTCTGTGGAACACCTTAGCCGTAGAGAACTTTCTAGCCATAAGCAAAGCCTTTGTTACCGCCTCTGGAAAACCTCTCGCCAGAGCTGGGTTTAAAGTCCCATGGCACTAAGCGTAATATTTGTAGGTTGGGGGCCTGATCGGGCAATGGGACAGAAGATCTGGCCGTAGTGGTAGTCACCAAGGCGGCGAGGCCTACGTATCCATTGGGTCCACATACCATGCTGACGAGGTAAATACGGTGCCACTAGGATTGCGTGAACTTGTTCCTGACAAATTTTTCTGAAGACTCTGGCCAGAAGGGGGAAGAGTGGAAATATATAGATTCTTGTGAATGGCCAGGGAGTGACTAGCAAATCTTTCGTTCTGGAGCAGTAACGCAGCAGTTTTTTGATTTTGTGTGAGGCCATAACATCTATTTCCGGTAGTCCGACTCTGTGACCCAAGAGTTGGAAGGCTTCCAGATGGAGGGCCCATCTCTGCTTAGTCGATCGTGCTCCTGCTTAGGTAATCGGCCTCCCAGTTGTCCAGTCCTGGGCTGTACTATATGGCCGATAATGCAGTGACGTGGTTTTCTGGAGGCCTCGTTCATGCCCGTCTGACTCTTTGTGCGCCCTTGGTGGTTGATGTATGCCACCTATGTGGCATTGTCTGATTGAATGCGGATTGAATTGAGCTTTGTATGGGGCCCGTAGTTCCAGAACATTTATGTGCAGTCGAGTTTCCTCTGGCAGCCATCGCTGATCCCCAGCCTGAGAGGCTGGCATCTGTGCAGATTTGCTATGTTTTTTTCCTCCATCCACCACCGCAGTTGGTGTCTGACTATCTTAGGAACCTCTGGGTTGTTATCGGTAGTGACACCATTTGTGTACTGGAATCAGAAGAGTCAGAAGCTGAGGACTCACACTCTAAAGTTTCCAGAGAATGACTGGAGCTTCCAGAGAATGATTGGAGCTTCCAGAGAATGATTGGAGCTTCCGTGATCAGAGGTGGGAGGTGAAGAGGGTGGAGATCTGCGTCTCCTTTTATGAGAGGAACGCTGGTGTAATGACTGGTGGACAGCTGTCTTGAACCATTTAACAAGGTCTGAAAACGGCTGCTGCTGTGATGCTGCAGAGGTTGTCTGCAGCCCTTCCTCCTCAGCGAAGTGCCCTTTGGGAGAGTGTTGAGCTAGGGGGCATGGGTCATGAGTTGGGAAGGAAGCGACTCAGGTAGCAAGAATGGTGCTTCTGGGTCCACGCTAAATTTTGTACTTTATTTGCCCCCCTAGTATAGTCTGAGCTGGGTGGGTAGTGAAGTTGGTGGGCTGGAGGATCCCTTGTGTGCCGGATTAGTGCTTTTGGATTTTGCTTTGTTCTTCTTGGATTTTGAATCTGCCTGTGGCATATCCTTAATCAATTCCAGCAAAGCATCCGGTATATCTGGGATAGACATGTTAAGCAGTCCCTCGTGTCCCTAATTCGTGACTGTTGTAGAGAGCGGTAATGTGTGGCCTTAGTTGCTGCTTCCAACAAAGTGAATGCGCAGAGTGTTAAACCCTTCCAGAAGTTACGTACTGCACAAGTCCTGGAGTAATGAGAGAGTATGAGCGTGAATTGCACGCTCAATCTCGCGCCATTTTATTAAGACCTCCTCCAGGTTTTCGCACCAATTTTTTGCTGCGCCAGGGAGTGGACAGGCAAAACTGTAGACTGGCCTGGAAGATGTCCCGTAAGCCAATCTGCAGAGCGATTTCAGCGCCCATCTCTCTTAGTTTGGAAGTAACGCGGCTGTTTTAAGCCCAAGATGGTGTCTTACCCCATGTCCGTAGTCCTCTGGTCTAGTCTATGCAATTCTTCCCCTCACTATCGTACGGGAAATTTGTGTGCTCCTCTTCATGCCTCCTGGGCCTAGCTGACTGGGTAGTTCCTTACCTTACACGGGTCATATGTAGCCGAGGTGGCTCCGGGGGCTTCCCACCTGGCAGAACTCAGCTGGCAAGGAGGGGAAGCCATACCCAGTCCCCTAGGGAATAGACTCTGCACATTCCATGTAAATAAAAAGTTAAACAACAAACTTCTCGGATTTTAATTTAATAAGGGAATAACCCTAGTCCTACCTCCTATACAGAACAAAAGAAAAATAAAGGGGCAAGTACAGAGCCAGGGGATTATAGGGGAAAGGTGGAGCTTCAAGCTTCATTCTTTTGTCCTGCCTCCGGAGGTATCCAGGTTAAACCCCATACGGCCGCCCTGAGAAATGGGGGTCAATGACCCATACAAAAAACAAATGCTCTGTAATTCTGTACATTTATTGATATTGCTTTTTATTACTCATCTTGCTATTCAGGCCTCTCCTATCCATATTCCAAAATTGTATTCAAATTAATGAATGGATGCTAGGGTAATTTGGACTCTAGCAACCAGATTGCTGAAATTGGAAAATGGAGAACTGCTGAATCAAAAGCTAAATAACTCAAAACCCACAAATAATAAAAAATGAATACCAATTGCAAATTGTCTCAGAATATCATTCTCTAGGTCATACTAAAAGTTCATTAAAGGTGAAAAACCCCTTTAGCATGATGCAAACTGTGAGAGGAAAACAATTTGCATCTGGTCTTTAACTCCTTGCTGCTAAAATCCCCTTCTCCCCTATCCTACATAGACCCCCCTCCCTGCCATCTTCTTCTCTTTTGAAATCTTTGGAAAGTAAGTGCCGTATCGGCACATGCGCAGTTGGAGCAATTTTCAGTTTATTACAACTACGCATGCGTCAAAAGTTACGGAAATTGCCAAATCGCTGGAAGAAGACCCGAAGATTACTGTATCGGCTGAAGATGGCGGCTGTGAACTCCGCTGGACAGGCTAGGAGGAGGGTCTATGTAGGGTAGGGGATTTTAATAGCAAGGCGTTGTTTCTCCTTTAATTTGTATCCTATGTAGTTTTTGAATTAGGTATGCTGATAAATAGGAGGGAGCCTGGACAGAAAGAAGACTGGGGCAGATTTATTATAGATCAAACTGGGGAATGCAGAAGTATTCCCAACAGCTCAATCATAAATGACACATTTATCAAAGCTACACGTCCATTCTTCCGAATGTGTTTGACTGCTCGGAGCAGTCAATGGCAATTCTTTCCTACTACACTCCATAGTGCAATTTAATTACTTTTAATAAACACTACCCTTTAGAATTAATTGGCTAATATAATGCCCTGGCACCCAGATTGCACCTTAAATCTATAACTTCAGCAAAAAGTTCAAAAAAGAGAAAGTGAATTTTTCCTTTAAATAATTTCAATACTCAATGGTGAGTTGGGAGCAACGTGTGTATTTCTTGTATTATAAGGTCACCTTGCTGTCATTGCCCATAATCATGTCACACGTCTGAACAGTGAAGTCTATAGAAGGAATCTACATGCATGTCTCAGACTTGTACTTAAAGGAGAAGGAAAGGTTAAAACTAAGTAAGCTTTATCAAAAAGGTCTACATAAATACACCAGTAAACACATAAAGTGTGCTGCTCTGAGTCCTCTGTCAAAAGAAAAACAGCATTTCTTTCCTTCTATTGTGTACAAATGGGCTTCTGTATCAGACTTCCTGTTTTCATCTTAAACCTCCAGGGCTAGGGCTTGAGCATGCTCAGTTTGTTCCTCTCCCTTTTCCCCCTCCCTGCTGTAATCTGAGCCCAGAGCTACGAGTGAGCAGGGAGAGACTCAGGCAGGAAGTGATGTCACACCAAGCTAATATGGCAGCTGTTATCCTAAACAACAGAACGCTTCTAGAGCTGTTTTCTCAGATATGATAAAGCATTCTGCAGAATAAATATAGTGTTATAGCTTGCACTATTGTGGCTAATCTATTAGCAATAAACTGCTTCGGGAGCTTTCCTTCTCCTTTAATGTTCCTTTTGAATGGAATGTAAAGGTGTATGAAACTGATGAACTACAGTAGCCATAGCGACCATGTCTTTAATAAGAGTATGCGGTTTATAAATTGCTGTATACAATGTAAAATAAAATATAGATTTTTATATATACATTCTCAACACTGCCAAAGACCAGCTCAACTGCTGAGCGTAACTTCCAGTAACAGGTAAATCCATTCAACACCGCAAACACCTGGTCATCTTGGTATTGTTTATTGCACAAAAAAGCAGCATATAACAAAAATATCAAAGGGCTGATGGCGCAGTTCTGAAAAAAAAAAAATACTGAGTTGTTCGCTCCATATTAGCACTGGGCCAGTCTCTCTTTTTTCCCCCCTCCCCCAATTCACTTTGGCAGTAGGGAGCTGTGTTAGGGGGTAGACACGTGCAGTTTCATATTGTGCCTACCTGTGGCCCCGGATGTTTCAGGAGCAGGCGTGTGCTGTGCCGAGGATTTCTCAGACTTCTGGTTGGGGGAGGGTGCAAACGCTTTTTCTGGGGCTTTGACAGTAATTTCTGTCTTGTTACCGACTTCCTTTAAAGAAAAACAAAATGAACATGATTGGCCAAAGTAAATCTCTAAAACATATGTTAAAGGAAAGTTAATCTAAAGAAGTAGCTAGAAATGTTGTACGTTATGTTTTAGGCTTCTGTACCAACCCAAGGCAACCACACACCTTTAGCAGTAAAGATCTTTGTCTCCAAAGATGCCCCAGTAGCTCCCCATCTTCTTTTCTGCTGATTCACTGCACATGCTCTGTGCTGCTGTCACTTACTGAGCTGAGGGACCCACTCACAATATACAATACACATAGAATAGAAATGTCACAATATAAGGCTGATTAGTAATTAATACAGATAATTACTACATGGCAGCACAGAAACCAGTGCAATTAGCATCAGAATTTAATAATCAGTCCTGTAGCATTAGCTTATATTACAGACCAACCTCATTTTCTGCTGGATAATTAGTGACGAGCCCTAAGCTTAGCTTCTCAACAGCTGCTCAGAGCCCACTGAGCATGTGAGTGTCACAGACACTTTCCAAGATGGTGACCCCCTGTGACAAGTTTGAAGTCCTGGATTATTGCTGCTATTGACAAGCTGAAACTTTAGCCTCGTGCAATAAGTTCAGTATATGAAATGGCATTTTTAGCCACATATATTTTTAGTTCTCCTTTAAAGGGGATGTTCACCTTTAAATTAACTTTTAGTATGATGTAGAGAGTTATATTCCGAGACAATTTGTAATTGGCTTTTCGTTCGATTCGTACGATTTTCGGAACGTGTGTGGAGAGTCCCGACATTTTTCGTCCGGCGGAGATCGGTCGTTTGGTCGATCGGACAGGTTAGAAAATTTCTGTCGGCTGCCGATAATATCTCTGTGTGTATTGCTGATCGTACGATTTTCAGTGGGAGACTGTCACTGGCTTTGGTTGGACATAGATATCGTACGATTGCTGTCAGGGGCAGAACATCGGCTGATCTGTTCTTTAACTAATCTGACTGTAAGACTTTGATCTGAATGGTTAGTGGCGGTTCGGGAGATGGGAAAGTCCGATCATACGATGATTCGTACGATCGGATCTTTGCATCTATGGCCAGCTTTAGGGATGAACCCGAATCCAGGATTCGGCCTTTTCAACAGGATTTGGCTGAATCCTTGTGCCTGGCGGAACTGAATCCAAATCAGAATTCTTAAAACCATGTGACTTTGCATCAAAAACAAGTAAAACATTTTTAGTGGTGTGCACTGCTCTATTTTTCCCTTCCCTCTAGGGATGCACCAAAGCCACTATTTTGGATTTGGCCGAACCACAATATCCTTCGCGAAAGATTCGGCCGAATACCGAATCTGAATCCTAATTTGCATATGCAAATTTGGGGTGGGAAGGGGAAAACATTTTTTTCTTCCTTGTTTTGGGACAAAAAGTCATGTGATTTCCCTCCCCGTTCCTAATTTGCATATGCTGCTGAATCCGAATCCTGCTGAAAAGTCAGAGTCCTGAACCAAATCCTGGATTCGGTGCATCCCTACTAGGGTTCACATTCGGTTTGGTATTCGGGAGTTCGGCTGCATCCAAAATAGTGGATTAGGTGCATCCCTAGGCACAATATGCAGTTTCTCTGCCTGTATAGAAACGCAGTTAGAGAAATGGTCAATCTCTTGCCTGAACTGATGGGCATGGAATTTACCTGTGAGTGCAATGAACTGCCTACGATTGCTGTAAGTCACATTAAAGGGAGTTTTCACTTTTAAATTAGTAAGATGCAGAATGTGAAATTCTAAGACAATTTCATTTGCAAATGGTTTTCATTTTTAATTTATAGTTTGAGGTTTTTTTTGATTTTTTTAAAGGTTTTTTATTTAGCATTTTCAAAACAAACAACATTTACAAATAAAGCAAACCAACAGGCTTGCACTTACATGACTACTGTTTTCAATTATTTCGGGTTTTAATGACAGTTCCAATACGTAAAAAAGGAAGTAACATATTCACCAATTATCAGCATACACTTTGGGCCAATCTAGCGCTCAGTCATCTGGTAGGAGTGCATGAGGGTTGACCTCTAACCAAGGTTCCCATATTTTCTCAAATTTCCAGGTTGTTCCTCTAGCATTGTAAGTCAATTTGATTAGAGGCAGTGTCCCATTCATGAGGTCAATCCATTGCTGAAGTGTAGGGGGGTTGGGGTTCATCCATTTCATTATTACTAGCTTTTTTGCATAGAACAAAATAGATCGTAACAGTGTTCTGGATTTTTGTAAGGGCACTGCTTCATCTATAATACCCAATAAACAAGTCTCAGGGGACTTAATTCCAGGAAAAGATAGAGATATATTAGTGTATCGGCTTACTTCTGACCAATATGTTGCCACTCTACGGCAGTTCCATATCAAGTGGAAGAATCCAGCTTCTCCCCTGCCGCATTTCATGCATTTGGCTCCCTCTGGTCTACCCATAGCCTGAAGCCTTAGAGGGGTAATGTAAATTTGATGGAACATTCTGTCTCTAAAGCTAGCCATAGACGCAAAGATCTGATCGTATGAATCGAGGATTCGTACGATTTTCGGAACGTATGTGGAGAGTCCCGACATTTTTCGTCCAGCGGAGATCGGTCGTTTGGTCGATCGGACAGGTTAGAAAATTTCTGTCGGCTGCCGATAATATCTCTGCGTGTATTGCTGATCGTACGATTTTCAGTGGGAGACCGTCACTAGCTTTGGTCGGACATAGATATCGTACGATTGCTGTCAGGGGCAGAACATTGCTGATCTGTTCTTTAACTAATCTGACTGTAAGACTTTGATCTGAATGATTAGTGGCGGGTCGGGAGATGGGAAAGTCCGATCGTACGATGATTCGCACGATCGGATCTTTGCATCTATGGCCAGCTTAAGTGATATTAGGCAGGGGTACAAGTTAACTGCAGCCTCTTCCCACTGGTCCTCCTCTAGTGAAGGAATAAGTGACAGCCATTTTTGTTTGGCTTTATTGAATGGGGAGGGTTGGGAAGATTGAATTATGTTGTACAGTTGAGATAGTATTTTTGGTGGGGTCTAGAGTCCAAAGTCTGACTTCCCATGCCAGTGGTATGGGTGTAATTTGGAATGATCGAAATAGTGCATAAAAGGCATGTCTCAGCTGGTATCTAAACAGTTGTATGTCTTGCCAATTCAATTTGATTTTTAATAAGTCTAGGGAGACAAAACTACCTTCCACCAACAGGTCTTCTAGATGTCTAATACCCATTTGTGGCCAATACTGGAAATCTGCCAGCTTTCTCAAATTGGGCAAGTTAGAATTCCTCCAGAGTGGAGCTTTGCCAGATACTGTAGGTAGAGGGATACATACTTTGGATTGTAGTCTTGCCCACACCTTGATGGGGGTAGTAATCACTCCTGGCAATGGGGGGAGGTCACACATCCGCCTATAGGGCGAGGTACGAATGGACTTTAGAGATCCCAAAATTGTGGCATGTAAGTCTGTTAGGGAGTTGCTTTCATCTGGATTAAACCAGTTGTGTATATAGGATAGTTGGGAGGCAAAATAATACTGTTGCAAGTGGGGGAGGGTGAGCCCCCATTTGTCCTTAGGGGCAGTTAGGCTGGTCCAGGACATTCTTGCGGCTTTATTGGCCCATATGAAGGAAATTAGCTCACTATTTATTTTTTTAAAGAAAAGGTTAGTGATATAGTGTGGTGAGTTTCATAATGGGTATAAAAATCTAGGTAGATATACCATTTTAAATAACTTAACTCTATCCCACAGAGTTAGCGGTAGTTTAATCCAGTGTGGAATTGCGGTTTTAAACCTTACAAGGATGGAGTCCAAATTCTCATTTACATATGCAGAGGGGTCTGCTGTAACAATGATACCCAAGTAGCGGAATCTAGTCATTAATCTAGTGCTGAAGATTCTCTCTGGCAACCAGGTTCCCCAGGGGAAATAAGATTGACTTGTTCTTATTTATCGATAAGCCACTTAATGCCCCAAACTTCTCAAGAAACTGCAATGCAGCTTGTAATGAGGGACCAGCATCTGCAAGGAAAAGTAACACATCGTCTGCATATAAAGCCACTTTTTCCTCTGTTTTACTAATTGATATGCCTTTAGCCAATGGGGTTTGTCTCAGAACTGTTGCCAGTGGTTCAATGGCCAGTGATAGGGGACACCCCTGTCTAGTTCCTCTCTCCAAGTAAAACATCGCTGAAGGAGTATTATTAACCCGGCTTTGGGCGGTGGGTTTTTTTGTATAAAAGTTTCATCCATGTGATGAAGTTTGGGCCAAATCCAAATTTCTCAAGTGTCTGCCAGAGGTATGACCAGCTGACCACAAAGTCTTTGTTATATCTAAGGAGTCAACTGCCCCAATGGATTGCTGTTGATTGGCTACTTGTATGTGTGTGAACAAGCATCTCGGATTAATGGATGTAGTTTTGTGAGGCATGAAACCTGTCTGATCTGGATGAATGAGGGATGTAATAACTTTAATCAACCTATTCGCCAGTAGTTTAGCGAGTATCTTAGCATCAGTATTGATAAGCGACATAGGTCTATAAGATTCACATGAATACGGGTCTTTCCCTTCAATGTGATCATGTGATTATTGCATTATAACATGAGATGGGGAGTTCTGCCTTCAGGGTTGCATGATTAAATGTGTCAAGGAGTTTGGCGGATATTTGTTTGCCCAACAGTTTATACCAGGCAGCTGGCAGACCATCTGGGCCCGGGGTCTTGTTACTTGAGAGGACTGCGATGACCATCAATTTCGGCTTTTGTGAGTGAGTCGTCTAGAAGTTTAAGTTCTTTGGGTGACAATTGAGGGAGATTAGAGTCTGCCAGAAATTGTTCTATGTTAGAGTTGGTATTGTTGACTTGGGGAGATTGGATCCCTTTGTAGTATTCTGCAAATATGTTGACCATAGTAGAGGGATATGTCACCAGATCCCCTAGATGGTTCCGAAGTCCCGGGATCACTGTGACTTGGTCTGTCAGTTTCGCCATATAAGCCAACATTTTGCTATTTTTATCGCCAAGGTCAAACCCCCATTGTCTGGCGTCTAAAAGCTTTTTCTTAGCATTATCTGTTAGCAAAAGGTTTAGTACCCTTTGAGCCCTGGATAGTATGTCATGGTTGGCTTTGGATTTGGTATAACAGTATTCTTGTTCCTCCTCAAATAGGGTTTTTTTCTGCAGCTTTGATATCAGCTTTTTTAGTTTACCTAGAGGCATGTATGGTAGCTATAAGAGTGCGCCTGGCCCCTGCTTTAGCTGTGTCCCACACCACTGGGGGGGAGCAGTGTTTTGATTGATCTCCCAGTATTCCCCAAAGTTTTTTATGCAGGTGTCTGCCACAGTTTCATCTGTGAGCCACAGTGGAGAAAGGCGCCACAGCCACTGGCCCCGGGGCAGTCCCAGCTGGAGTTCAACCCTTAATGGGGAATGATCTGAATGCACTCTGGGTAAATACGAGATAGTTGAACCATGACTGGAGGAGTAGCAGGAAAACTGTCTCTCCTGGGGATGTCTTTCCCTCCAAAGGTCAGACAGGCCTAATGCCTCCATCCATTTAGTTAGCTGCTGGGTTGCTGGATCTACTTCAGATGTTCTAATCTAATCTAATTTCGGGTTTGTGGTGGCATTAAAATCCCCCAACAAGCATACTGGGTCTGGGGGAAGGGCCGTAACTTTTTGGAAAATTAAATGCAGTACCTCTATAGAGAACTGTGGTGGAATGTAGACATTCACCAGGATCAAGGGTTGATTATTGATGTCATAATGCAGTATTACATACCAGCCATAAAAGTCTATATGGACGTGCATTAATTTGAATAGCTATGATTTCTTAATTAAAATGGAGACCCCCAGAGAATATGAAGAAAAGGGGGCATGGTTTTCATGGCACACCCAAAATTTCTTAAGGGCCAATAGTTTCTGCCCTGTAAGGTGGGTCACCTGGAGTAACACTACATCAGGTTTATATTTATAGACATGGTTAAGAATTAGTGCCCTCTTAAATTTCGAGTTTCGAGTAAATTTCGAGTCCCTTACGTTCCAAGACAATAGTTTAACTACCCCCATCATGAGATTGTATACCTATCACTGACATTATCACTGCATTTATGAAGTATGAGCATCCCCAGTGTTCATCCTTGAGGGTAGCCAACCTTTTGTATAGATAAGCGGTGAAGATTCTAATGAGTAAGTGCAAGTTAACTGAACAAAACTCACGACCCTTCCCACCCCCCAAACATGGGTGAGCCTATACCCAAAACCACTTTCATCCATGAGGAGTGTATTTGTGCTGACCTGGACAGCACCCCTTCTCAAACAAACATTAGTTATATATTGATAAATGCTGTAAAATGCAAAATCAAAAAATTTTAAAATTAAACCAACTGCTCCCCATGCACCCTTATTAAAGTCTGGTATGAATCGGAAGCCAATACCCTAAAGGTGGCCATAAACACAGATAATATCGTACGAAACGAATTTTCGTACGATATATGGTGGAAAAAGAGCCGACCGATATCGGCAGAAGACTTGGATATCGGTCGGCTCTTCGATCAGGCTGGACGGAAAATTTTGATTGGGTGCCTATGAAGGGACCCAAACATCGGCCATTGTTAGTGCTGAATCGTCAGATACAGGTAGAATTCTATTGTTTCTTCCTGTATATCTACCTGTATATCTGCCGATTCAGCTCTACACGTGTGTATTGAAACGAACGATCTTTCTTGGAAAAATCTTTTCCAAGAAAGATCGTAATTGTTACGTCTATGGGCACCTTAAGGAATGTATTCAGTCTGGGACTACTTCGGCAGACTGATTGCACAGTTGTAATCAACGTGTCTGTGTGTATTGTGGGTCCTGCCAAGGTTCAGTTTTGTAGTATCCTTGTTCTGAGTAGTCCTGCTCAGAGGACAGATTGATGCCTCACTTGCCGGGGTAAGGTATTTGTAGCTAACCGTTTGCTACAGTACTACCCTGTGGAAGACTAACACTTTGCCCATACATGCCAAGTAAAATGCGGAAGCAAGGGTATTAATATTGTCTGCCAGTTTGTGTCCCCGAGTTCATCTTACCACATATTTATTGGGATCCTGTGATGGGTAGGTATCCACACCTCACTAGCAGGGGTGGTCCAAACTGAAAATATATATATGAATGATAGTCTGACATCTTTACTGGACTTGTATGTTCCATCACTCCAGGCCCCAGCCTATTCAACATAAACATATTGGGGGAATTCCTGTGGTGGGGCAGTCAAGCGACTTCTGCAAGGGGGTCCCATCATAAATGCCTACCTCCACAGTATAGGGTAATTCAAATGGGGGAATTGTGAGCCTTGGATGATGCATGTATGGTACATGTAGTCTCATCTACTCAACACCAAGTTAAAATCCAGGTAGTCCTGTGTCATAAAATGGACAAGGTAATTCGGTATTTACCAGACATATGGAACAATCTCCTTGGAATGTTCCGAGTGAGCCAGTCGTTTGCTTCAGTTGGCGAGCTGAAGAATTGGACTCGGTCTCCATCTTGTATACGCAATCTTGCAGGATAGATCATACTGTATGGTATTTGGGAATCCCTGAGTCTCCTCTTGACTGCCGTAAGAGTAGCCCTCTGCTTTTGGGTGGTAGGCGAGTAGTCCGGGTATAGTGAAATAGTGACACCATTATGGGAAAGGGGCCCCTTGAGTCTAGCTGCCCTAAGAGCCATGTCCCGGTCACTGTAAGTTAGTATGCGGATGAGAAATGGACGAGGGGGAGATCCTGGTGGTAGAGGTCTAGTCAGTACTCTGTGTGCTCTCTCGACCACGAACGTGTTGGAAAATGTGCATCAAGCGTGTCCTTAAGCCAGTGCTCAATAAAAGTTTCTGGGTGCCGACCTTCTGTTTTCTCTGGGAGACCAACAATACGTAAGTTGTTTCTGCGCAGCCTATTCTCTAGGTCATCGGTCTTGTCTAGAGCTGTTTTGAGCTGCTGCTAAATCACCGCCATGTCATTCGCAAGCAGGGAAACAGTGTCTTACAGGGTAGAGACTCTGGTCTCTATCTCGGTGGTGCATTTCCGGATGTTTTGAAGATCGTGGCGTAGGAGTGAGAGATCTACTTTTATCTCCCCTAGTTGTGTAGTTGTTGCTGTCCGACTTTCCATTATTGCGGCAAGCAGTGCTGAAGGTGTGGGATCTCCCATTTCAGGATCCAGCGGGGGGGGGGGGGAGTTGGAGACAGTGGAGGTGAATTACTATCAGAGTCTGGCAGTGGACCTTGAGAAGCCGTTCGTGCAAAGCGTTCAAGCTTGGTCGCCGCATCTGACTTCTGTTTTTGTGAGTGCTTCCCCATAGCTGTAATCTGTCAGTACAAAGAGTTCACAGCAAAAAGTTGTGTCTTGAAAGGAGAAGTTCCCAGCTGTCAGGATTGGGTAAATGGTGACTGATGGTGCACGGGGTAACTGCTTGTAGTGGTAGTTAGTGTATCATGCTGCTCAGTCCAATACTGCTGTTAGTTAAAATGGCATTCATATCCAGCAAAGGCATGTGGTTATATTTGCAGCACATTAGCTACATGTGGATTGAGCGACATTGAGGGCACCCCTGGGTCAGCTTGTGTCTGTCCACAAGAGGGGGCACAGCCTCTAGCTGAGGTGAGGGCCTAGTGCAGCTGAGGGTGGCACAAGGTATATGCAGGGGTATAGCACCAATTCAGTATATAGCCAGGTAAGGGCATCCCCTGGATTTCAGCAGCAAGGGCCCTCCTGCAGCTTTACAGGTCACTTGGCTATTTGCCCACTGTGGTGGAGCCTCCTAGGCTGGGCAATTAATGCACCTCAGCAGAGGGTTAGTCTTTGCTGGTGTGGGTATGTATGCAGAACTGCCACAGATTTTAGGCCAGGGGCACCCCCGGGGTCCTACGGAGTCCTAACCCTGTGCAGTACCTCTGTGCCCTGCATTCCGACAGCACTCCTGTGCTGCACCGATGGGACTGCTCTTTCGGTCACCCGTGGTCGGGGCTCGCAGTCAAGCGAGTCCCCTGCTTCAGGCCTTTCTAGGCCACGGCTGCAACTCTGGCCCAGATG
Source organism: Xenopus petersii (assembly GCA_038501925.1). NCBI lineage: Eukaryota > Metazoa > Chordata > Amphibia > Anura > Pipidae > Xenopus > Xenopus petersii. The sequence goes on along the minus strand of CM076676.1, from coordinate 138,849,308 downwards.
AAGCTAGAAGGCTCGTTCCTGCCCGAAACTTGAGCGGAGCCTCCGCCACACAGCCCGGATTCCCCTGGTATGTGTTGGGCCCCTTATTTCAGAGGGACATGAGGAGATATGTATCCGGGCCCTGGGAGTGCCTGAAAGTGCATCTGCACTTGTGTCTGGACAGCCACGCCCCCTAGTTTTTGAGTTATTTATCTTTTTATTCAGCAGCTCTCCAGTTGGCAATTTCAGCAATTTGGTTTCTAGGGTGCAAACTAGCCTAGTAACCATGCACTGATTTGAATCAGAGACTGGAATATGAATAGGAGAAGGCCTGAATAGAAAGACAATAAGAAATAGCAACAACAATAAAACTGTAGCCTTACAGAGCATTTGTTTAGATGGCGTCAGTGACCCCCATTTGAAAGCTGGAAAGAGTCAGAAGAAGGTAAATAATTCAAAAGCTATAAAAAAAAAAAAAAAATCGAATCTATACAATGGAGCAGTTATCAGCACGAGTGCAAGACACTATAGATTTACAGAGATATGGGCACCGTGGATCAGCTAGGTTGCAAAAAAAAAAAAAAAGAATCTGGTTGTATAATAATATGAGTGACAAGTATCAATTGTTATGAATAATGCGGATGGTGGGGGACTCTACTTGTAACTTCCTACTTTATCTTTTTTGCTTTACTTTTACTGTCCTTTCTTTTTGCCTTTTGTTTTTTTTTTTCTTTTTCTTTAATAGCATATAATAGTAACATTGCCTAAATTTCTGCTGATCACGGTACTGTTTGTAATAGTGTTATTGTACTCTATACAGTGTGTAATGTATTATATATGTTTATCTTTATTTGAAAAATAAAAAACTTTGAGTAAAAAAAAAAAAAATGAACCACCCCTTTAAATGTCATCCACCATAGGACAGAATTCAGCCAGAAAGTACTGAATTTACTGGTTGGAAGCACAGTGTGTGCCTTTAGCCTTGACTGATTTTTAAATTATATTAACTTCTAATGCTAACTGCTCCGGTTCCTGAGCTGCCATGTACCAATAATTATTTACGAATAGCCTCAGCCTTATATTGTGACATTTATATAATATATTGTTTATTCAGGATCTTGTGCACCAATCCCAGTATTCAGTAACTGGCAGCAGCAATTAAAGGACATGTAAAGCCTACATTGTCCTTCCATGTATATAAGTTGGGTATTTGTTCCCAACCCAAGCCACATCATTTGTACTACATATACCCCTCCATTTGCCAGCGCCATCACATTTACCTACAACAAATAGCAGCTTTCACCCGGCGGCCATTTTCACATCATCAGTAACATTGAGTTCATGCAATGCAGAATGCAGGTTTACACAGGCACAACATACGTTGATAAAAAAAAATTCTGAGCACTGTAATGGTTAAACTGAGCTCAGGAGAGGTGGTTTGGAGAAAAAAATAGGATCAGACAACTAGAGTTTCTATATGAACCAACAATGCTATCTCTTCATTGGCTGTTAGACTGGAGGGTGTGTTTAGTAATCTGATCTGAGAAGAACTGAGCATGCTCATTAGCCAACAGCCAAAGTAAATTCCTGAGGGACGGGCCAAGTGGGTTAGAGGAGGAGAAGGATTTCTAAATAATTAAGGGAATGCTGCAGCCTCACTGTTAACCTTTTAACAACCAGAGTGGCAGGCATCTATAGATTTCAAAGAGGCTGTTCACCGATTAAATTTTTGTGGAGGGGGTTACATGTCCTTTAAGATGGGGAGCTTCAGCCCTATTTTATTTTACTTTATTTCATTTTATTTTATTTTGTGATATTCTGTGATTTATTCTAAATTATATTACTTTATTGTACTCTATTACATCTTAATTTATGGCATTTTATGTTTATATGCTTGAAAACCTCAAGCAACATTACTTGAAAACTTTTTGGAAAGCCAATAAAACATTTCAGTATTAAAAAGGGGACCTTCTGGGGCATCTTTGGAGGTACAGATCTTCCCTGCTAAAGGGCTGTGGTTGCCTTGGGCTGGTTCAGAAGCACAAAACACAATGTACAACAGTTCTGGCCTACTTCTTTATTTAAACTTTAGTTCTTTAATGAAAAATAAATTCTGTGAACGGCATCTGTGGTTAGCACAACCACGCCGACACACAACTGCTCACAGCCTTTACAGCATATTATTGGACAGCACAATAAAAGATAATCAAGTCACTTTAAAATGGAAAATTGTTTTGCAACATTATTTCCTTTATATGTCCAGGCAGGTTGTGGGAATCAAATAAAATAACAGGACTACCTTTCTGTTTAGTAGTCCATTTACCAAATATTTTACAGGCAGTTTAAAGCTTTTTACCCTTAGCGAGCCGACAACAGTACAAAAAATATCATGGAAACAAGACAAAAATAAAAATACACTCCACACAGTGCTTCTGCAAAAAAAAATCTTCTTTTATTCAGGTAAGATCCCACAGAACGTTTTGGGCCCAAGCCCCTTTATCAAGTGCGTTGCCCTGAAACGTTTGCTGGGATCTCACCTGAATAAAAGAGGATTTCAGATTTTTTTGCAAAAATAACATAACATTTTTATTTTATAAAAATAAGATTTTTTTTACAGAAGCCTTGTGTGAAGTGTGCCTTTGTTTCTATGTAGGGATGCACCGAATCCACTATTTTGTATTTGGGTGAACCTCCGAAACCTTCTCGAAAGATTCAGCCGAATACAGAACCGAATCTGAATCGTAATTTGCATATGCAAATTAGGGGTAGAAAGGGGGAAACCTTTTTTACTTCCTGCCCCTAATTTGCGTATGCAACAATATTTGCATATGCAAATTACGATTCGGATTTGGTTCGGCCAAAGGCTGAATCCTGCCGAATCCGGAACCGAATCCTGGATTCGGTGTATCCCTATTTCTATGGTAAGAAAGCTTTTTATTGCAGCAGGGCCTACACTGTACACCTCCCATCATATAAATATATTTTTACAGGAAGTAAAAGGAAAAAGCTAAAGTTGTGTCAAAAAAAGCATGGGAGGGACTTTCATCAACCCAAAACATTTGTATCATGCTTGTTATAAACAAAATATTTACATTTACATAGGAATATTTACATAATGTATCAGAGTATTATTTGTCTGGAATATCAGGTGCGATTACCTTTGTTGTGTATATGAACTGCTCGAATCCCTCAGATGTAGCATTCTGTAAAGCAAGGACATTTTCAATTTTCACCACAGGGGACATGTTGCACTTCTGGAGATCAAGTGTACCCCTATGCAGTAGCACTGAAGCAGGAATTGACTTGCGAGCGGCTGCTGTTTTCCATGGCAGTTTTGCTGGTGGCAGTTGAGGCGGATGTTCCTCTTCGTGCAGCGGTTTCCTCTGACTTTGCCTCCTGTTTTCGGATGGAGAGTCTCTATTGTTATATGGGATCGGAGATGGTGGGAGAGGCTGTCGGGGAGGTGAGGGTAGAACGTCAGACAGACGGTTGGAATCAGGTTCACTGCTGGAGGTGGACCGCCGACTCTTTTTGCCCACATTTACTGGTTTTTTGGTTTCAGGGGTTTTTTCCTCATCTACATAGATGAAGGTGTATTGCTCTATCCTCTCCTCTCGTGTCATCCGCAAAGCCTTTTCTGCATGGGCAATTCCTATCTCCCACTGCACACGCTCTCGCTGGGGCCGTGGTTTCTTCATCTAGAGTACAAAATGCAATAACGTTAAAGGAACACTATACCCCTTAAACAATGTAGGTCTCTATAAAATATATAGCATAAAACAGCTCATGTGTACAACCCCCAGTTCATGTAAATAAACCATTTTCATAATAATATACTTTTTTACTAGTATGTGTCATTGGGTAATCATAAATAGAAAACTACAATTTAAAAAATAAAAAATAAATATATACACACACACACACACACACACAGTGAATAAATGACCCCCTATTGTAAAATATAAGGATATTATAAATTACTGAGGAGTTTCATGATCATATAACTACATGAGTTCATGGTAACTTCTAATATCCTCATATTTTGCAACTGGGGGTACTTTATTTATTATAATACACAAGTCCTGACATGACTTGTTATTATTATAATACTCAAGTCATGACATGACATCATTACTCACCGTTTATAACTGATGACATTAGAACTCACTGTTTATGAGGATATAATATACAAAATACACACACACATACCGAAAAACTTAAAAGGGGTTGTTCACCTTTGGGTAAACTTTTAGTATAATGTAGAGAGTGATATTCTGAGACAATTTGCAATTTCTTTTGGTTTTTTACTATTTGTGGTTTAAGAGTTATTTAACTTTTTATTCAGTAGCTCTCCATTTTGCAATTTCAGCAATCTGGTTGCTAGGGTCCCAAATACATTAGCAACCATGTATTGATTTGAATAAGAGACTGGTATATGAATAGGAGAGGGACTGAATAAAAAGATGAGTAATAAAAAGTAGCAATAACAATAGTGTAGCATTACAGAGCTTTTGTTTTTAGATGGGGTCAGTTACTCCCATTTAGAAGCTTGAAAGAATACAGCAAATAATGTTAAAACCATAAAACAAAATAACTAATGAAGACCAATTGAAAAATTGCTTAGCAGTGACTATTCTATAACATACTAAAAGTTAACTTAAAGGTGAACCACCCCATTAACAGTACTCTCTGGCTTAGTAAAAACAGTCCGAAAACGTTATTGTAAGATCAATATTTTGGTCTGTACTTAGACATTTTTCAAGATAAAATACATGTGGCACACGTGTATATGTGGTCAAATTTTTTTGGTTCAGTTGTTGCGGAACTGCAACTTGGCACCCAGGTATTGGTTTGGTGTGTGTCCTTCCTTCCTCCCTTAACACTATGCAACTATAACTATGTATAGCGAGACCAAACAATGCAAATGTTTGCTTCCAATCAAGTGACCTGTAAATGCTTCTAGCCGATTGGATGCTATTGGTTGCTAGACCTTGTGCAAACGATGCAACTTTTATATAATTCCTGTAATTTAAAGATAGTTACTGTCTCAAGATGTCAGTGTTTGTCATTTGTGGTGTACTGAATTATGAATATTTAGTCTTGTTGTGGGGACTTTAATAAAAACTGCACCTTGAGCTTCTCCGAGAGGTTGCATGCTCTGGCAGAGTCTTCTGCCACCAGTTGCTCGTACTGTTGTTCCCCGCGGTATTCCTTCATTCGCTTCTCGTGCACCCAGGCCCTCTCTGGCTCGCTGCTGAAAAACTGCACGTGGTATTCCCGAGCCCCTGAAAAAAGGGAAAATTATTTTGTTATTAGCATGTCTGAAATAATTAGATAATGGATCAAGTTTATTATACGAGATAGAAAGCATTGTAACAGTATTCAGAACCATAACTTATCTGCATAATAATTCAATCTCTATATTGTAGGATCTAATGACATCACCGAGGTATTTGTGGCTTTTGTGTATTATATAGTGAATAAAGTACCCCCTATTGTAAAATATAAGTATATTATAAGTCACGGAGGAGATCCATGACCATATCATATTTTTATATTTACTAGAGGTCATGGAACTCCGATGTTACTTCTAATATCCTCATATTTTCCAACAAGGGGTACTTCATTTATTATAATACACAAGTTTTAGTGAGTCATGTGACTAAAATGACATCACTACTTACCGTTTATAACTGATGACATCGCTAGTTACCGTTTATAAGGATATCATTTACAGGATATTCATGGCTTTTGTGTATTATATATTGAATAAAGTCCCCCTTCTTGTAAAATAGAAGGATATTATAAGTTAGCGAGGAGTTTCATGACCATATAAAAACACGAGGTCGAAGGCTGAGTGCTTTTATACAGGTCATGGAAATCCGAGGTGACTTCTAATATCCTCATATTTTGTAACTGGGGGTACTTTATTTTTTATAATACACACGTTTCAGTGAGTCATGTGACAGAAATGACATCAGAACTCACCGTTTACAAGGATATCATTTACAAGATATTCGTGGCTTTTGTGTATTATAAGCATATTATAAGTTACCGAGTAGTTTCATGACCATATAAAAACACGAGGCCGAAGGTAACTACTAATATCCTCATATTTGGGAACTGGGGGTGAATTATTTATTATAATACACAAGTTTCAGTGAGTCATGTGACAGAACTCAACGTTTATAACTGATGACATCAGAACTCACCGTTTATAAGGATATAATTTACAAGATATTCATGGCTTTTGTGTATTATATATTATGAGTATAACATTTGTATCCCAGAATATTAATAAACTATAAAAGAATTTTATTTAATTTGGACCTAGAGAAGTATATGATGAAATATTTTATCTTACCTCTTGTATTGATCTTGCTGTGGACATGTAACTGGGGGTCACAGGACACCATACAGGGCCACCAAGGAAACGTCCCCACTTTAGACCAAACTAAGTCTCCCACATGGAACCAAACACCAGTTCTGACCTCAGGGGAGAGCGGGGAGACTGGTAAGTGCTTTTGTACCTATGGGAATTGGAAAAAACACAATCAGAACCACAAATTACCCCATAATCTAGACAGATCTACTATATATAATAAAAAAAAAATCACAGAACCTTGTTTACAGCCTCATATAGTTCAAATAAATGTGATTCTGCTAATTCCTTTATGTAATTTTTTTTTATATTGCATGTGGCTCATGTTGTTTGTTCTTACACTTACTACCATGCCTTGGAATCAGAAAAGTTTGTGGGTGATAATGAACTCCCTATAAACAAGTTCCTCCTTTCTTCCAGCTGTAGCCTGTATCTCAGGTTTACAGATAAGGAGGAGTTTCCCTGTCCTTATTTCTTTAGTGCAATAAATACAATTTAAAAAAAAAAAAAAAGTAAATCACAAAGCTGGTCATAACATATTTTAAATGCCTGCTGAATGGTCTATTCATTGAGCTCATGTTAAACATCAAAGGGCGGATTAATCTAAATATGAGATGCAGGTATGGGACCGATTAACCAGAATACTTGGGACCTGGGGTTTTCCAGATAAGAGGACTTTCCATTACTTGGATACCTATTTATCAAAGGTTGTATTTTAAAGTTGTTTTATACCTCAAATGAACTCACAACTGGAATGGTTTCTAATTTAAGAAAAAAATAGATTTTTTTTCTAAAATTAGAATTATTTTTTTGAGTTTTCGGCAAAAATAAAAATAAAAACATGAATCAAAAAAAAAAACTCTGCAAAACCCTCTGAAATAAACTCGAACATCATGAAGGGTATGAACATTTTCAAATGGTTGACCTCTGCCATTGACTCCTACATGACCTAAAGGATTTTAGATGGCGTGTTTTCAGATTCAAGCTATTTCCAGGGTCAGGGTATAATAAATGTGAAAAATTCTAGCTTTGTGAAAACACCTCAAAAAAGTTTGTTTTTGTTTTTTTTTGTAACCTGAAAAATAAATTTTTAACCAAAACAATAACCTCAAAAACTCAAATTTTCATGGAAAACACAACTCGATCCTTAATAAATCGGCCCCTAAGTCTACTAAGAAAAACTGTTTAAACGTTAAATAAACCCAATAGAATTGTTTTGCCTCCAATCGAGATGAATTATATCTTAGTACAAGATACTGTTCAATTATTACATTTGATTTTGATTTAATCATTTGATTCAAATGGAATCTATGGGAGATGTCCTTTCAGTAATTGGGAACTTTCTGGATAATGGGTTTTGGATAACAGATCCGTATACAAGGAACAACGAGTAATTACTCATCCAGGCATATGCTGGCAATGGATACACACGCAGAAAAAATATTTCAAAATTAAAGGAGAAGGAAAGCTACAGAGGCAGCCAATATATTAACCAGAATAGTGCAAGCTAGAAAACTATATTTATTCTGTAGAGTGCTTTACCATACCTGAGAAAAAAAGCTCTAGAAGCTCTCTCTGATAGTTTAGGATAGCAGCTGCCATATTAGCTTGGTATGACATCACTTCCTGCCTGAGTCTCTCCCTGCTCGCTCATAGCTCTGGGCTCAGATTACAGCAGGGAGGGGGTGAGGGAGGAAAGAGAAGTGATGGGGAGGGGAAGAGAGGAGCAGACTGAGCATGCTTAAGCCCAAGCCAAGGAGTTTTAAGCTGAAAACAGGAAGTCTGATACAGAAGCCCATGAGTACACAATAGAAGGAAAGAAATACTGTGTTTCTTTTGACAGACCCAGAGCAGCATTACTTTGACGGTTTACTGGTGTATTTTTATAGACCCTTCTGATAAAGCTAACTTAATTTTAACATTCCCTTCTCCTTTAAAGAAAACATCGTCCGAGGGCTAGGTAAATAAAGATCAATAGAGAGCTACAGAGAAACAGACATAGATCAGATGTTGAAAAGCTGCAGCAAAACCAGTCCTTGTTACGGATTACACTGGCTCTATTCCTCTAAAGCTGCAAATATTGATTCATATTTCTACCTGTACTGTATGCTGGGAGAATAATCCTTTGAATCAGTCAGTTTGTTGATCAGGTATCTTTAACATGTTATTGAATATGTTATAAAGATTAGACTCACTTTAAGCTTATGTTGTTCCGAGGCTGACAGCAGGAATAACAGAAGGGTGAACATACCTTGCATGAACACTTGTACAGTACCGTATATACTCGAGTATAAGCCGAGTTTTTCAGCCCCCAAAATATGCTGAAAAACTCTACCTCGGCTTATACTCGGGTCAAGCGCAAAAGCGCCTAAGAATATTCGCCGGCGCCTTAGAATAGTAGCCGGCGCCTAAGAATATTCACCTGCGCCTTAGAATAGTAGCCGGCGCCTAAGAATATTCGCCGGCGCCTTAGAATAGTCATCCAAAAACGAGATTGAAGCTTACCAGAAGCTGCTGCATTTCTCACCCTCGGCTTATACTCGAGTCAATAAGCTTTCCCAGTTGTTGGAGGTAAAATTAGGTACCTCGGCTTATACTCGGGACGGCTTATACTCGTATCTGTCCATTTTGCCCAGCAGGCCAATAGTTCGGAATCCATGGAGTATCAAGCACACATGACTTTATAAATTGCACAAAAGACACTATAAAAATGTGATATATCTATGTGTATATATGTATATATATATATATATATATATATATATATATATATATATATATATATAAGCATTCACAAAGTACCTGCACTCCTTCCTTGTTGCTCGGATGTGGGTGCTTGGTCAATCAGCGTATACAATGTTCAAAGTGGACCAGCACACCGAAGTTTTTCAATCAAAAGAGTTTTATTTTAACATCACTCATGTGTCCACATGAGTGATGTTAAAATAAAACTCTTTTGTATATATATATATATATATATATATATATATATATATATATATATATATATATATATATATATAAAATATGGCAGAAAGGACCAGCACTCCGTGTTCCAAAAAAATCAAATGGTTTATTCAAAACTCACAGTGTCTCCAACGTTTCGACCCTCTTTGGGGTCTTTATCAAGGATGACCCCAAAGAGGGTCGAAACGTTGGAGACACTGTGAGTTTTGAATAAACCATTTGATTTTTTTGGAACACGGAGTGCTGGTCCTTTCTGCCATTTTTTATATAACTATATTTGACCATGCACCCGGCAAAAAAGCGCATGTGAAGGAGTGCGGGTATTTTTCTATAATCCTGTTATATATATATATATATATCTCAAAATTCAAAGGCCACTGCACCCTCAGACATCCCTGTGGAGGTGTTATGCTTATGCTATCAGAATTTCATTTTATTCCCACTGTTCAAAACCAAAGCTTCTGCTAGTACAGGTATGGGATCCTTTATCTGGAAACCCATTACCCAGTAAGCTCTGAATTACGGAAAGGTTGTCTCCTATAGACTCCATTTTAACAAAATAATTCACATTTTTAAAAATTATTTTCTTTTTCTCTGTAATAATTAAACAGTACGTTGTACTTGATCCCAGTTAACGGGGACCGGTCAACCCAAAAAAATGATTCCAAATCCTATTTTATCATGTTAGTCAAGCAAAATTAACTTTATTTACACCGTATAAATTATTTGAATTTTGTTTCCATCAGTCTGGGAACTTATAATTATAACAAGCAGGCAGGAGCCATTTTGTGGACACTGTTATTAAGACAAGCCTTGCGTCATCTCAGAATCTTGTTTGTGCACCAGAATGGGGGACCTGATGTCCATCCCCATGTCCTGGTTACACAATTAAATGGTTCAGAGAATGGTGGGAATGTGGGGAGAGCAGTGACATCTAGGAAGTGCTGAATGGAAAGTGAACGTAATTGGATTTTTAATTTGAAAAGGACTTTTATTCTACAGTTTTTATGTCTGGGTGACAGGTCCACTTTAAGACATAACGAATCCTTATTGAGGGTAGAACTATCCTATTGTGTTTATATAGGGTTAGATTTATTAAGGGTCAAAGTAAAAATTTGAATTGTGAATTATCCAAACTCAATTCGAGTTTTGATTCGAATTAGAATTTCAAAATTTATCAATTCGACTACTCGCGACCTTAAACCTGCAGAATTGCTGTATACGTCAATGGGAGAGGTCCAGGGATCAATTTGGTGATGTTCGCAGCCTTCCTGACATCCAAGTTTTTTAAATTCGAATCAGTTTTTCTAATTCAAATCAAATTCGATTGAAGTTTTCGGGTTGATTCACTTAGTCCGAGCTGAGAAAATTCAATTTAATCAATAAATTTTGATTTTATTAATAAATTTAGATTTTTATCAATACATTTTGAATGTATGGGAGTTTTAAAAAACTCACATGAATTCGAAATTCGACCCTTGATAAATGTGCCTCCTGTTTAAATTATTTTTTTAGTGTATTTAAGGTATGGAGAGGTAGTATGCTCACAGCACCAACCATAAATACAAATTACCGATAAATCTTACTTAAGTCATATTCCCTATTTAGGCCAAGGGGGGCTAATGTTTCTAATTTTCAAATCCATCTTGCTTCCTTTTTAAAGGAGAAAAAAACCCTAAAAACGAATGTAGCTAAATATACCATGTTTTTTATACTGAACTTATTGCAATAGCCTAAAGTTTCAGCTTGTCAATAGCAGCAATGATCCAGGACTTCAAACTTGTCACAGGGGGTCACCATCTTGGAAAGTGTCTGTGACACTCACATGCTCAGTGGGCTCTGAGCAGCTGTTGAGAAGCTAAGCTTAGGGCTCGTCACTAATTATCCAGCAGAAAATGAGGTTGGTCTGTAATATAAGCTGATGCTACAGGGCTGATTATTAAATTCTGATTGCACTGGTTTCTGTGCTGCCATGTAGTAATTATCTGTATTAATTACTAATCAGCCTTATATTGTGACATTTCTATTCTATGTGTACTGTATATTGTGAGTGGGTCCCTAAGCTCAGTTCACTGCACAGAGCATGTGCAGTGAATCAGCAGAAAAGAAGATGGGGAGCTACTGGGGCATCTTTGGAGACACAGATCTTTACTGTTAAAGGGCTGTGGTTGCCTTGGGCTGGTACAGTATAGTGATTTAACAGTGTGAAGTGGACATTGTATGACTTGCACTTAATTGAAGCTAAAGCTGAATTCATGGAGCACGCTGACTAAACTACTTGCTGAGGTATGGAGAGGTATGATTATAGCTCCTCGTAGACGCGACGATTCTTCTTCCCGAACGACTGATTTTAGGGATGTCCGACCAATCCTTTGAAATTATCGTGCGGCTAGTGGGATTCGAGCGATAGTACATCTTACGATTTTTTGGCCGACATCTGTCAGGAAATTGATCGGCCAGGTCAAAAAATCTTTGTCGGCCCCAGTGCAATCTATCTATGTTTGCAGGGCCAACTTTTAGTTGATGGTCAATTCGTACGATCGTTCCGAGAAAATCGTGGTCTCACGATGAGGATCGGATCTTTTAAAAATCTCAACATCTATGGCCAGCTTAAGTGTTTGTTAATACGAAACGCGTAAGGCTGTGGATACAATAAATTACTTTTCACTTTGAAAACCTTTGCCTGGTGGAAGGCTGTCTTATTGAGTGCCTGCTTTAAAGAAGTTGTAGAGGCTTGTAGAGATATCCAAATAATGGAAAGATCCCTTATCCGGAAAACACCAGGTTCTGTGCATTCTGGATAACAGGTCCTATGCCTGTACTATGTAGACGGGACATTTACAGCCTCACTGAGCTGAACATATCCTAACTGATCCTATCCATATCCTAACTGATGGCACACTGTACCCCCTAGGTTATTAGGCCACACATTATTCAGGCTTCTTGATGCCAATTGTGCTACAGAATCAGCTCTCGGTCCCAAAAATTGGTTTTCACGAATTCACTATTCAACCGTTAAATCTGAGCAGAGACACATGCCCAGCAACAAATCTCCTCTTCTTCGGGACGACTAAACTAATCTCTGGCGATTTACAGTCTAGCCGGTGGGAGGCAGCTCGGGAGATTAGTCGCCCCTAAAAAGAGCCGATTTATCGCAGGCCGACTAAATCTCGCCGAATCTGAGCATGTGTCTCTGCCCTAAATGTAGTAAAATTGTAACAGTTCAGAGTCTGCACCTGAATTACTGAGCTGCCAGACTCAAACACCAGAGACAGGAACATTAACTCTTAGGGGCAGATTTATCAAGGGTCAAAGTGAATTCTAGGGAATTTTCCAAGTTAAATTTTTTTTTTAATTTTTTGGATACTTCGACCATCGAATAGGATACTACGACTTCGAATTTACTTCAAATATTCGATAATCGAAGTACTTTCTCTTTAAAAAAACCGTCAACTTCAATAGTTCGCCAAATTAAACCTGCTGAAGTGCTATGTTAGCCTATGGGGACCTTCTAATGCATTTTTCTAAGTATTTTGTAGTCGAAGTAAAATCGTTCGGTCAATCGCTGAAATCATTCGCTTCGAACGATTTAATCGTTCGATCGAATGATTTTACTTCAACCGAAAAACAGTCAGATTCGGTAAAAAAACTTTGACTTCGATATTCGATATTCGAAGTCGAAGTATAGCCATTCCATGGTCGAATTTCAAAGTATATTTCACTTCGAAATTCGACCTTTGATAAATCTGCCCCTGTAACTTAGGTTTTAGGAAATATGAAAAAGTTGTTTTTTTTTTATAAAAAAAAAATGGAAAGTATTGAAAAAAAGTCTTTATTTCTGGTGAACAATCTAAAAAAAAAGTGTTTGGAAGGTGAACAACCCCTTTAAGAATTCTTGTTTGAAAGGCATTGCAGCACAAGAGAATAGGTTATAAGGGAACTTTGAATATGATATTTAAAACACTGATAAAGCTCTTAAGAAACGTAGACATTAATTAATTTGGAAGGGTTTTCTTCTGCCTCTCTCCAGCTTGAAACCAGAAATACCAGGGACGGGTCTGAACATGATATAAGAACAATAAAAGTCTACCATAAATTGCTATTGCTATAATGTATATAGGACTTATCTTTTAGTTCAGACCCTGCTGTATTCATCGTCTGCAAATTCAAACCACTGCCTGGTTGCCAGGTTAGAGTAGGACCCTAGCAACTACATACCAGACAGCTGCAAAAAAATAAAATAAAAAGTTCAACAATTCAAATATGTCAAAATCTAAAACACAACATCATAAAGACCAGTAGCAAATTGTTTTACCCATGTCTGCATCTTTCTAAAATTATAAGGTGAATGCCCCCCTTAAAGGACGTCCTGCCTAATGCATGTATTAAGTTAAATTTGCATACAGAAATATCTGTTTCAGACATACAGGTATGAGACCTTTCATCCAGAAACCTGTTATCCAGAAAACTCCAAATTACAGCCTCTTCCCGTAGACTCCACTTTAATCAAAAAATTTACATTTCTAAAAATGATTTACTTTTTCTCTGTATGGGAGTGGAACCGGTTATCCAGACTGCTCGGGACCTGGTGTTTTCTGGATAAGAGGGTCTTTCCATAATTTGGAACACTTGACCTTAAAGGGATACTGTCATGGGAAAAAACATTTTTTTTTCAAAAGACGTAAGTTAATAGTGTTGCTCCAACAGAGTTCTGCACTGAAATCAATTTCTCAAATATGAGATTTTTTTATATTGAATTTTGACATGGGGCTAGATATATTGTCAGTTTCCCAGCTGCCGCCCAGTCATGTGATTTGTGCCTTAATAAACTTCAGTCACTCTTTACTGCTATACTGCAAGTTGGAGTGATATCACCACCTCCCCCCCCCCCAGCAGCCAAACAACAGAACAATGGGAAGGTAACCAGATAACAGCTCCCTAACACAAGATAACAGCTGCCTGGTAGATCTAAGAACAGCACTCAATAGTAAAATTCAGGTCCCACTGAGACACATTCAGTTACATTGAGTAGAAGAAACAACAGCCTGCCAGAAAGCAGTTCCATCCTAAAGTGCTGGCTCTTTCTGAAAGCACATGACCAGGCAAAATGACCTGAGATGGCGCCTAAACCAATATTACAACTAAAAAAAAATACACTTTCTGGTTCAGTAATGAAATTTTATATATAGTTTTTTTTTTTCAATTTCCACCATTGCTACACAACAGCTTGTTTATATAAACTATAGTAGTGAAGCAAACATATCAATTTTACCAGTGCAGGGCTACACTATATTATATATATTATATATTATATTTTCATTATTTCAAAACACAAATTTTTTGGTGTTTCTGGTCCTTTAAGATATGGAGATCCAAATTACAGAAAGATCTTTTTATCCAGCAGGACACCAGGTGCTGTATTTGATCTTTATCCATGACATTTGACATTCAGTGCACTTTCTTCATAACATTACAGTTCCTTTCGACTAGTTCTACCAGTCAGCACTATATATTCAACGTTGCAAAACATTACAATTCTTTCTAACTAGTTCTACCCTACACTTCTCTACTGCTATATAATAAGTTGGCATACATATGAAGGACCGCTTGTTTGGCAAAGTTTCTGAAATAATCAAGTTTATCTTCACTATTTCTCTCTCAGCATCTGTTTCTCTTCATTCTCTCTTCATGCAGCAGTTGGGTGTCAGATATTCATTGACAGTTAGATCCAATAGATCTTATAGGGGGGCTCCTTTTGCCTAGAAGATGTATTAGAGCTCACTCTATTAAAATCACCAGACATCATGTCTCTCTACATGCAGAATTTATGCAAAAGGCAGTTATTTTGTTAGATTTTGTTTGTACTGGAGCTCTAATACATCTGCTAGAAAAGGAAGCCCCCCCCCCCATAAGATATATTGGATTATTCATCTGACACCCAACTGCTGCATG
The DNA here is from genome assembly GCA_038501925.1 of Xenopus petersii. NCBI lineage: Eukaryota > Metazoa > Chordata > Amphibia > Anura > Pipidae > Xenopus > Xenopus petersii. The sequence continues at coordinate 138,834,028 of CM076676.1, read as the reverse complement.
AAGACAGAATGAAGAGAAACAGATGCTGAGAGAGGAATAGTGAAGATAGATAATCGTGATTATTTTAGAAACAATGCATAATTTTTAATTGATTGTATTTAGAACTTTCTTATTTCAGTATGAGGAAGCTTATATTTAATTTTCATTCTCACAATAGTTCCCCTTTAATCTATCTGCAGTTTATATCTGCCGTGTATGGGGACCTTTATTCAGCATCACTACCAAGATTACATTACAATTGTTTCTGACTCATTAGCACTACATAGCGGGTTTTTGTTAAACACGAATCCATGCCCTTATCTTATCCCGTTTAGACTATTGCAATCTCTTCCTAACTGCTCTTCCTGACTTCCAGCTCTCTCCCTTCCAATCAATCTTAAACTCTGCTACCAGGATCCTTCTGCTCTCTCCTAAAAGGGAACCTGCTCAATCCCAACTAAAATCCTTAGTGTGGCTGCCTGTTAAGCAAAGTATAACATAAAATCCTTCTACTAACATTCAAAGCCCTTCACTCCTTTGCTCCTCACCACATTTCTTCTCTTGTCTCACGATATGTTCCTGGTCGTTTCCACTCTTCTCAGAGTCACCTTCTCCTTCACACCATCCACTGCCACCTCTCGTCTCAAACTCTTCTATCTTGATGCTCCTTACCTCTGGAATTCCATCCTAGAATTCCTCCGTAAGGAATCCTCTCTCTATCACTTCAAGAAAAACTAAGAGCCTACCTTTTGGAGCACTAGAACATTAGCCTAGTCCTGTCCCTACTGACTATGCCTTACCTTGTGCACTTTTTCATCTCCAATTTGTGCCTGTATGTTAGTCTACCATCCACTTAGACTGTAAGCTCTACGGGGCAAGGACCTCCTTCCCACTTTGACTCTTACCACATAGCACTTAAGCTCTTTGTCCTATGATTCTGTATATATTTATTATGTGATCTGTCTCCCTCATGTATACTTTTATATATATATTGTACTTTTATGCACTGTACAGGGCTGCTGCTCCTCAACAGTGCTTTGCAAATAAAGTTATACATACTGTACATACAAACATACATACAAATACTTATCCCTGACACAAAATGCCCCCTAATATAATGATGCAATGAATCCAGGAAACTAATTCTGCACAGATCCTATATTCAACCTCTAGCTACAACTGAATAGATAATTTGTTTTTCCCAAATTGATGGATTTTATATTACATCACCAGGTAGCTGCATAAATGATCATTTCCCCAGATGAAAAAATGTGGTCAATGGAGGCAAGTCACTAATTAGCTTAGAGTCCCACATGAGCCCCCTTTCAAAATTCAGGACCTTTCCAGAAAAAAAAACAGGAAAGTTAGATAGTACTTAATTAATTGGGTTGAAAAAAGACAAAGTCCATCAAGTTCAACCCCTCCAAATGAAAACCCAGCATCCATACACACACCCCTCCCTACTTTCACATAAATTCTATATACCCATACCTATACTAACTATATAGTTTAGTATCACAATAGCCTTTGCTATTATGTCTGTCCAATTAATCATCCAAACCATTCTTAAAGTCATTAACTGAATCAGCATCACAACATCACCCGGCAGTGCATTCCACAACCTCACTGTCCTGACTGTGAAGAACCCCCTACGTTGCTTCAAATGAAAGTTCTTTTCTTCTAGTCTAAAGGGGTGGCCTCTGGTACGGTGATCCACTTTATGGGTAAAAAGGTCCCCCTGCTATTTGTCTATAATGTCCTCTAATGTACTTGTAAAGTGTAATCATGTCCCCTCGCAAGCGCCTTTTTTCCCAGAGAAAACAACCCCAACCTTGACAGTCTCCCCTCATAATTTAAGTCTTCCGTCCCTCTAACCAGTTTAGTTGCACTTAGTCTCTGCACTCTCTCCAGCTCATTAATATTTTTCTTAAAGGGGTGGTTCACCTTTATGTTACCTTTTAGTATATTATAGAATGGCTAATTTGAAGCAACTTTTCAATTGGTCTTCATTATTTATTTTTTATAGTTTATAAATTATTTGCCTTCTTCTCACGTGTCCAAGCTGTCACTGACCCCCATCTAAAATCATATGCTCTGTAAGACTACAAATGTATTGTTATTGCTACTTTTTATTGCTCATCTTTCTATTCAGGCCTCCCTTATTCATATTCAAGTCTCTCTAAAATCAGTGCATGGTTGTATGGCTTCGTATTAGGGATGCACCGAATTCAGGATTCGGTTCGGTATTCAGCCTTTTTCAGCAGGATTGGGCCGAATCCTTCTGCCCAGCTGAAACGAATCCAAATTTGCATATGCAAATTAGGGGCGGGGAGGGAAATCATTTGACACGGAAGTAAAAAAGATTATTCCCCTTCGCACCCCTAATTTGTATATGCAAATCCAAGGATTTGGATTTGGTTCGGTATTTGGCCGAATCTTTCACAAACAATTTGGGGGTTTGGCCGAATACAAAAACAGTGATTTCTCTCAGCGGGGAAATAAATTAGAACACATATCTCTATATAAAACAATAAAACATAAATTAAGTTGCACATGCTCCTCTCTATAAGAGAGGAAATTCATTAAGTAGAGCTGTTCTGTGGTTTTAGGCAGAGAACCACAATTAATGATGTTCTACTGACAAAGTAGAAAGGAAACAAATATGCGGAGACCTCAGTTACTACGAACTGTTGGCAAGATGTAAAAATACAGCACCTGTACACTAGAACCGATCTGATGGCTGAACTCTGCTTTGATATATTAGGTTTATCAAAGGTGCATACAAGTTAGCACAGGAGAAACCTGGCATTAACACCTGCCAGAGCTCCCTTTGCATGTTGCACATGTAACTAAGACCTTGTAGATTTCATGTTGGCAACGTGCTTATGGGCACGGCAGAAGCACACCCACTTAAAGGTGGCCATACACGGGCCGATAAAAGCTGCCGACAGACCGTGTCGGCAGCTTATTGGCCCGTGTATGGGGGCCCCCGACGGGCTTCCCCGATCGAGATCTGGCCGAAAGTCGGCCAGATCTCGATCGGATGGGGTTAAAAATCCCGTCGGATCGCGGCCGCATCTGTTCGTTGATGTGGTCCCGCGATCCGACCGCCCGTTTGTGAGAGCTAGGATCCGATCGTTGGGCCCTAGGGCCCACGATTGGATCTGCCCGATATTGCCCACCTTGAAGGTGGGCATATCGGAGGGAGATCCGCTCATTTGGCGACATCGCCAAACGAGCGGATCTATCCGTGTATGGCAACCTTAAGACAAAATGCCTGTACAACTTGCAGAGGATTTACCAATGTGTATGTGCAAGCTGTGATAAATGCTGTTTTGCAGCGGTCGTCTATTACGCTGGGATTCTGGCGGAAGAATTATTAGCAAAACTGTCATTTATAAGAATCCTAACACTTTGCATTTAGTGAATGATCCCTCATAGCTCCTTATGACTAGGGATGCACCGAATCCACTATTTGTGATTTGGTCGAATCCCCGAATCTTTGGTTAAAGATTCGGCCGAATACCGAACCAAATCCGAATCCTACTTTGCGTATGCATAAGTGGAAAAAATTCTTCTTTTATGAAGAAAAGTTACGCGATTTCCCTACCTGCCATTAATTTACATATGCAGATTAGTATTCAAATTCGGTTCAGCCAGGCACAAGGATTCAGCCGAATCCAAATCCTGCTGAAGAAGCCTGAATCGTGGCCGAATCACGAACCGAATCCTGAAATCGGTGCATCCCTACTTATGACGTCTTAAAAGGTGCACTGCACCTTTATCCACTATAGCTGCAGCCATATTGGTATCAGCCACATGTACAGGTATGGGATCCATTATCCGGAAACCCGTTATCCAGAATTCTCCAAGTTACAGAAAGGCCATCCCCCATAGACTCCATTTTATCCAAATTTTAAAAAAGGATTCCCTTTTCTCTGTAATAAATAAAACAGTAGCTTATACTTGATCCCAACTAAGATATAATTAATCCTTATTAAACCAGCCTATTGGGTGTATTTAATGTTTACATGATTTTATAGTAGACTTAAGGTATGAAGATCCAAATTACAGAAAGATCTGTTATCCGGAAAACCTTAGGTCCCGAGCATTCTGGATAACCAGTCCCATACCTGTACTAAGAGAATGGTGCATAGGGTGTTATACAAACCCTAATAATGACAGACATGTTAAATCCTCTTTCCCATCATCTCCGGACTAGACTTGATGTGCATTTATATGTTAATGTAAATTAAGACTTACACGCTCCTCCTCTGGAGGAGGCTCCAGTTTCTTTATCTTGGGTGGCTGCTGCTCTTCAGCTTTCACCTCTTCGCGGTGGTGATGATGGTGGTGGTGATGCCGGGTCTTTTTTCTCTTCTCCCGCCTTTCTTTCCTCCGTTCATGTTTCTTCCTGGTCATCTCACTGGCCTGAAATTCGTGAAGGAGGTCTCCACACAGTGAAGACTCAAACATCTCACGACCATTCTGAATAGTCTTAGTGATTCGTAACTTGATTTCAGGGGAGCCCGTCTTCTTCTGAGGGGTGGTAGTGGAAGATGGGGGAGCCTGGAGAAGGTTGGGAGGGGAAGTGGGCTCAGGAGGAGATGCTTTACTCATCCCTTCAATTGGACGTAAAGCTGCAGTCTCCAGATGATAATACTCCAGAGCAGTATAGTTCCTGGTACCGTATCCATTGGCTGAGCCATTGGGAAATTGAGAATATGTTTGGTATTTGCCTTGTGGCTCATATCCCAGGGAAGGCTGGTAGCCATTGGTCAGATGAGGCAAATCCTCAGTGGTGGGGGTTGGGTATTGGAAGTCCGTTTGCAGGCCAGAATCGTAGGGTGTGCCCCCACCTTCATCTGCCTGGTCACTGCTGTTGGCATCATCCTGCCGGTTGTTGGCGGAGTCGATGAGTTGAGGTGGTTGCTGGATTGTGTTTCCCATGATCCCTTGCATGAAAGAGAAGGAGAAATCCATTGTCGTGCTCAGGCATCATCAGCTTTCCCTTTCTCTCATAGGGCCTAAGAAGAGAGCATAAAGCAGTTTAGAGACAATTTCCCACAACAATTTAGCCACACACTTCTCATTCAATGTGACAGAAAGTGACGCACTAAATGTATTTTAGCTTGTACTAGTGATGGGCGAATTTATTCACTAGGCATGGATTTGCGATAAATTTTTGGATTCCGCCAACGGCCGCTGCGAAAATTTGCTACGAGAAGATTCGATGCGACAAAAAAATTGACGCTCGTCAAAATTGTTGCACGTCAGAAATATTTGGACGCCCATTGACTTTAAATGCATTTGGACAAGGAGAGTCGCATGTGTAAAGATTTTCACGCGGATAAAAACTGTAGCGCGTCAAAATTATTCGTACACACATTGACTTTGATGCATTTGGACAAAAGAGTTGTGCGTATAAAAATTGTTATAATTTTGCTGCAAATTGTCTTGAATGTGTTTCGCACATTTTTCACCATATCTCTAATTTTGGAGTTTCGACGATTTTCTCTGCGAATCGAAAACGGGACAGATTCGCCCATCACGAGCTTACACTGAATCATAAATGCGGAGCCTGGCTCATAGGTTTGGTTGAAATGCAACTAAATCACTGCCCTACATGCAGCAGAAACAGAGACAGCTACTAGACATTTCTACAAATAAAGGAAGAAACAGCGAGTATAGTAGCATCACTTGGATACTTCCCGTATGAGAGATGCCAATGTAGCCTGCAGCCAGCTATCCTATGAAATAAGAAATCTGACAAAGGACTGAATTACTGACTCTGTCTCTGGGGCGATACAGTTTCTCATTCACAGACTCTCATCGCTACAATCGCTGCAGTGCAGGAGGCAATCAAATGCCAGTCGGCCATTCGTCATGAAGTTTCAGTTGTTATAAACACTTATTTGTACAGACAATATATTCCACATCGCTCTAGAAACACTGACTACTACAGAAGGCAGCAAGGGCCCTGCGCATTTCACAACTGGGTACAACAATATCACATTTTGCATGTTTATTTTGCGTTTGTTGCTTGGAAACTTGGAGACTTTCTTACTAGGGATGCACCGAATCCAGGATTCGGTTCGGGATTCGGCCTTTTTCAGCAGGATTCAGATTCGGCCGAATCCTTCTGCCCGGCCGAACCGAATCCGAATTTGCATATGCAAATTAGGGGCAGGGAGGGAAATTGCGTGACTTTTTGTCAGAAAACAAGGAAGTAAAAAATGTTTTCCCCTTCCCACCCCTAATTTGCATATGCAAATTAGGGTTCGGATTCAGTTCGGTATTCGGCCGAATCCTTCGTGAAGGATTCGGGGGTTCGGCCGAATCCAAAAAAGTGGATTCGGTGCATCCCTATTTCTTACACCGTTTCTTCAGCCATTTCTATGGTGGTATAAAGGCTTTATAATACAGAATTTATTTTACACCTTTTTAGCCATGTAGCATCATCTTATATTACAGGCCAACCTCATTTTTTGCAACAACCCAAAGCTTAGCTTCTCAACAGCTGCTCAGAGCCCACTGAGCATGTGAGTGTCACAGACACTTTCCAAGATGGTGACCCCCTGTGACAAGTTTGAAGTCCTGGATCATTGCTGCTATTGTCAAGCTGAAACTTTAGGCTGGTGCAATAAGTTCAGTATATAAAATATGGCATTTTTAACCATATTCATTTTAGGTTTTAGTTCTATAAGGCTACTGACCACATGCAAACAATAAATAATAACTGGGTTGCATTGCCACCAACATGGATGTGTACACCTTAGTTACTATCAAGTACAGGGAACTGTTTTATCATTGTAGGAAAAATAAACTACTAATCACTTAAAGGGGACCCGTCACCCAAAAAAATGATTCCAAATCCTATTTTATCATGTTAATCAAGCAAAATTAACTACATTTACACTGTATAAATTATTTGAGTATTGTTTCTTTCAGTCTGGGAACTCATAATTATAACAAGCAGGCAGGAGCCATTTTGTGGACACTGTTATTAAGACAAGCCTTGTATCATCTCAGAATCTTGTTTGTGCACCAGAATGGGGGACCTGATGTCCATCCCCATGTACTGGCTACACAATTAAATGGTGAAGAGAACTGGAGGAATGTGTGGAGAGCAGTGACATCAAGGAAGTGCTGAATGGAAAGTGAAAGTAAAAGCACTGAGTATCTTGACAGCGCTATATAAATAAAAAAATGATGATGATGATGATGATTGTCTGCCTAAGGCATAGAGGAGGGGCAGACAATATTTGATTGACAGCTGAGATTTTTAAATAAGTTTACAACAACTATGAATGCTTTAATAGAAAAAAAAAGAATTTGGATTTCATGTTTAACTTGAAAAGGTCTTTTATTATACAGATTTTTATGCCTGGGTGGCAGGTCCACTTTAAATTCAAATATACTTGAAATTAAACTGTGGGGTTATTTATAAAAATAAAAAAAATAAGTGAATATCTAAGACTCGGACAAATTTTACACACTCGAAAACTCAAATCAAAATCGACTAAACTCAATTCAAGCTTTTTCTACATGTCCAAATTGGTCCCAGGACCTATCCCATTGACTTATACATCAACTCGGCAGGTTTCAGGTGGCGATTAGTCAAATTCGAGTTCTTAAAGGGCCAGAGTATAATAAATCTGAAAATTCAAATTAAAACACTATTCAAGTTTGGATAATTCATAATTGGAATCTGAGAGTTTTGACCAAAAAAAAAAAAAATTGAATTTTCACTTCAACCCTTAATAAATCTGCCCATTAGTCTAGTTCCTTTAGTAAATGTCTCTTTGTTATTCAAGCACCGATATGGTCTACCTGTAGTAAGATTAGAAGCAACATGCACTTAGTCACTGCATAACTATATTCAAAGGGCCAGGGAAAGAAAACAATCAAGAGCACCGGAAATCCAACGGTAACAAAGTTATCACCAGCACAACCAGAAGCAAAGAGTCATAAACAGACAGCAAACCTCAAGAGTCTGCATTTCATTCGATTGTACAGTTTTAGTTATATTCAGTGAAAACTGAAAACTGCTTGAAGATATATAAATAAGATATATCATATGTTTATAGGTTATCCTGCAGGCTAAGCAACATTTATAGGCAGGATTTTAATAACCCTTTAAAGGGGTTGTTCACTAGGCATGGGCGAATTTTTTCACCTTGTTTCGCTGTGGAAATGACGCCCATAGACTTGTATGGCGGCGTGCGACAAAAAAAAAAAAAAGGCGCCATTTCCGTGAAGCGAAACCGGTCAAATTTGCCCATTCTTATTGTTTTTTCAATTACTTTCCATTATTTATTCTTTACTGTTTTTCCAAAATCTACCTAAGTTTAAAGTTGAGGGTCTCTGGTGTTTGAGTCTGACAGCTCAGTAATTCAGTTGAAGACTCTGAACTGTTACAATTGTGCAACATTTAGTTGATCCATTTCTCAGCAGCATCTCTGGAGTATTAGCAACTATTGTATCAACAGCTGCCTGTAATGAAACCCAGGGATTCTGCTCAGCAGGGACAAAGGTAAGAAATGTATCAACTAAATGTATCAATTTAGAACAGTTTATAGGGTCGGCGACCCCCCTCCCAGAACTGCTCTAGAAGGGGAAAAAATACACTTTACGCTTCAATATTAGAAAAAATTGGTCGCACATAGAAAATAGAAAGTAATTGGAAAAAGTCGTTCTTTCTGGTGATCTATCTGAAAACAACTAGTTTGAAGGTGAACAACCCCTTTAAGTGTTAAGAATCAGCAATGCTGCCACGATGAACTTTAGAACCAGTACCGTAGAATTTCCCTTTGTGGTTAGCTGTTTGATCCATACCTACTGTTTTAGTTGCAACACAGCAAACTTAAAGGGATACTGTCATGGGAAAACATGTTTTTCTCAAAATGCCTTAGTTAATAGTGCTGTTTCAGGAGACTTCTGGACTGAAATACATTTTTCAAAAGAGCAAACTGATTTTTTTTTTTTATTTAAAGCGATACGGACACGTTCTTATAAAAATCATAGGAACGTGTCAGAATCAAGTTAATGCTGCACCCGGAATAGTTCACCTCAAAGCCACCCCCGCAAACCTGTGTTAACCCGACCCTCTGACACTGCTAAATGATCTTCTGTACCGTTTCAGTGACGCTGGGCTGGGGGTGGCGCGACCCTTCCATAGGCTGATTTCGAATGAAAACAGGACTTAAGCCTATGGAAGGATCACTCCACCCCCAGGCCAGCGTCACTGAAGCAACGCAAAATATTTGTCAGTAGTGTCAGCGGGTCGGCTCCACACAGGTTAGCGGGGCTGGGGGCGGCTTTGAGGTGAACTATTCCGGGTGCAGCATTTACTTGATACTGACACGTTCCTATGATTTTTATAGGAACGTGTCAGTATCGCTTTCATTTTTAAATCTGACATGGGCTAGACATATTGTCAGTTTCCCAGCTGCCCCCAGTCATGTGACTTGTGCTCTGATAAACTTCAGCCACTCTTTACTGCTGTATTGCAAGTTGGAGTGATATCACCCCCCCCAGCAGCCTAACAACAGAACAATGAAAAGATAACCATATAGCAGTTCCTTAACACATGATAACCGCTCCCTGCTAGATCTACGAACAGCATTCAATAGTAAAAACCATGTCCCACTATGACACATTCAGTTACATTGAGTAGGAGAAACAACAGCCTGGCAGAAATCAGTTCCATAGTGAAGCTAGGGATGCACCGAATCCAGGATTCGGGTTCAGGATTCGGCTTTTTTCAGCAGGATTCGGATTCGGCCGAATCCTTCTGCCAAGCCGAACCCTAATTTGCATATGCAAATTAGGGGCAGGGAGGGAAATCAGTGACTTTTTGTCACAAAACAAGGAAGTAAAAATTTTTTCCCATTGTCACCTCTAATTAGCATATGCAAATTAGAGTTCTGATTCGGTTCGGTATTCGGGGGTTCAGCCGAATCCAAAATAGTGGATTTGGTGCATCCCTATGTAAAGCACTGGCTCTTTCTGAAAGCACATGACCAGGCAAAATGGCCTGAGATGGCGCCTATACACCAATATTACAACTAAAAAAATATATACTTGTGGGTTCAGGAATACATTTTTACATGGTAGAGTGAATTATTTGCAGTGTAATTTAGAAATAAAAACAACACCATAAAAAATCATTAAAAAAAGTCTCGCATATAACAGGGAGATTTTGTTATTTTTATGCTTGAACCATTTCCACTTTCCATCGCACCCCAATAATGGAGCGAGTAGCTACTTATGTCAAGCTAAGCTCTCTCTCTTTAGGCCCTCCAACTGATTATTAAAGGGGTGGTTCACCTTTACGGTAACTTTTAGTATGTTACAGAATGGCTAATTCTAAGCAACTTTTCATTTGGTTTTCATAATTTTTTTTTTATAGTTTTAGTTATTTGCCTTTTTCTTATGACTCTTTGCTGCTTTCAAATGTGCGTCGCTGACTCCCTTCTAAAAAACAAATGCTCTGTAAAGCTAGAAATGTATTGTTATTGCTACTTTTTATTACCGATCCTTCTATTCAGCTCCTCTCCTATTCATATTCCAGTCTCTTATTCAAATCAATGCATGGTTGCTAGGGTAATTTGGACCCTAGTTAATAGGTTGCTTAAGATGCAAATTGAGGAGCTGCTGAATAAAAAGCTAAATAACTCAAAAAACCTTCAATAAAAAAATGTAAACATATAGCAAATTGTCTCAGAATATCACTCTCCACATCATACTGAGGGGCACATTTACCTAGGATCGAACATGGAGGGTTAATTAACCCTCGATATTCGACCGTCAAAGTAAAATCCTTCGACTTCGAATATCGAAGTCGTATTTACCACTATTCCTACGATCGAACGAATAATCGAATCGAACGATTAAATCCTTCGAAGGATTTTAATCCATCGATCGAAGGATATTCCTTCAATCAGAAAATTGTTAGGAAACCTATGGGGACCTTCCCCATAGGCTAACATTCGCCTCGGTAGGTTTTCGGTGGCGAACTAGGGGGTCAAAGAATTTTTTATAGAGATAGTACTTCGACTATGGAATGGTCGAAGAGTTTTAGTTCGAATCGTTCGATTCGAAGTCGAGGGTCGTAGTCGAAGTAGCCCATTCGATGGTCGCAGTAGCCATATTCGACCATTCCAAATTCTAACTATTTTTCCTCTATTCCTTCACTCGAGCTAAGTAAATGGGCCCCTGAAAATGATCTCAAAGAAATGGACTATGTGTCTGTAGGGAGCCAAAGCAGTGAGAGATACTAGGATTTTGAATGGCCCCACAACAATTACTCGTCACTTTTACATCTGTGGTTCTGAAGTGAAATCTTCAGCGTTTACAAACCATGCCCATGTTCACAATATCACCATAAACAGAAAAAAACATTATATAAATAGGTCATTCCCCGTTCCTTGTAGAAAAAATGTACTCCTAATGAAACACATTTACACAATACTAATTATTTTATCCACTGTCTGTAGCAGGCAACTTCTCTTTGCTGCCGTCTGTTTGTAGCTTGTTCATAGTACAAGGACCATTGGGCTACAAACTATTAGGGATGCACCGAATCCATTATTTTGGATTCGGCCGAGCCCCCGAATCCTTCGTGAAAGATTCGGCCGAATACCGAACCGAACCCTAATTTGCATATGCAAATTAGGGGTTGAAAGGGGAAAATATGTTTTACTTCCTTGTTTTGTGACAAAAAGTCATGCGATTTCCCTCCCCGCCCCTAATTTGCATATGCAAATTAGGATTCGGTTCGGCCGGGCAGAAGGATTCGGCCGAATCCGAATCCTGCTGAAAAAGGCCGAATCCTGGCCGAATCCCGAACCGAATCCTGGATTCGGTGCATCCCTACAAACCATCAAGCTTTTTTTTACAACTGAAGGTAGCTTGCCACATACAATGGACTGCACACTATTAGTATGCCTGTATCTCCAACCAATAAGCTATAATTAAATGAAGTGCAGCTATCACCCCTCATTCTACTGCAACCTAAAGTAGTACAGTCCAAATTCTTCTCTAGGCTGGGACCATTATCTGTCAAACCACAATTGGATCCAATTAAAATGGGGAGGTCTGTCAAAGCCAATGCCATTTATTGTAATAAACAAACACCACAACCTACCATCTTTAACACAACTCGTTGTAAGAGATTATCTTCTGTATGAATGAGCAGGAAGCAATCCCTACCTCTTTCCATCACAAAGGCAATCATTTTTGTACTCAAGTCTATCTGACTAAAATGTAACACTGTATAACAAACCATAAATTGTCATAGTTGACTCCAATGAAGCATATTCTATTACTGTATCTCTTAAATGTGGCCCCGATCTTTTAGCCTGTGTCAGAAATCTTAGCAGTCTAATTTTGACAATGGGCAATTATGTAAAATCTGGTTAAATAGCAAATATACAATTCAAGTTAATAACATAAATGTAGCCATTAATGAAGTGAATAAAACTGTAGACCTTTTTTTCTGTTTTTCTATTGTGATAGCTGTGGCCCTTAATGAGTTAGACATTCCTGATGTAAAGCGTCATGCTTGATAACACAAACCAAAAGAAAAGTGAAACGATCATATTACATACAAATTACTAAAGAATAAACTTTCATACCTTCAGTCACTACATTGTAATTTCCTACAATTAAATTGCTCATTGTACTAGTACATTGTACCACTACATTATAATCCCATTCCCTTGTACCACTAAATTATAACCCCCATCCCTTGTATCACTATACTGTAATTCCCCATCACTTTTACCACCGCATTGTAATTTCCCATCCCTTGTACCACTAGATTATAATCCCCCAACCCTTGTACTACTTCACTCTAATTCACCATCCCTTTTACCACTACACTGTAATTCTCCATCCCTTGTACCACTGCCCTGTAATCCCCCATCCCTTCTATCACTATACTGTAACCCCAAACATAGAGTGTAGTGCTACACAATCAATCTCACCACTTTTTGTAGCGTCGGGTGCCAGCTGCGACTCTGTCTGCCTAGGTCCAGTTCAAATTCCGATACAAACTTAAAGAAATGTATTTGTGCAAATGAAGCTTCATTTGCACAAATAAATTTCTTTCACTTTACCGGAGTGCTGTTGGAGTTTGTATCGGAACTATACTGTAACCCCCATCCCTTGTACTACTTCACTGTAAACCCGATCCCATGTACCACTACATTATAATCCCCCATTACATTATAATTCCACATTCCTTGTACCACTACATTGTAATTCCCATCCCTTGTATCACTACATTATAACCCACCATCCCTTGTATCATTATACTGTAATCCCCCATCCCTTGTATCACTATACTGTAATCCCCCATTCCTTGTACCACTATACTGTAATGCCCCCATCCTTTGTATCGCTATACTCTAATTCCCCCATCCTTTTTATCGTTATACTGTAATCCCCCTTCCCTTGTATCACTATATGGAATCCCTCATCTCTTGTATCATTACATTATAATTCCCCATCCCTTGTATAACTATAATGTAATCCCTCATCCCTTGTATCACTAAACTGTTATCCCTGATCCTTTGTATCACTATACTGTAACCCCCCTTCCCTTGTATCACTATATGGAATGTCTCATCTCTTGTATCACTACATTATAATTCCCCATCCCTTGCATAACTATAATGTAATCCCTCATCCCTTGTATCACTATACTGTTATCCCTCACATCACTATATGGAATCCCTCATCTCTTGTATCACTACATTATAATTCCCCATCCCTTGTATCACTATATTGTAATCCCTCATATCACTATACTGTAATCCCTCATCCCTTGTATCACTATACTGTAATCCCTCATCCCTTGTATCACTATACTGTAATCCCTCATCCCTTGTATCACTATACTGTAATCCCTCATCCCTTGTACAACTACACTGTTATCCCTCATCCCTTGTCTCACTATACTGTAATCCACCATCCCTTGTATCACTATATGGAATCCCTCATCTCTTGTATCGCTACATTATCATCCCTCATCCCTTGTATCACTATACTGTTATCCCTTATATCACTACACTGTAAACCCCATACCATGTACCACTACATTATAATCCCCCATCCTTTGCACCATTACATTATAATCCCACAATCCTTGTACAACTACATTGTAATTCCCCATCCCTTGTACCACTACATTATAACCCACCATCCCTTGTATGATTATACTATAATCCCTCACCCTGTGTCCCACTACACTGTAATCCCCAATTCTTTGTACCACTATATTGTAACTCCCCCCCCCCCATCCCTTGTATCACTACATTGTAATACCCAATTCCCTGTCCCACTATATTGTAACTCCCCATGCTTTATACAAATACACTGTAACTTGCACATTCCCTTGGCTAATGAGCTGTAACCCCTCACCTTAGCAATGGCTGTCAGGTACCAGGATGTCCCTACACCTATCTGCCCAAAGTAGTACTTGACTAGAGCATCCCAGTGATAGCAAACCTGTCTCCCTCCAGCTGTCATGAGCTGCAACCTTCCTTATCCCCAGCCAGGAATGTTGGGAGATGTAGTTCAAGCATCTTGAGACTGCGGTAATAATACCAACCCCTGCCCGAACCCCTGGTACCAGCAGTGCCCAGCCCCACAGCTATAATAATAATAACACCCTCGGGTGTCACCTTCAGTTTGTTCCATTCTAGATCAGGGTGTCTCGGCCTTCGCGACAGGAACCCGCGGGTGAGACGAGGGGGGAGGGGGTGCCTACAAAAAAATCGGGTTTGTGACGTAATATCCGGCGCCCCCTCCCCTGCAGGACCCGGAATCCGGGTGTGTGGAGAAATGTCCAGATGTTTTCGGGCTGCGAGGAAGAAAATGGCTGCCGGGTTGTTCTGTTCCTCGGGTGGTGGAAAATATCCGGCTAGGCGCCAGTCAATGTTACGGGGCCCCGAGGCCTGACTGTGGGGCGCTAATAATTCGATATCCGGGTGTTGTATTGTCTCGGGCCGCCGGGGGGAGGTATTTCCGGGGGGTTGGTGCTTTGCACTGCGGGAGTCGGGGCCCCGGATTATTTCCTTCCCCCGCCGCCCTCCCCACTGTTGCTACCGTCCCCCTAATAAAAATTGCAGGTGACTCCGGGTCACCGTCGCCCGATTCTTCCTCACACAAAAGCGGCCCTGTAGCGTCAAAATAAATTCCTCTGAACTCCGATTGGTCGGGAGGCCGCGCTGGGAACTGGGACTTGTAGTTTCAGTGGCTGCGCTCCTTGTTCGTTGCCAATAAAGTTTAGCGAGAAAGAAGTGTGTTCATCTTGTGGTGGTTTTTAGCCCTCGCTGGCTGCTCTGCACCAGTAGGATGAGCAGAATATCATGTTACTCAAACCTGTATACATCACACATACAGATTACATACAACCACTGGGCAGTGAGGTGAAAAGGGCCCCAATACCATTTTACTTTCATCTGATAGTCTTAGTTCCTGTGTATTTTACTTCCTGTGTCCATTTTCTTTGCCTCAGCCTTGTCTGTACCTTCCACTGGTAATCCAGTCACTGAGATCTGCACACAAGTAAATGTAAAAGTAAATGCCCTTGGCCCTTCAGATAAAAGAAACGTTATCTCCTGTGGGACTTGGGTTGCCACCTGGCCGGTATTTTACCGGTCTGGCCTGTAAAAATTATGGTTGATCCCAATGTTATTAATGGGGAAAAAAGATAAATATATAGGAAGGCCGGTATTTTTTTCCGGAAAAGGTGGCAACCCTATTTGGGACAGTGGCTCCAATGCTAACAGCACAGTGGCGTAACTAGGGTTGCCTCCTTTTCTGGAAAATATTTTTCTTGTTTCCCTATTAATAGCATTGGGCTCAACCATCGTTTTTACCTGCCAGGTGACAACCCTAGGTATAACTAGATATTACTGGGCCCCACTGAAAATTCATTTTAGGGCCCCAACATATCCCACAATATATGTTGAAATTTCTCATTATTTGGACCTCATTGGGCCCCTATAACTCCTGGGCCTCCCTGCAGCCGCAGGGTCTGCTTCCTCTGTAGTTTTGACCCTGTAACAGTATATTCTGAATTCCTTTCATAAAGCAAGACCTTGTGTTGTGGTCAGATGTTTACATACCTCCCAACTGTCCCTTTTTCGGAGGGACAGTCCCTCTTTTGACAGCTCAACCCGCAGTCCCTCATTTGTACTGGAAAGTCCCTCTTTTCTCTGCACTGAACAGCCAGGAAAAGAAACAAAGTTTCTCACTTAATTGGCTTTTAGCAGAGAGCCCAGAACAGCTAACAGGTGCAAATAAGATATTTTGTAACAATTTTGAGACACATAAACACAGTTTAGATAAGGAGAAATATTTTCAAACTTTCATAACCTGCCAAATTTTGTAAAACAAACATGGTAATCAGGGGGTGTGGCAACAGAAAGGGGTGTGGTCAAAAAATTGCTGCGCTACGTGCAGAAATATTTTTTTTGTCCCTCTTTTTACTTCCAAAATGTTGGGAGGTATGTCTTTATGTATCAGGAGATATGCAAGCACAAAAATGTGCCAGTAGCTAAATATTTTCCTCCCACTGTACATCACTATAAAGAATTGTATTCCAAACCAAGATGGAATTTCAGAGATATCAACTAAAACCCTGTCATTAGGGTGATACGGCACTTTTCTACCCATCTTCCCTATTACCAAATTGGAACGAGGGACACATCTACCACAGCAGGGACAATTATGGTCAGGGTTGCCAGGTCTAATTTTCAAAACCAGCTAAAGTCAGCTAAAAAACCAGCCCACAACTAACCAATATGCACTTAAAAAGTAGCCCAAGGGCTTTTGTTAGGGGTATTACAAATTTACCGGCATCTACATTGCTGGTAAATTCGTAATAACGGCCCTGGCCTTGGCAGGTGTTTTACTGGCAACCCTACATGACGTACTGTGGCCCCAGCATTTCATGACACACTGTGGCCCCAGCATTTTGTGATATATTTTGGCATTTCATGACACATTGGGTTCCCAAGGACTTTATGACAAACATAGTGGCAGCCCCCACCCCAAACCCCACCAGGATTCACCAGGCCTCTCATCTCTCCAGGCGGCTGCACTTTATATAATGTAGGAGTCACATGTCACTTTGGCCAGCAATCCAGTGAGGCAGCCAGTGCTGCAGGACTTGTGTCAAGTAAACACTTTGCATACTTCCCAACTCTCCCGTTTTTTTTGCAGGACAGTCCTGATTTTGACAGCTTAACCCGCAGTCCCTGATTGTTACTTAAATGTCCTGACTTTCTCTTTGATCTCCTGCACTGAACAGCCAGAAAAAGATACAAAGTTTCTAAAACTGAGGCTTTTGGCAGAGAGCCCAGAATACATGGCAGGTGCACTTAGATACATTTGTAACGATTTATAATAAGCAAAGAAGCAATTGTAATTATTTAAGATAAGCAGGTCTCTTGGGGAAACTGCGACTTGCAGCTTAAAGGGCAATTCACCTTCATTAGCAAAAGTGTAATAACACATAAAACCCGACCCTAAAACCCCCAGAAATGGAGGCCAAATTTTGTAAAATGGATGTGGTACTTAAGGGGTGTGGCCATAAAATGGGCATGGTCCAAAGACAATTTCACTGTGCTACATGCGATACGTGCTAAATCTTATTTGCTTTCTTTCTATTTTCCAAATGTCGGGAGGTCAAAACTGTGACTGTCCCCCGAAAAAAAATTCTGGCCTACGTGGTGGAGGGCTGATAATGGAAGCCAATGTTGATCACTTCCTGTTTTAAACCACACCCATGTTACCACAATAACTTTTAAGACTATATCCACATTAATGGAGGTAATACACCAAAAAAAAACAAGAAATGGTTGGTGCTCATTGCAGGTATATCACTTATCACTCATAAGTGAAACAAGTTTATTAAACCATATCAAAACAGACTCTTAAATCTAACACCCCCAGCATATGATTAAACACCTTGGGAACTCACTAACAAGTATTTCCAAATGCAAAAAAAACAAAAAACAACAGGTTCACCTTCCACAGGCAGAGTATGGCACACGGGCAGAGTATGGCACACACAGAGAGCATAGGGCAGGCAGAATACGGCACACAGTCAGAATAGGGCAAGAGACAGGGAAACCTATCAGGACCACTCTAAGATGACCTTCATACAGTTCATACTGTGCTACATACAGTGACACAATGCTGGTGAACTGGGTCTGAGGTGTGAACAGTCCAGGGCTTTACAGGTGTGAACAATGCAGGATCTTGCAGTTTTAGATTGATGTGTTAACTATGCAAGGACAGTTAATCTCACTACTGATACCCAGGCAATGGACCTAAACATGCCCTTACGTCATGCGCACTGACATTACGCACCGGCATGCTGTCGATACACGTCATGCACACTAATGTCACGTGCCACTGTGTGCACTGCCGCATTCTTCCTCGCCCCCCCATACCCCTCACCCCCTTAGCTCCGGTGTTGGGTGGGAAGGGTTTTGAAAAAAAAAGGGAAAAAATAGGCCCCCCCAAATGCACCCCATGCTGCCCAAGGCACAGGCCCTCGGGTTCCTATATATATATATATATATATATATATATATATATATATATATATATATATATATATATATATATATATATATATATATATATACGGCCATGCTGATACCTTTTAAAGTATACACAAGGAAAGCAGTCACAGCAGCCGGGCTTTCATGTGGGGGCCACACAAGGGGGGGGCCCAGTGGGCCACCAGCAGGAATGCAATGCATTAGTACAAAAGAAAAATGGGTTTCTGGGGCTTTTGTTTAAATCTCTTTGAGAAACAGTCACCCCAAAATTATTTTACCGCCATGTCTAGTGCCGCTCATGCTTTTAACACTCGCATAACAGGCAAAAGCTGTGGCACTATTCACAGTGCCACAAACATGACCACCAACTATAGGAGCTCCCTTCCAGTGCAAGTGGCCTAGCACTTGGGGGGGGGGGATTTTTAAGTATAAACATATGATTGGGGAAACAATTTTGTGGTGACAGGTGCCCTTTAAACCCACCACTTTGATAAGTTCCCACTGCCCCCTCCCTTCCTCCACCTCATGCTAAGTGTTACCCCAGAATTGTGTCCCCTGTAGGATTACTGACCGTACATGTTATGAACTGGAAAACTGCTTCAACTGTGCATGCGCCAATATGCCGCTCCCTTTACGAGGATTACTAAAGCTCCGAAGATGGCGCCAGTGAGCTCTGCTGCGCTCACTCTGCATGTACGGTCAGTAATCCTATAGGGGCCACAATTCTGGGGAAACACTTAGCAGGGGGAGGCAGGGAGGGGGGCCATTGGGGAATTATCACAGTGGGGGATTGAATTCTCCTTTAAGAGAAAGTTCAATGCAATGCACTGTGTATTTTTCAATTCAATTTCAGGGTGCACTGAATCCTCTTTTTTCAGATGTATCCAAAATATTGCACACATGATTTGGTTGAACCTTAAAGGAAAACTATACCCCCCAAACAATGTAGGTCTCCATAAAGAGATATTGCATAAAACAGCTCTTATGTAAAATCCTGCTTCGTGTAAATAAACCATTTTCATAATAATATACTTTTCTAGTAGTATGTGCCATTGGGTAATCATAAATAGAAAATTGCCATTTTAAAAAATAAGGGCCGCCCCCTGGGATCGTAGGATTCACTGTACTCACAAACATACCAACAAACCATACATGTTAGGTCACATGAGCCAATTAACAGACAGAGTTGTGTCTTTTGCTTCCACACTTCTTCCTGTTAAAGTTAGAGTTGCAGTATTTCTGGTCAGGTGATCTCTGAGACAGCACAGACACCATCACAAAATGGTGGCTCAAGGCAAGAGATGTAAAAGGGTAATATTTACTTAAATATATATTCCAGTTTGGTAAGATTCATTAATATGCCACTTAATATGATATGAACTATCTGTTGCTTAAGTGTTCATTTTGGGTGTATAGTTTTCCTTTAAGATCTACCCACATATTTTTAATGAAGCTTATGTCAAGGGAATTTGAGGACCAATGAAAGCCTTCAGCTTGCTCATGGTGGCTTTTCTGGTATGTTTAGAATCACTGTCTTGTTGCTGCATGCCTGCATCCCCTTTTCAGCTTCTTGGCTAACTATTTAATACTGACATTTCAAATTTTCTAATATTTAGTGGAAACCATTTTTCCTGTGCCACTGGCTGCCACATAAGCCCAACGCATATTGGATCCACCCCCATGTTTGGCAGTTGGCAAGGTGTCTTTTTTTACATCAAATGAACCTCCTGTTTTACTACATCACTATGATATAAATGAGCTGGAGAGAGTGCAGAGACTAAGTGCAACTAAATTGGTTAGAGGGACGGAAGACTTAAATTATGTGGGTAGACTGTCAAGGTTGGGGTTGTTTTCTCTGGAAAACAGGTGCTTGCGAGGGGACATGATTACACTTTACAAGTACATTAGAGGACATTATAGACAAATAGCAGGGGACCTTTTTACCCATAAAGTGGATCACCGTACCAGAAGCCTCCCCTTTAGACTAGAAGAAAAGAACTTTCATTTGAAGCAATGTAGGGGGTTCTTCACAGTCAGGACAGTGAGGTTGTGGAATGCACTGCCGGTGATGTGATGCTGATTCAGTTAATGACTATAAGAATGGCTTGGATGATTTTTTGGACAGACATAATATCAAAGGCTATTGTGATACTAAGCTCTATAGTTAGTATATGTATGGGTATATAGAATTTAATTAAAAGTAGAGAGGGGTGTATGTATGGATGCTGGGTTTTCATTTGGAGGGGTTGAACTTGATGGACTTTGTCTTTTTTCAACTCAATTTAACTATGTAACTATGTAACTTGTTTTTATAAGGACTCTGGCATGTCACAATGTTGTTTTGCATTCCTCAGATGTTGATGTTTGTGATGAGAGAGCAGTTAAGACTTCCTCTTGATGACTTCTCAATGCAGATCTTGTTTGTGCAACGCTACACCATGAAACAGTTCTTCTGAATTAGACTTCTCACTATTTCGGTTGTTCTGATGATTATTGTGACCTTTGGGTTGGGTCAATGAACAGGCTTAGACCTACTCCAATATATATATATATATTTATATCAGCGTCAATTGGTCTGTATGCCTACTTTTTAATATTTTTAAATATTTTAAATTTTATAGAATGCCTTGGAATATATTTTTTTGAAATTGTTACATGTGCCCTTAGAGCTCGGGGCTATATTCCAGTCCTTTGGCCCTTTTTTGACAGGCCTTATAGACTGCAGCAGTTGGTCACTATTTTTTCTTTGGATTACATCAAGGGTGCCCAACTCTTTTTGGGGGGAGGGGAGACACACAAACATGACCAAATGTAGCCAAATTTGACCAAGTAAGGGCTGTGATTGGCTATTTGGTAGCCCTCTGTGTACATCTAGCCTGCAGGAGGCTCTTTTAACAGTAAAGTGTCTTTAAAGGAGAACTAAACCCCTTACAAAAATCTGACCCTAAAATGCAGAGCTCCAGGGCACCTTTGTATTCTTTCGGGGCTTAACGCCAATTTTAGCCTGTGCAGTTGAAGCCGATTCCTGACTTGGCCCAACTGCTCATGCTCCAGCAGGCTTCATGTCGGCGTTGAACCCCGAAAGAATACGAAGTGGTGGAAGATGGTGCCCTTGAGCTCCGCTGTGCTGCTCTGCATTTTAGGGTTACATTTTTTTAAGGGGTTGTTTTTTTTTTACTAAAGGACAGTGCTGGGAGAGTGGAGGGGGGCAATGGCAGGCAGTTTACAGGCGCTTTTGGTATGGGGGGGTTTGCAGGTCCTGATTTGTGGTTGGATACATGTAGTTTGTACCTTCAATTTCACGTTCAGTTCCATAATCTTCTGCACATCCAACATGTCACATGCGTGTCATCGCATCGTGACGAATCGGACATCAACAAGCTGTGGAGTTCAGCCCTAAGTCTCAGTCGCCTAAAACATGGTAAAAAGTATCCATTAGTTGGTTTTGACTCATTGGGCGCAATTGCATTATGGGTTAAAAACATAGTAATTTGTATGCAATTGTACGTTGCATGCTACACTGTACATTGCATGTAGGGTTGCCACCTTTTCTGGAAAAATATACCGCCCTTCCTATATTTTTAAGATTTTCCCTATAAATAACATCAAGCAACATTTTTACCGGCCAGGGGGGTTATATAACCGCCAGGTGGCAACCCTAATTGCATGGGCAGCACACAAATTCCCTGAAAATCAAGAATCTATTACTTGAACATGGAATAAGATGAGGAATGGGTTGAGAACATTGCCTGCCTGAGGGTGGTGTCAGACAGGGAGATTAGTTGACCAACGACAAATCTTCTCTACTGCGGGCGACTAATCTCCCCGAAATGGGGCGGTGGGATGGCATACGAATCGCTTCGGAAGTCGCCCGAAGTTTCCTTGTGAGGCAACTTCGGAAATCTGAAGCGTTCCCCCCCACCAATTCATATTCTTGCCGGCAGGAAGGCAGTACGGGGAGATTAGTCGCCCTCAGCAAAAGACTAATCTCTCCGTCTGCCACCCTTAAATTTGGAATTTAGATCATTATCTAGTTATCTGGGGATTATTTAGCCTAGCAACTATGAAACCGGTTTTGAAATGAGGATGGGAGTAGAGAATTTGAAAAGAAAAACAAGATAAAAAAAATAATAGAAGCAATAAAACCTCACCAGGAAAGCTAACAAGTAAAAATCCATAAAAAAACCAAATGAACATTGAACAACAAGTTAATTACAACATAGTAAGGGGCATGTTTACTAACATTGGAGATAAACATCATCAGTGAGTAGGTGGCTCATAGAAACCGGTCAGCAATTAAGTTTGAACAGTGACCTTCAAGTAAGAAAACAAAAGCAAATGATTTGATAGGTTGCTGTGGTGATAAGATGTACAGAGCTCTACTAATACTAGTAAACCAGCCCCAAAGAATGATTGTAAACGTGACTACCCCGTAAATTGCCGAGAAGACTAGAGGTGGTTACAACGCATGCGCTGACATATATTTGAGGCTGTTCCAATAAAAGGCAAGTTATGTACGCTGTGACGTCTGCTATGCAATCCTCACCTGACCGCTCAGCCGATAGTTAAATGCTCCCGCCCTCGGCGTTGCTAATTGGCTCACGCTGTGGTTGTTGGCCGCTTACGCCTCCTCTGATTGGTTGGACACACGCTTCCCGGAGGCCTCCGCAGCTGCCTCTGGATTCTGGGAAGAAGTGAAATCCAGTGTTGAGGAAGGAGAAACCGAAGAGGCAGCGGCGGCGCGGATCAATGTGTTGGCTGGACCGGGCGCAGTGAGGTATTGTGTTGTAACGGAACCTTCAGGCGTATGGGATGTTGGGCACTACCGGGCCGGGCTGCGAGCTTAGTACGAGTCAGAGCAGCCTGGAAACAGGGTCGCTAAAGAGAGAGAAACTTATGTTCAGTCTATAATAGTGTCTGAGTGACGTGCAGCCCCTCACATTATACCCGGCCAGGGTGTTTTATATTTTACTTCTACATACTCATTGGCTGCTCGAACCCTGGTCTTGTAGATTGCTTCAGTTTATGTAACTCGGTAACCTCCCCATTATCAGTGTATAGAGATACTCGGCACCATTATACACAGCAGCCGGGTCATTATCAGTGTATAGAGATACTCAGCATCATTATACACAGCAGCCTGGTCATTATCAGTGTATAGACATACTCAGCATCATTATACACAGCAGCCTGGTCATTATCAGTGTATAGAGATACTCAGCATCATTATACAGAGCAGCCTGGTCATAATCAGTGTATAGAGATACTCAGCATCATTATACACAGCAGCCTGGTCAGTATCAGTGTATAGAGATACTCAGCATCATTATACACAGCAGCCTGGTCATTATCAGTGTATAGAGATACTCCGCATCATTATACACAGCAGCCTGGTCATTATCAGTGTATAGAGATACTCAGCATCATTATACACAGCAGCCTGGTCATTATCAGTGTATAGAGATACTCTTCATCATTATACACAGCAGTCTGGTCATTATCAGTGTATAGAGATACTCAGCATCATTATACACAGCAGCCTGGTTGTTATCAGTGTATAGAGATACTCTGCATCATTATACACAGCAGCCTGGTCATTATCAGTGTATAGAGATACTCGGCATCATTATACACAGCACAGCCTGGCCATATACAGATACTTGGTATCTGGCTACTCTTTTTTTTTTCTTACTTACCATTATTGTATACTTATGGAAAAAAACTGCATCATGTCAGCAGCTCCGAGGGATGGAGTAAGGGTAAATACAGCTGAGTTAGTATTGGTGCATGTTTATGCCGTCTAGGATACACTGAGACTGACGTACACGGACTGTATGAAATTTAGGGGCCCATATGACCTATAACCAGGTTACCATCTGACTTCCTAAACTCACTGATAACTCTTCTGCTTTCCAGTCTGACGTGAAGATTCCAAGTAAGAAATGGCTTCATACAGCTGCAGTGTGGTCCTGGCTACTCTTCGGTGCCGGTAAGAAAGTGCTGTGTATGTATGATTGTATATAGTGTATATGTCCAACCTGTGGCCCTACAAAAGAGGGAATTGTAGCTTAACAGCTCTATCTGGCACTGATATCTATAACACGGCATTGGATGAACAGCCCTAAATGTACATGCTCTAGATTAGGTGCAACATTTTGGGGTTCTTCCAAGAGTCGTCTTGGCCTCTGGCTAGGCTTTTAAATGGGTTATTTCCCTTTAAATTAACTTTTAGTATCATGTAGAGCGTGATATTCTGAGACCATTTGCAATTGGTTTTTTATTTTTTTTTTATGGTCCAAATTACCCTAGCAACAATGCATTGATTTGAATAAGAGACTGGAGTATGAATAGGAGAGGCCTGAAAAGAGATGAGTAATAAAAAGTAGCAATAATAATACATTTGTAGCCTTACAGAGCATTTGTTTTTTTTTTAGATGGGGTCAGTGACCCAATTTGAAAGCAGGAAACAGAAGAAAAAGGCAAATAATTAAAAAACTATAAAAATAAATAAATCAATGCCAATTGAAACGTTGCTTAGAATTAGCCATTTTATAACATACTAAAAGTTCACTTAAAGGTAAAGCCAATGAGAATATACAAGACTAAAGATTATAAATCATGTTGGTACAATGCTAAGCTGAGGGACTGCTCCTGCTGTTGGGAAGATGTTTTTTTCCCTGAGGCAAACTGGTGACATAGAAGATGGATCTGGCTAGGAATTCCGAGAGCTAAAGCCTTGGCTACTACGTGACTATGTATAGGACAGATGAGGCAGTAATCCTAGCACGTGGGATATCTTTCACTGTGATCTAAGCCTCATCCTGTATGACCGGTACAGTCCATTCTAATATTGGCCCTTTATCCTACAGGAAGGACTTGTGTCAGACTTTAATGGGATTTTCCATTCACTCTTCTCCTTGTAAGATTATTTGTAGCTGATCTTTGCAGCTTTATACCACATTTTTCCAGATTGTGTAGTTAGGGGTTAACTAACCTGAACATATTGGAAGTGGTTTGAAAGATACACATACATTTAGACAAGAAAACCGTTTTTTTTTGTTTTTAAACTTAATATGTCTATTCTGGTCTATATTTGTCCCTGTTCAGTCCCCTGCTCTGTCTAGAGAGAGCTTTAAAGGGGAAGTTCACTTTAAAGTAACCTTTAGCACCATGTGACCAGCAGTATTTGCACTTTGCAATTAGGGTTGCCACCTTTTTAAAAAATCTTTTACCGGCTGCTGGGGGCGGGGACACAAAGGGGCGGGCCGTGAAGTCAAAAGGGGCGGGCCGTGAAGTCAAAAGGGGCGGGCCGTGAAGTCAAAAGGGGCGGGCCGTGAAGTCAAAAGGGGCGGGCCGTGAAGTCAAAAGGGGCGGGCCGTGAAGTCAAAAGGGGCGGGCCGTGAAGTCAAAAGGGGTGGGCTGTGACGTCAAAAGGGGCGGGGCCACGACGCGGACACCACGGACGCTACAAGAAGTAAGAGAAAAGGTAAGTTCCAGGGGATTGGGGGCAGGCCGAGGGCTCCTTTTAATCTTATTACAAATTTACCGGCAGCTACATTGCCGGTAAAATTGTAATCCCGGCCTTGGTGGCAACCCTATTTGCAATTAGTCTGCATTTTTATTTTTTGCTTCTCTTGGTTCGGAATTAGAACTGGTATCTGGTTGCTAAGGCTTAATTGCAATAGCAAGCAAGCAGCAGGTGAGAATTCAGAATGGAATACGAAACAGGCGACAGTGTGGAATACGAAACAGGCGACAGTGTGGAATACGAAACAGGCGACAGTGTGGAATACGAAACAGGCGGCAGTGTGGAATACGAAACAGGCGGCAGTGTGGAATACGAAACAGGCGGCAGTGTGGAATACGAAACAGGCGGCAGTGTGGAATACGAAACAGGCGGCAGTGTGGAATACGAAACAGGCGACAGTGTGGAATACGAAACAGGCGACCGTGTGTAATACGAAACAGGCGGCAGTGTGGAATACAAAACAGACGACAGTGTGGAATACGAAACAGGCGGCAGTGTGGAATACGAAACAGGCGACAGTGTGGAATACGAAACAGGCGACCGTGTGTAATACGAAACAGGCGGCAGTGTGGAATACAAAACAGACGACAGTGTGGAATACGAAACAGGCGGCAGTGTGGAATACGAAACAGGCGACAGTCTGGAACTCGAAACAGGCGACAGTCTGAATAGAGGGAGAATCCATCAAAAACAAGAGTAAAGTTATACCGAAGCCTCAGCGTTGATGCGCGTTTTTGGTTGCCGGGGTCAGTGATGACAGTTGCAGGCTGGAAAAAGGCAGCGTAGGAAGGCTAATAATGGGGTGGGGGGGGATCATACAAATTAAATAATGGAAGATCAACTGAACAGTTGCCTAGAATTTAAAAGCCAGATTCCATTTTACATTTTTAACTCCTGATATTTAATTTTACGCTGGTGGTTTTCCCTACATGCTGGCTTTAAGGGTGGAAGATGGAAAGGCTGCATTGCCTTGATGGGACACTGTTTTTAAAACCTCTTATCTTAGATTTTTGTTGCAATGGTTGATGTTGTTCTCGTTTCTCTGGTACATGATGTGATAGGGACCTTAGATTGTAAGCTCCACTGGGACAGCGATTGATGTATAATGTAAGGTGAGTATGAGGTTCACAAAAGGGTAGTAATATTGATAATAAATGCACACTATATCCTGGTTTGTAGGGTGAGTGATCACAGCAATGAAGCACACGTTGCCATGGGTTACTAGACCAGGAACAAACAGCACCCAGTCCCAAGTGACTTGCAGAGGTGACACTGTAATGGAATCCAGACCTGAGTCAGTCTAGTGAGTCACTCGTTGTCTCTCTCTCTCTCTCTCTCTCTCTGGCTCAGATAATCCACTATAAATAATACATTGATTTGTCAACAGGAACCCGCATGTATAACATGTGCTCCAAATTAAAAAAAAACTGCTGCTTAACATTTTAGAGCAGGGGATTCCAAATTTGGGTTGCCATGCAGTTGAAGGGTGGCCTAGACTGAAGATCACAGAGTTTAAATTCATTTTTTTTCCTACAAATTAAAACCCGAGACTGAAGGCAAAGTATAGTCATGTTTACAGTTTTTGTTATCCTGTATCTGAAACCTTGTGTGTTAAAGGAGAGGCTTAAAGGGGTGGTTCACCTTTAAGCTAAGTTTTAGTATGTTCTAGAATGGCCAATTCGAAGCAATTTCTCAATTGGTCTTCATTATTTATTTTTTAGTCGTTTTTTAAAGATTTGCCTTCAAATGCTACAAATGTATTTGTTATTGCTACTTTTTATTGATTATCTTTCTATTCAGGCCTCTCCTTTTCATATTCCAGTCATTTACTCCTATCAGTGCATTGTTGCTAGGGGTATCTGGAGCTTTGCAACCAAATGGCTGAACTTGCAAACTGGAGAGCTGCTGAATAATAAAGCTAAATAGCTCAAAAACCACAAATAATAAAAAATGAAAACCAAGTGGTTTCTGAATATCACTCTCTACATCATACGGGGAGGGTAATGTGGCGAGGTTCTGCCGTTAGCCACTACATTTTAGTTCTACACACACACACGTGGCTTTTCTGTCTGTACATTCAGTACCATGGTTGACACTCCTCTTTATTAGGAACAAACCATGCTGAACCTGCCAACACCTCTATACTCTTCCAGATTCTCTGTGAAGGTGCCCGTGATAGTGACTGGGATTCTTCCAGCCCGTAAGGGAGAGCGTATTCTGTTGCTGTTCCTGGCTGTCAGAAGTCTGTAAGAACTTGGTGGAAGACACGTTTTTCGGCGAGATCCGACGCGCTGCTACAAAACTTATGCAACGAGAATAATTTAAAGGAAAACTATACCCCCAAAATGAATACTTAAGCAACAGTTTATATCAAATTGAATGACATATTAAAGAATCTTACCAAACTGGAATATATATTTACATAAATATTGCTCTTTTACATCTCTTGCCTTGAACCACCATTTCGTGACTCTATCTGTGCTGCCTCAGAGATCACCTGACCAGAAATACTACAACACTAACTGTAACAGGAAGAAGTGAGGAAGCAAAAGGCAGAACTGTCTGTTAATTGGCTCATGTGACCTTACATGTGGTTTGTATGTGTGCACAGTGAATCTTACGATCTCAGGGAGCGGCCCTTATTTTTTAAAATGGCAATTTTCTATTTATGATTACCCAATGGCACATACTACTAAAAAAGTATATTATTATGTTAATGGTTCATTTACATGAAGCAGGGTTTTACACATGAGCTGCTTTACTCAGTATCTTTTACTAGAGACCTACATTGTTTGGGGGGTATAGTTTTCCTTTAAGAAATAGAAATGCCAGATGAAGTCGCAGCGTTGATCAACGCTGCGACTTCATCCGACATTTCTATCTCTTACCTTATTTTCGTAGCATGCAATTTGCCGCAGCGCGTCGGATCTCGCCAAAAACGTCCGTTAGGTATGGGTTTGTGTCAGATGAATCCTATTGCAAAGTCAAGTGGAACCTACACACTGGATTTGACAAAGCCCCAAACACAGAGAGTGCAGATACTGCCTGCCCCAGTGGGAATGGATGGGATTAAATTGCCTGCCCTTGAAGCTAGCGTCTCACATGGACTCCATATGTTCCTGGACTGCAACGAGGGGCTTCCAGTGTTTCCTTGAAATCGAAGGTCGTACTACTCAATGTGGATTTAAAGGAATAGTAACCCCAACAAATGAAAATGTTTTAAAGAAAACACACTATAATGTACTGGTGCCATGCACTAGCAAAACTGGGGTGTTTAGTTAAAAAAAAAAACAAAAAAACTCTGTGCTTAAAGGGATACTGCCATGGGAAAAATTTTTTTCAAAATGAATCCGTTAATAGTGCTGCTCAAGCAGAATTCTGCACTGAAATCCATTTCTCAAAAGAGCAAACAGATTTTTTTATATTCTATTTTGAAATCTGACATGGGGCTAGACATATTGTCAATTTCCCAGCTGCCCAAAGTCATGTGACTTGTGCTCTGATAAACTTCAATCACTCTTTACTGCTGTACTGCAAGTTGGAGTGACCTCACCCCCTCCCTTTACTCCCCCAGCAGCCAAACAACAGAACAATGGGAAGGTAACCAGATAACAGCTCCCTAACACAAGATAACAGCTGCCTGATAGATCTAAGAACAACATTCAATATTGAAAACCCATGTCTCACTGAGACACATTCAGTTACATTGAGAAGGAAAAACAGCAGCCTGCCGGAAAGCATTTCTCTCCTAAAGTGCAGGCACAAGTCACGTGACCAGGGGCAGCCGGGAAATTGACAAAATGTCTAGCCCCATGTCAGATTTCAAAATTGAATACAAAAAAATCTGTTTGCTCTTTTGAGAAATGGATTTCAGTGCAGAATTCTGCTGGAGTAGCACTATTAACTGATGTGTTTTGGAAAAAACATGTTTTCCGATGACCGTATCCCTTTTAAAAAAAAAAAAAAAAAAAAAAAAGCAACAACTCTTGTTTATATAAACAAGCTTCTGTGTAGCCATGGGGGCAGCCATTCAAGCACAGGCTACACAGTAGATAACCGATAATTACTACTATAGTTTATATAAACTGCTGTGTAGCCATGGGGGCAGCCATTCAAGCACAGGCTACACAGTAGATAACCGATAATTACTACTATAGTTTATATAAACAAGCTGCTGTGTAGCCATGGGGGCAGCCATTCAAGCACAGGCTACACAGTAGATAACCGATAATTACTACTATAGTTTATATAAACAAGCTGCTGTGTAGCCATGGGGGCAGCCATTCAAGCACAGGATACACAGTAGATAACAGATAAGTACTACTATAGTTTATATAAACAAACTGCTGTGTAGCCATGGGGGCAGCCATTCAAGCACAGGATACACAGTAGATAACAGAAGTGCTGAAGAATCTCATTGTATACTACAGAGCTTATGTTATCTGCTGTGTATCTTGTGCCTTTTCTCCTTTTTCAGCTTTGAATAACTGCCCCCATGGCTACACAGCAGCTTGTTTATATAAACTATAGTAGTGTTTCTTTAGAAAACACCTGTTTTTACCAGTGCAACACAAAAGTATATTATATTTTTATTACTTTCATTTTTTGGTGTTACTATTGCTTTAAATTAGGAAAATTAATGGATCCAAGTCCTTTCCTAGGGGAGATTTCCAACATTTTGCTGCCCACACTTTTCCAGCTTTGTGTGCTAGAAACTGCCACTCCATTGAGTTAAATGGTAATTCGCTGAATTCTGCTGGTTCACTCGCCAGTTGGGTTATTATTCTGCATGTAGGTGTAATGTAATGGGTACATTGGTGCATTTAACTGTATATGGTATTAAGTTGTTTTTTGTGAATACAGCTGGTGAAGGCATGCTGGGAGATGTAGTTCTGCTAGAAATGGTGTGCCAAATGTCACCTATCCCTACCACTTCCATTTCTTTCATTTGTGAACATCGTATTTGTTTTTTTTCCAGCAGTTCACATCTTGTCCTGAGGAAGAACCTGTGTCCGCTATACGCCTCTGTTTCCTGCGCACAAAATAGAGGCCGTGTCCCTCAACCAAGCTGCTTGGTGCCCGCTGCCTTTGTGAGCCCCTCATGGAGCACCCGTGCTTTCCACGCTTCTGGGTTCTCTCTTCAGGATGCCACGCCCCCTCCTCCCTCCTCTTCACCTTCAACACCGGAGCCCGAGAAATCTCCGCAAGTGGTACGTAAATCCCTCGGCCAGAGGGTGATGGATGAAATCAAACACTTCTACCACGGTTTCCGCCTGCTCTGGATTGACACGAAGGTGGCCGCTCGGATGGTCTGGCGGTTGCTACACGGGCAAGTGCTGACTAGGAGGGAAAGGCGAAGGGTAAGTCTGATGTTTAAGGAGTCAAAATATTATTTTTGTAAACGGTACAATCTGTGGGTAATGTGATTAAACTGCTGCAGAGACTCCCTTCCTGCGTATTGTCATCAACAGGGGCTTCTAGTCTATTCATGAATAATAATTTGATATTCTATAACATGTTAATGAAGGTAATCGGCTGCCTTTCTGTATTCCAACGCCTATGGCACATATAGCAGTTAATGTCTTTTTACTGCCATTTCTTCTCTGTGCTCCAACATTACAAAGAGATTTACTAACTTTTGCACCCGCTTTTTGTCCCTTAGCTTATGAGGACGTGCGCTGATCTTTTCAGGCTAGTCCCGTTCATGGTCTTTGTTATTGTCCCCTTCATGGAGTTTCTGCTGCCTGTGTTCCTGAAGCTCTTCCCAGAAATGTTGCCTTCCACATTTGAAACTGAATCCAAAAAGGTCAGAATTCTGTTTACTGGGCATTTCAAAGTCTGGCGGGTACACAAACTTTACTACATGGATGTAATAGAGCTGCTCCTGCTCACCAGGTTTAGTAGGGCATGGTAGATACTCCTGCTCATGAAAGAAGCACTAGAGAAACTGAAAGATGGAATTAGGGAATTCTGAAGCATTTCCCAGCAGTTTAGTCTCCCCCTCTCATGGGCGTCCATACATAGGTGCAAGGGGGGGCACTTCCCCCCCTGGACACGCCCTCATTGTGTGAAGAAGAGAGATGGAGGAGTGAGCAGGGGAGACCCTGGGATAACACCTCCGTCCTGGGTCCTCGCTCCTCAGCTGTCAGCTCTTACTCCTCCCTACTCAGCCATCCACCCTGGGTCCTCGCTTCTCCCTCCTCAGCTGTCAGCTCTTACTACTTCTCAGGAAAGAAATGGCATCACATATAAAAAAAAATGGAAGGTTTAAAAAAAAAATAAAAAAAAAACGCGCCAGGAACAAGTAACTATAGTCGGCACAGGGCTGAATATGTGCACCGTGAGGAGCAAGAGCTAACAGCTGAGGAGGTAGGAGCGAGGTGTGTCGTCTGCCTTTGAGGATGGGTGAGTAAAAAAGCTTGCTATGTCATATTCCTCTGGCTTAGGATAACGTTTTCCCCGGATATGTCCAAATTTTCTGTAATATAAGCTGATGCTACAGGGCTGTTTATTAAATTCTGATGCTAATTGCACTGGTTTCTGTGCTGCCATGTAGTAATTATCTGTATTAATTACTAATCAGCCTTATATTGTGACATTTCTATTCTATGTGTACTGTATATTGTGAGAGGGTCCCTAAGCTCAGTAAGTGACAGCAGCACAGAGCATGTGCAGTGAATCAGCAGAAAAGAAGATGGGGAGCTACTGGGGCATCTTTGGAGACACAGATCTTTACTGCTAAAGGGCTGGGGTTGCCTTGGGCTGGTACAGAAGCACAAAACATAATGTAAAACATTTCTAGCAACTTCTTTAGTTACGCTTTAGTTCTCCTTTAAGCAGCTACACATCGAGGCAGCAAGGCCTTATACATGGGCTAATAAAAGCTGCGCGCGGAACCGGTAGCAGCTTTATCTGCGTTTGTGTGGGGCCCTTCAATGGCCCGTCCAACTGATATCTTTCTAGAAAATCTGTTCTCGTTCCAAAAGCCTACACCCCTGTCATTGGGCCAAAGGATCAGATCAACCTAATATTTGGCAACCTCACCAAATGAGCAGTTCTTTCATTGTATGGCCACCTTTACTTGAAGCAGTCCGAGCCATTCTGCTGACTTATGTTGCGGTTTTAATTTTATGCAATAAAGCTCTTCGTTATAGCCCTGAATTGCAACTCACTCGCCCATTCTTTGTATTCACTGCCTAGGAGGAAAAGATGAAGAAAAAGTTGGGAGCAAAGCTGGAAATGGCCAAGTTCCTACAAGAGACCATCTCTGAGATGGCACGGAGGAACAAGGCAGAGACTGGAGCCGACAGCCAGCAGCAGTTCTCTTCCTATGTGCAGCAGGTCTGTCCCTGTCTATTTTATCTTATTGCTTGAAGAACTGTAGTGTGTAGAGAACTTGGAGTAGAAAGGTGAGAGAATAGGCATAACTGTGTTAAAGCAAGAGCACAGCACATCAAGCACATCATGCATGCTGGCAGTTGTATAGAATAGATCTTAAAGCTGGCAGTTGTATAGAATAGATATTAAAGCTGGCAGTGGTATAGAATAGATATTAAAGCTGGCAGTGGTATAGAATAGATCTTAAAGCTGGCAGTGGTATAGAATAGATCTTAAAGCTGGCAGTGGTATAGAATAGATCTTAAAGCTGGCAGTTGTATAGAATAGATATTAAAGTTAAGCATTGTTATCACCATGTATATTCCTGGGATTACACACTGTATTTACGTGGGTTTCAGGTTCGAGGCACAGGTGAGCAGCCCAGTACAAAGGAGATTGTGCGCTTCTCCAAACTCTTTGAGGATGAGTTAACCCTGGAGAACCTGGAAAGGTCTCAGCTTGCGGCCCTATGCAGACTGCTGGAACTGCCCCCAATCGGCACCAACAACTTGCTGCGCTTTCAGCTCATGATGCAGCTCCGCTCCATACGGGCCGACGATGAGGTAACACTACTGGCAGTTGGATTTGCTTTATGTACCCACAAACACACGCATATACGGTTTAGTTGCTTTCAAACCCAGGATCAATAGAGAGAAAACAACTTGAATGCACCTCTTGACTCTTTTTTCATATTGTTAATATTTCCATAGTTAAAAGTTTATATTTAAACGAGATGCAGGCATAGACTGACTCAATACACAATCGCTATGAATACCTATGAATATTCTAATAACCTGTGAATATTGCTGGACTACAACCTATTGCACATGTGTAAGAGAAATAAACCTTACAATATGGGCTAATTCGACGTCACCTTGGAGTTCTACGGCCCCTATATCCTGCCATTATATGGTCAAAGGAATTCTAATATCCTTATCATTTACAGTATTGGGAACATTATCTATACATGAGTGATACTCTGAGTTCCCTGTATAACTCAGCCTGCAGCCTTGTGCCTTTATATGGTCACAGAACCTCTGGATAAATTCTGATACCAGAATGAATAATCTTATCTGTGCACAAAAACAACCAAAATAATGTTCTGACTATTATGAACATAGTCTTAAAGGGGTTGTTCACCTTCCAAACACTTTTTTTTCAGTTCAGTTGTTTTTCAGATTGTTCCCCAGAAATTGACTTTTTTTCAATTACTTTCCATTATTTATTTTTTACTGTTTTTCCAAAACCTAAGTTTAAAGGTAAATGTTCGTGTCTCTGGGTGTTTGAGTCTGGCAGCTCAGTAATTCAGGTGCAGACTCTGAACTGAATTTTGCAACATTTAGTTGATCCATTTCTCAGCAGCATCTCTGGAGTATTAGCAACTATTGTATCAAGTCTAACAGCTGCCTGTAATGAAACCCAGAGATTCTGCTCAGCAGGGACAAAAATAAGAAATGTATCAATTTAGAACAGTTTACAGGGTCGACGACCCCCCCCAGGGCTGCTTCAGAAGGTGAAAAATTACACTTTACACTTCAATATTATAAAAACTGCGAGACATAGAAAATAGAAAGTCATTGGAAAAAGTTGTTATTTTTGGTGCTCTATCTGAAAACAACTAGTTGTTTAAAGGTGAAACACCCTTTTAACCTTAAAGGGATACTGTCATGGGAAAAACATTTTTTTTCAAAACGCATCAGTTAATAGTGCTGCTCCAGCAAAATTCTGCACTGAAATCCATTTCTCAAAAGGAAAACAGCAGCCTGCCAGAAAGCATTTCTCTCCTAAAGTGAGTGCAGGCACAAGTCACATGACCAGGGGGCAGCTGGGAAATTGACAAAATGTCTAGCCCCATGTCAGATTTCAAAATTGAATATAAAAAAATCTGTTTGCTCTTTTGAAAAATAGATTTCAGTGCAGAAGTCTGCTGGAGCAGCACTATTAACTGGTGTGTTATGAAAAAAAACATGTTTCTCATGACAGTATCCCTTTAATGAATGTCTTGATGGTTTGCAGTACAGCAATTTGTCCATTAGGTGTCACCATAGAGCCGAGGAAATAAAAATACAAACTTAATTTAATCCTGGGCAAACGAGGATATCCTGTAACTTGCAATACAGAACATTAACCCTTACAGCTGGACTGAGTAACCCAATGAATTCCACACGAATACCGTTCACTATTCTTAAAACCAAAGCATACATTCACCCACCATATACTGGGTAATATAAACTGGCCAGAAACCAAAAGAGCTAACAAGTGTTAATGCTTTACTCTCTGCACAGTGCAGTCCATATATGTAAATATAAATGTGCTCCTGGGTAATCACGGACGATTCCTGTATTTTATGGATGCTCTATTACTCACAAGAGTTCTCCGTTGTACAGATGATCTCCAAGGAAGGGGTGGAAAACCTCACTGTGGCAGAACTTCAAGCTGCCAGCAGGGCTCGGGGAATGAGATCTCTGGGCCTCACAGAGGAACAACTGAAGGAGCAAATGAAACAGGTAGAACAGACGGAACATTACTATGGAGATACTTCTGCTTGTTATTATTAGTCCTAACAAATGAGAAATGAATCTGTTCCCTTTCCCAGTGGCTGGATTTACACCTAAAGGAGAACGTTCCACCATCTCTGCTACTTCTCTCCCGTGCTCTGTATCTGACGGAGCTCAAGCCTAAGCCCCTCCTGCCCTTGAAACAAGAGGTAAGAGAGAAGCTCCATGTTTATACTGACTCACCTGCAGCCATTTCTTTACTTGTACCTGGCCAATCGTAATTGGGATACTATCCTGCTGCTGCCATACAGCTAAAAACAATGGTGGACAAAATGCCCTGGTTTTCTGCTGGGAGGAATGTACCACAGCGCCGGGAGGCAAACGGGGGATTGTTTTATTGCTGCTGTTCTTTACTGGAATGCACCAGTGCCCTATTCTTCAAAGGGGTTGTTCACCTTTAAATTAACACTTAGTATAATGTAGAGCGTGATATTCTAAGACAATTGGTTTTAATTTTTTATCATATGTGGTTTTTGAGTTGTTTCACTTTTTATTCAGCAGCTCTCCAGTTTGCAGTTTCCGCAGTCTGCTTACTACAGTCCAAATTACCCTAGCAACCATGCATTGATTTGAATGAGAGACTGGAATATGAATAGGAGAGGCCTGAATAGAAAGAAGAGTAGCAATAACAATACATTTGTAGCTTTAAGGAGCATTTTGTTTTTTTAGATGGGGTCAGTGACCCCGATTTGAAAGATAGAAAGAGGTGGTATAGAATTTTAAAACCATAAAAAAATAAATAATGAATACCAATTGAAAAATTGGCCATTCTATAACATATTGTAATTTTTTATAATATGACATAAATTGACACACATAAATATTACAAACAGACCTTCATATTTTTGTACATTAATGCTGTGAAATAGGATAAAAGTGGTGGTTCACCTTTCAGTTAACTATTGGTATGTTATAGAATGTCCAATTCTAAGCAACTTTTCAATTGGCCTTCATTATTCATTGTCTATAGTTTTCGAATTATTTGCCTTCTTCTGACTCTTTCCAGCTTTCTAATTGGGGGGGTCACTGACCCCATCTAAAAACAAATGCACTGTACGGCTATAAATGTAGTTATTGCTACTTTTTATTACTCCTCTTTCTATTCAGTCCTCTCCTATTCATATTCCAGTCTCTTATTCAAATCAATGCATGGTTGCTATGGTAAATTGGAACCTAGCAACCAGATTGCTGAAATTGCAAACTGGAGATCTGCTGAATAAAAAAAGCTAAATAACTCAAAAACCATAATTAATAAAAAAAGGAAAACCAATTGCAAATTGTCTCAGAATATCACTCTCTACATCATACTAAAAGTTAATTTAAAGGTAAACCACCTCTTTAAGTACATGGATTAGCCACCACTTCTATAGGGTGAATTCTGTCATCTCTTTTCTAGGTCCCTAAAGTAAACCCTGTTATAGTGGAAGCCATAGACACGGAGGCCATAGACACTAAGGACAATCTTGCAGACACCGCTCCTACCTTGAAAGGGTTAAAGGTAAGCGCAACCAAGTTAATTTTTCCCCCATTTTAAGTCTTGTTGTACCCAGAACCAGCCACACTCAAAGCTGTTATTTTATGCTCATGCTATAATGCAATCCTGGACTTTAAGGGGCAGATTTATCAAGGGTTGAATTTCAAAGTTAAAAAAAACTTCGAAATTCGACCATCGAATTGGGTCAAACTTTTCTTTTTGAATTTTTTGGCCATTTTCGGTCAAATTAAAATCGTTCATTCGTAGAAATCGTTTGAATGGAACAATTTAATCCAAATTTTGGCTATAGGAAATAGGAGGTCCCCATAGGCTAACATAGCAATTCTGCAGGTTTAAGGTGGCGAAGTGTCGACGTTTTTTAAAGAGACCGTACTTCAATTTTCGAATGGTCGAATATTCAAAGTATTTTCGATTCAAAGTTGATTTTGGCTTATTCGATGGTCGAAGTACCCAAAAAATACCTTTGAAATTCAAGTTTTTTAATTCGAAAATTCACTTCGACCCTTAGTAAATGTGCCCCTAAGTCTCATGTGAGATGTGAAGCAGATTTACATATGTCTGCAACTCCCCTCCAGTCCGCTGTACCTGTGCCCCATGGTGGTGGGAACTGATTGACAGCATGGAAATCGAGAGCTCAGGCAGCACACATACATCTGGCCCCTTATACTGTTTTTCAACAATATGTTTACATTGAGGGGTTCTGCTCCTCCCTCGGGTTGTCACGGAGTCCAACATTATGTTTTATATGGATCAATCTCTGCAGGAAGAAGAACTTGTTTCAGGGACTTTACTCAAAGAATCTGCCGCACAATCAAAGGAGAATGTAAGTATGTTTGTGCCAATGTTGTTGGAAGTATAGACTGAGTTAAAGAATATACTAAAGAAAATCTGTATCACTGACTATAAGAAGACCTATGCAAAACCAGGGTTAAAGGGCATGTAAAGGCAAAAAAGTATAATCCCATTTTACTGTAATGAAAAAGAAACCTATCTCCAATATACTTTTTATAAAAAAACCTGACTGTATGCAGTGAAATTCCCCCTTCAATTACTGTGGTCAGTCCCTAACTGCTCTGCAGGGAAACAATCATACTTATGAACAGCAGGGGGAGCCCCCGCCTTACTTCCCAGCCATGCAGAACTCAGGCAGCTTTGTTTGTTTCCCTGTAGAGCAGTCTGCGACTGTGTCGAGATTTCTATTGGATTTTATTTTTGCCTTTACTGTTTCCAACTCCAGCTGCAGGGACAAAGATCATGGAGCCCGATTTAAATAGATAAACTGGGATTCTATTTGGAGGATTATTTTGCTGCAGCCACTGGTTCTGCAGAGTTGGAGAAAGTTTGTATTAAACAATACAACAACTATGAAATCCACATTAGATTTTACAAGATGGTGACCCCCTGTGGCCAACTTTAAAAGCATAAATACTTTGTTTGCTTAAGCTTGTGGTACAGCAAGTCCCAGTTTGTTTATTATACAAAATACAGCATTTGTAGCCTTATTCTATTTTAGACTTTACTTGCCCTTTAAAGGAGTTGTTTACTTTTAAATAAGTATGATGCAAAAAGTGCTACTTTTGTCTTGAAACAATTTGTCTTCATTTTTATTGATTGGGGTTTTTTGAATGATTTTGCTTTTCATTCAGTAGCTCTCCAGCTTGTAATTTCAGCAATGTGTGGTTGCTAGGGTGCAAATTACCCTAGCAACCAGGTAGTGCTTTGAATGAGAGACTGTAATATCAATTGGAGAAGGCCTGAATAGAAATGAGCAATAAAAAAAAATTAACAATATCAATATATCACAGAACAATATTTTTTTTTCTGGGGTCATTTTGAAACCTGGAAAGTGTCAAAAAAAAAAAAGAAAAGCAGAAAAAAACCTAAAAAATTAGGGGGCATAGTGTGTCAAAAAAAAAAAAAAATGTGCAAGTGTATTATACTTCTCTATAAATAGAAGGAATGTGTTAGTTTATTGAAAATTTCTGCAGGCTCTGCAGGGGAGCCGGTGGCACTCAGCTCACTGCACTGTAGGACAGGAACCAATCAGCAGCTAGCAGGACCTGATAGGGAACTGAAGCCTGTCTTACTTGTGTGAATGCAGGACTTTGATTGGCTGTATAATGCTCCTTTAGTATAAGTCATCTCCTCATTTGAAACCTGGACAGGGACCAGGGCAGATCTATAGGGAGCTCCAATAAATTAATGATCATTTTTAGCCCAGAGTGAAAGCAGCGTCCTATATTATTCTTTAATGAATACAAGATTGGGGGGGAAATTTCACTTATACTATGTCTTTTAGTATGATGTAGAGAGTGATATTCTGAGACAATTTGCAATTGGTTTTCATTTTTTATTAGTTG
Source organism: Xenopus petersii (assembly GCA_038501925.1). Classification (NCBI taxonomy): domain Eukaryota; kingdom Metazoa; phylum Chordata; class Amphibia; order Anura; family Pipidae; genus Xenopus; species Xenopus petersii. The sequence continues at coordinate 138,794,141 of CM076676.1, read as the reverse complement.
TGGTTTTTGAATTATAGGGAGGCACATTTATCAAGGGTCGAAATTTCGAATTCATGTGAGTTTTTAAAAACTCCGCTAATCTGCCCTAAATTCGAAATTCAACCAATCGAAATGTATTAAAAAAAAAAAATTGAATTGTTTAAACTCGGATGAATGGAATCGACCTGAAAACTTTGAATCAAAACTCGATTTGAGTTTTTTTTTCTCCAAAAAAAACTTGAATGTCACGGAGGCTGCAAACCACTTGAAATTGATCCCTGGACGTCTCCCGTTGACTTAAACAGCAATTCGACAGGTTTTAAGTGGCAAATAGTGAATTCAAGTTATTAAAGGGCCTGAGTATGAGACAGGTTGAAAATCGAATTTGAATTTTTTTTAAAAAAAAACTTGAATCAAATTTGAAGAACCTAGTCGAATTTAACAGTTTTGATCATAAAAATTTCAAAAATTCAAATTTTCAATTCGACCCTTGATAAATCTGCCTTTTAGCTTTCTATTTATCAGCTCTCCAGTTTCAGCAGTGTGGTTGCTAGGGACCAAATAGCGGGCAGGCACCACTCCGGGAAAAGTCAATTAGTCGGTAGAATCCAGAATTATTTTTTTGAAGTAGTACAAAAAAGTCTTTATTTACATTATGTATAAAGGATAAAAGCCCGACGCGTTTCGTGTCCTCCAAGGACACTTAATCATAGGCTCTATGGTTTTCATTTGATAACCACGCACATTTGACTAAGAGACTGGAATATTAATAGGAGAAGGCTTTTATTGTAAGAAGTGTAATAAAAAGTAGCAATAACAATAAGCTACAGAGCATTTGTCTTTAAATGGGGTCAGTGATCCCCATTTAAAAGCTGGAGTCCGAAGCAAAAGGCAAATAATTCAAAAACAATAAATAAATAATGAAGCCCAATTGAAATGTTGCTAGGAATAGGCCATTCTATAGCACACTATACATTCACTACCCCTTTAATTTGATTGAATATGTTGCAATGTAACTGTCACTTTGTGAGTGTGACACTTGTAGGTTGTCGCTGTGAGTTGGGGGTGGAAGTTAAATATCTTGTGTTGTGTTATAGACAAAAGCCAGTGCTAATGGGGTGTAACGTCGCTGGATGACCAGAACAGAACAAGATCCAAAGCCACAAGTCTCAGCTCGGCAGCCAATAGAAAAACAATGTCCTGTGAAGCTCTCGTCTAGAATGATGTGTCTCCCGGTGAAGAGTTCCGTGATCTTCCCAGAATTCTTTGCATTGTATCGTGCCTTTGGTCTCGCTTCAGGTGCTAGTAGGTGAGCTGGGCTGTGCCGTGGTGCTGGGTATCACTATATATTGCTGCATACTGATGTCTCTTATCCTCGTAATCTCTCAGCAAGGGACAAAACAAACGCCTGTTGCTTAAAAGTAACAAATTGGCCTCTGCTGTGTTTGGTACAGGCTTATAAAGCAGGGGCGTGTCATAATGCTGATTATATCATAATGCTGAGTATATAATAATGCTGAGTATCCTCAAAGGATATGTATTTTTCAGGGTTTAGTTTTTTAATTACTGTAGCAGTGAGGGGAAAATGGGGCAGATCAATTGTGCAGCTCCCATGCCTCCTCCTCTCACTACCAAAAAAACATCTGAAACAGACCATAGAAAAAGGCAGGGCTGCATTATCAGCCTTGTGGCGACTCCACCCAAATAACCTCAGTAAGGATCCAGGTTGCCAGCACAACTACAAAGGCCACATTTAGATTCTGACTGAGGCTGTTTGGGTGGGGGTTATCATTGGACTGAAAACCACATCAGTTAGGATCCAAATATGACTGCTGGCTGCAAGGGTCCTGTTTGGATTCTTATTGAGGCTGATTGGGTGGGGTCTTCACAGGACTGAAACCAGCCTCAGTCAGGGTCCAGATGTGACCCTTGCAGCCATGCTGGCAGTCACTCTGCAGGGACCTAGTTCCCTGGCAATTTTCTGACTGCCAGCACAGCTGCAAGGGTCTCATTTGGATTCTTATCGAGGCTGATAGGGTGTGGCTTCACCGGACTGATACCAGCCTCAGTCAGGGTCCAGATGTGACCCTTGCAGCTGTACTGACAGGAAGTCTTGCTATGGCTGCCGTTATACCTGCAAGGGTCACATTCAGATCCTGACTGCAGCTGATTGGGTGGGCTTGTCACCAGCCTGAAAATGCAGCCCCCCTGTTTGTCTTGTGTCTGTCTCAGTGTAAAGAGACCTGCGTATCTCTCTGCATCAGAACTGATATAATAACTGTTCTGTATGATTCGTATGGGTCCAACAGTTTACACAGAACTGAAATACAGATACTTTTCCTTATTATGTAAGTACCTCTCTCTGTATAAATATTACCTTTAAATTATACTGTAAATATGTACATAGGGATTATTGGAACAAACCATTGTAGACCACTGTACATTTCTGCTCAGATACTTTATATTCTTCTATGCACAGTTGAATATTTTTCTTGCCGTCTGTAACTGTAAACAAAGCCTCTATTAAATGTCTGATATTTGTTTTTAATGCGTCTTGTCATTTCTTCTATGTCCCATATGGCTCTAACTTTGGCAGTAAGATATTTCTGAAACATAAATGGAACTGCTTATCAGTCAGTGTCCCACTGGGACCCCCCCGATTAGTCACAGGGTGTGTTTCCACCTGCTGGTCATTTTGGCAGACTGGCTGAAAATGAATTTCCTAAGACTGGGAGCTTTTGTAATTTTCTACTTAGAACCGTCCAGACTCCAGAGAAATGTCTGATGACACTTCTCTGCTCCCTCACTTCGCTCCCTGCCTTCTCTGCTCCCTCACTTCCTTTGAACCCTGCCTTCTCTGCTCCCTGACTTCGACCCCTGCCTTCTCTGCTCTGACTTCTCTGCTCCCTCCCTTATCTCCCTGACTTCTCTGTTCCCTGCTCCCTCACTTCGATCCCTGTCTTCTCTTCTCCCTCACTTCATTTTCTCAGCAGAGACCGTGGTTTGGTTGTGCTTGGAGATGGTGCACTGAAGGATTATGGGGGCAGACGTGTGTGATTAAACACAATTTTGTGGTCCAACTTGTGTACCACTTAACCAACCCCATTTATGTCAATACAGTCCAGAATGGCAAACTCAAAAATGTGCTATGAACCTGCTATAGGTTGTCCATAACAGGGTGGGTCTGCAGGGGCCTAGTTCCCTGGCAATTTGCTGACTGCCAGCACAGCTGCAAAGTTCTCATTTGGATTCTTATTCGACCCTAGTGGTCTTCCTCAGCCCTGCCTTTTTTTTTTTTTGATTATCTATTGTTTGTGCCCCTGAGGAAGATCACTAGAGTCGAAACGCGTTTGGCTTACTTATTATTTTTGTCATTTCTATTACCCTCTTTTTTTTTTTTTCTGTAATAAATATTACTTTTTTTGAATTTTGAAAATTGAGTGTGCAATCCATTCTTGTTCTTTAGGGTCCAAATGTGATCAGCATCTAAAGCTGCCCATACACAATATGATCCGCTCGCTTGGGAAGGTCACCCAACATGCACTGGGCCAAACAGGGCCACCATCAGAAATCACAGGGGCCCCGTACAAGAACATTTTCTGTCATTGAGGTATAAGCCTACCTGTAATCCATATAAAATATACCTAGTGCATTGCCCCCCAGAGACCAGCAGGTGTCAGTGTGTTACAGCAATCCATGCGCTTATTCCATATTTGCAAGAGGAATTTATTTCCCTTTGCTAAGTCAAACTTGAAACAGGAGAAGGGGAGAATTTATGGTTAAAAGGGACACATTACCTGCCTGCAGAGCTGAAACAAGTATCGCTTTGTCCAACTCAATCCTTCCCATGTCTTCTTTACTCCCCATGTTTCTCTTCCAGTGGTTCTCCTTCCCAGAGAAACATCTGCATTTCATAAGCTTGCACTTTAGCAATATACATTCATTTTTAATTTTTTCATTCCAAGATATTAAAGGATACATATACTGTTAATATGAATGAATTTTGTTACAACAGCGCCACCTGCTGGTCATTTTCCAATCATTGTGACCACCAAGTAGTCAAGGAAATTGTCAGGAGAAAGAAAGAGGCTGCTCTGATGTTCTTCTGCTTAGGAAAAAAAGATTAGAAACCTTTCTTAAATCTTTCCTAACCAGAAGAACATCAGAACAGCCTCTTTCTTTCTCCTGACAACTTCCTTGACTACTTGGTGGGGAGAATGGTGGGAAAATGACCAGCAGGTGGCGCTGTTGTAACAAAATTCATTCATTCCGCACGGTCTGCTTCCTCTTTCCAAATATTTTACTTGATTTTTTCACAACAAACTGCTAGAGGAAAACAAGACGACGGCGACTATCCTGCAGTCTCTAAAAACAACTGAACAAATAAATAAGTGTGCTAGTTGAAAATGGACAAATATTAAAATAGTCAACACAATTTCAGTCATTTAGGACACACGCACACGCGAGAAAAAACTGTTTTTAAGACAAATCAAAATTCCAGACTGGCACATTCTACGCTAGTATTTCATCCCTGTTTCTGGGATCACAAACCTCAAAATAAAGAGACTTGAATGACTCTCTGAACCTGTTTTCTTCAGATTTAACTTTCAGAGCCTCTTGCCAACTGAGTTGGTTAAAGAAGGAAAGCTATAGAGTCATTTTATTGCTAATAGATTAGCTGCAATAGTGCAAGCTAGAATGCTATATTTATTCTGTAGAATGTTTTACCATACCTGAGTAAAAAGCTCTATAAACTCGGTTTGTTTAGGATAGCAGCTGCAGTATTAGCTTGGTGTGACATCACATCCTGCCTGAGTCTCTCCCTACTCAGTTATAGTTCTGGGCTCAGATTACAGCAGAGAAGGAAGGGGAGGGGGAAGAGGAGCAAACTGAGCATGCTCACGCCCGGGGCAAGGAGGTTTAAATTGAAAACAGGAAGCCCATGAGTACACAATAGAAGGAAAGAAATGTGGTGGTTTCTTTTGACAGAGGACTCAGAGCAGCATTACTTTGAGGGTTTACTGCTGTATTTATATAGACCTTTCTAATAAGGCTTACTTAATTTTAAACTTTCCTTCTCCTTTAAGGGATGAAGTGATGTCTGTTATTGAGGGAGATTCCTTTTTTTTATCCAATAACTTAGTAATGCTTTATTCGAGACAGTCATTATCAAAATTATCAGTATCTTTGTTTCTTGGGAGATAGAGATTTTAGCTGTCTGCTTCCTCTATAGCAGTGATCCCCAACCAGTGTCTCACAAGCAACATGTTCCTCACCAACCCCTCGAATGTTGCTCCCAGTGACCTCAAAGCAGACGCTTATTTTTGAATTCCTGGCTTGGAGGCAAGTTTTGGTGAAAAAAAAAGCCAGTTGTACTGCCAAATAGAAGCTCCTGTAGCTGCCAGTCCACATAGGGGCTATCAAATGGCCAATCACAACCTTTATTATCACCTACGTTTTTTATGCTTGTCTTGCTCTCAAATCTTTTTACATTTAAATGTGTCTCACGGAACAAGTTTGGGGACCCCTGCTTAATACAGTGAGGCCCATAAATCTTTGGACAGAGACAACTTTTTTCTAATTTTGGTTCTGTACATCACCACAATGAATTTTAAATGAAACAATTTAGATGCAGTTGAACTGCAGACTTTCAGCTTTAATTCAGTGGGTTGAACAAAAAGATTGCATAAAAATGTGAGGAACTAAAGCCTTTTTTTTTTTTTAAAACACAATCACTTCATTTCAGGGGCTCAAAAGTTATTGGACCATTGACTCAAATGCAATTTCATGGGCAGGTGTGGGCAATTCCTTCGTTATGTCATTATCAATGAAGCAGATAAAAGCCCTGGAGTTGATTTGAGGGGGGGGGGGATTTGTATGTTGAAGATTTTGCTGTGAACAGACATGTGGTCAAAGGAGCTCTCCATGCAGGTGAAACAAGCCATCCTTAAGCTGCAGAAACAGAAAAAACCCATCTGAGAAATTGCTACAATATTAGGAGTGGCAAAATCTACAGTTTAGTACATCCCAAGAAAGAAAGAAAAAACACTGGTGAACTCGGCAACACAAAAAGACCTGGACGTCCACGGAAGACAACAGTGGTGGATGATCTCAGAATCATTTCCATGGTGAAGAGAAACCCCTTCACAACAGCCAAACAAGTGAACAACACTCTACAGGAGGCAGGCGTATCGATATTCAAGTCTACCATAAAGAGAAGACTGAATGAAAGTAAATACAGAGGGTGCACTGCAAGGTACAAGCCACTCATAAGCATCAAGAATAGAAAGGCTAGATTGGTCTTTGCTCAAAAAAAAACATCTAAAAAAGCCAGCACAGTTCTGGAAAAACATTCTTTGGACAGATGAAACCAAGATCAACCTCTAGCAGAATGATGGCAAGAAAAAAGTATGGAGAAGTTGTGGAACAGCTCATGATCCAAAGCATAACACATGATGTATAAAACATTTGGGAGGCAGTGTGATGGGTTGGGCGTGCATGGCTGCCAGTGGCACTGGGACACTAGTGTTTATCCATCATGTGACACAGGACAGAAGCACAAGAATGAATTCTGAGCTGTTCAGAGACACTGTCTGCTCAAATCCAGCTAAATGCAGTCACATTGATTGGGAGGTGTTTCATAATGACCCAAAACATACAGCCAAAGCAACCCCGGAGTTTATTAAAGCAAAGAAGTGGAATATTCTTGAATAACCAAGTCAGTCACCTGATCTGAAGCCAATTGAGCTGCATTTCACTTGTTGAAGACTAAACTTCGGACAGAAAGGCCACAAACAAACAGCAAGTGAAAGCCGCTGCAGTAAAGGCCTGGCAGAGCATTAAAAGGAGGAAACTCAGAATCTGGTGATGTCCATGAGTTCAAGACTTCAGGCTGTCAGTGCCAGCAAAGGGGTTTCAACCAAGTATTAAATTAAATTAAATATTTAAATATTTAATTTGTCCAATTACTTTTGAGCCACTGAAAAAAAGTTGTCTCTGTCCAAAGATTTATGGACCTAAATGTACTTAGGCTCCTGCCCATGGCTTGTGGAAAAGGGACACGTTGGACACTGGAAACCTTTGCCCATTTATACGATTATATAAATCCACATACATAGCTGCTTCTCCCTTATTGTTCTCCAAAGTATCACAGGCCCCTGTATCAGCTCCGGGGTTAAACGTCCACAATGAGAAGTGAAGCAATCAATTTTACACTCCCATTCATTTTCGGGTGCCTATTTTTCTCCATTTCCATAGAGGCTGACCCTGCATGTCAGGAACAAGCTTCTTGAATTATTCATCAGCCTCCGTCATATTGTTCCTTCCAAACCTTTAGACAGATGAACCTGCTCTGGGGGTGTAGGAATCGATTCATACAAGTCCATTGCTGTCAGCCATCACTCTTTTTATGCTAACGAGGGGAAGATTTTCTGAGCGGACTTGTTACAGGGGCAGGACATTCTGAGAATTCTCAATCTGGAATTTACAGCTCCTGTTGGTTTACTGGGACAATGTGAAGTACTGGGGCAAAACATATTCATCATCTATAGATCCATGCAGCCTCTCCTTGACTATGATGGAGATGTGCAGCTGCCGGTGTATTTCAGCCCTACAATTTCATGCCAAAATCCACCAGTACCAGCGTCAGGCAGACTTCCATTATAGTCGAGACAAATGCCAAGAACAGGCCTGGCCTTCTCCACATTCAATCACTATGAGCCATGAGTATTAAAGAAGAGATTCCAGAACTGTGGGGCTGGTTCCTTAGACATGAGGGCATGTAAAGTCTAAAATAGAATAAGGCTAGAAATGCTGTATTTTGTATATTAAATATAAACATGAACTTACTGCACCACAAGCCTAATCAAACAAATGATTTATGCTTTCAAAGTTGGCTACAGGGGGTCACCATCTTGTAACTTTGTTATACATCTTTGCAAGACTAAGACTGTGCACATGCTCAGTGTGGTCTGGGCTGCTTAGGGATCGTCATAAACAAAGCTGCTTGAGTTCTGCATGGCTGGGCTCCCCCTGCTGTTCATAAGTATGATTGTTTCCCTGCTCAGCAGTTAGGGACCGTCTGACAATTCCTATCCACAGCAGTAAATGAAGGGAGAATTTCACTGCATACAGTCAGGTTTCTTATAAAAATGGTACACATTTTTTAATTAAAGTATATTGGAGATAGGTTTCTTTTTCATTAAAGAAAGTAAAAATGGGATTTTATTATTTTGCCTTTACATGCCCTTTAAAGCAGTGGATGGGGCAGACCGCTGTGGGATCTGGGGCACATGCTGGTTTTCTACCACGAATCTACATATAGCTGTATTGTAACATTGCTATGAGCTAAGGGGGCCCAGTCAAATATTGGATTGTAATTGAAGCTTGACATCTTAAAGGGGTTGTTCACCTTTAAATGAACTTTTAGTATGATGTAGAGAGTGATATTTGGATACAATTTGCAATTGTTTTTCATTTTATTATTATTTAGGGTTTTTTGAATAATTTAGCTTTTTATTCAGCAGCTCTCCAGTTTGCAGATTCAGCCATCTGGTTGCTAGGGTCCAAATGTCCCTAGCAACCATGCATTGGTTGGAATAAGAGACTGGAATATGAAAAGGAGAGGCCTGAATAGAAAGAGGAGTTATAAAAAGTAGCAATAGCAATAAATGTGTAGCCTTGCATTTGTTTTTTAGTTGCAGTCAGTGAACCCCTTTTGAAAGTTGGAAAGAATCAGAAGAACAAAGCAAATAATTCAAAAACTTTTTTTTAGACAAATATACATTTTTAAATAGGATATGTCCTTGTATATGTAGAATATTTGCTAGTTTAATTTATCCTTTAACAAACTTGCCAATTTTAATTAAACATAATGACATTAAGAAACTGGATTCAGTACTGAATAGTTTTATAAGGAGTGGTAAGAACCTAAAATTGCCCTATCCAAATTGCGAGGCCCCTATGCTTTAGGTGGCCTAAAGTTACCTAATTTCAGAATCTTTAACTTAGCTGCAATTACTAGATACCTTATTGAGTGGACGTTTAAAGGAGACAAATTTACAAATCCTGCTCTTGAACTTTTTCCCACATCCACCTCCCACATTTTAAATATCCTCCATTTGAAATGGAAGGATGTTCCTTTTGAATGTAAAGTAAACCCTCTATTTAGGGACTCAATTTTTACATGGAAATTGCTATTCTCCAATCACAATTTTAATCATATGCAGACTCCTTTCATGCCAATTCATCTCCTTTGGAAAAACTCACAACCCGGATACTACTCCTTGCTTTCCCTCTCTAAAAAACGCCATCCTCTTATGATTAGAGACTTTGTGGATTCTACTAATGGGAAACTTCTTTCTTGGGCAGTTTTAAAAAGACAACTTGGTTTGAAGATAGGAGATCACTTTCTCTATATTATTGTAAAAAGCGCTTTTCTTTCAGTTGCCAACAAAAACCTCTATGCTATTCAGAAACATTGGTTAGCTGAGGAGCTAGCTAAAATAGAAGATAACTGGGGGATCTTAAATATAGATTATATAACATGGAAACTTTGGTGTCCCCCTTTTAGAATAATGCACCCTCTTAAAGATGCAGCTTTAAAATGGACAAATTATTTGCATTGTGAAATTACCCCTTCCCAATTTTCCTCTTCAGTTACAAAATTTAACAAGTATTTTACCTCAGAGGACTGGAGAGTCCAGCATTTCAAACTGATCCACCTGGGATACGTGAAGATTTTTCGCAAAAGTAGGGGATTGGGTCATGTCTCATGCCCAAAATGTAAGCATGAGAATGTAGACCTGTTCCATTACTTTTGGGGTTGTCCACGGATTAAGTTGGTCTGGCAAAGACTAAAAGACTTCATTAGTTCAAAGTTGAAAATATGCTTTAATTTCTCTCCATCTTATGTCCTCTTAAATATTGGCTCACCTTCTTTCTCTAAGATAAATCAATGCAATGCCAATGTTAAAATGTTAGCCAACTTAATCCTTCGTTTTGTTGCTGCTACGAAAAAAACTTTATTCTTATATTGGCTTTTAGAATCTCCCCCCTCCATGAAAGATATTTTATCACAGATAAATAATTTGTGTTGGCAAGAAGCTATATGGGCAAAAACAGCTGAACCACATTTAAAGCGCAAATTCATGGATGACTGGTCTCTTTTTTTCAAACTAATCGATCCTGGTCAAAAAACTAAAGTCTTAGAACTATTACAAATCTAAATATATTGAAATGTAAGGTGGCTTTATCAGTTCATGCATATTTTGGATACTTGATACTGCCTTTTTTGTTGATAATTCTTTTTACATTAATTAGTAAATTCACTGAGTGAAGTTTGGTTTATTATTGTTTCTTTATGTCATTATTTTATTTACTATGTGAATTATTTTCCTTTGGAATGTGTGCTTTTGAGTATATATTTATAGATATGTGTTTGTATCTTTGGCATGTTATACAGCATTGTATATTCTTTTCTTTTGTTATCTTGACATACTCAATCTGCATAATATATTCTGTTGTGTTTATGGAAAACTCAATAAAATTATTGAAAATAAAAAAAACATTTGCTAGTTACTATAGATAAAAATTTGAAGCAATGGGTCAATCTGCTCTGCTTTATGCCCAACATTAGTGACTGCAGCTGGTTTCTAATTTTGTTTTCTACAGGGGTTGTTGTTTATTGTGCCCCCATATCAAACCTACTTGTAACCAACTACTAATCTCTATTTGTGTCATAAGCCTGAGACTGACCCTTGTCATCAGACCCAGTAGAAATGGCCTCCCGGGGTAGCCACCAATATTCTGCTTCTGTGCTGCTCTCCTCCCATTATCAGTGAAGAGGTGGGGCTTAGACAGGTGAGTAAGGATTGGGTGGGCTTTTCTAATTAACTCTCTTAGGGCAGAGACACACACTGCTATTTCGAGAGACAAGGAAACTTCGGGCGATTTCGGAAAGCCGAAGTGTTCAGGGTGCCATCCCGCCGGCAATTTACATTCTAGCCGACGGGAAGGCAGTTTGCGGAGATCAGTCGCCCGAAGAAGAAGAAACTATTTGTTGCTGGGCAACTAATCTCCCGAAATAGCAGCGTGTGTCTCTGCCCTTAAGGTTAGAAATTCCTATAAGAATCATGTTTTATCAAAGGAAGTGGAAGTGTAGATCTGGCATCATTGCGTTAGAGAAAATTAAAGACATATGTCGTTTATCAGTGTCCAACCTATTATAACACAATAGGAGGGTTATGGGAGGTGATATGAATGTGTGTTGCCGGTAGCCTGCCTGAGATACAATGGGAACGTAAGCAACATTCCATACCAATCAGTTTGAGCTCTTGACATTCTTATCCCCCCCAATGTCTCAAACTCCATGTCACTAACACTGTCCTATTCTCTGTCCCCCCCCCCCATTCTCCCGGTTGTGCTGCGGGGAGGCTGAGAGCATTTTCAGTAAGTGATAGGAATCTTGCGTGTCCGTTCTGCAATCACATTAATGGATCTTATTCCCTGGGAGCTGCGAGCACTTTCTGCGCAGGTAGAAATTAAAAACATCTTTGCAAACCAAATCTCTTATTGATCACCGATTTTATCCCAGAGAGACCCCAAAAACCGCTGCGAAATGGAATGTCTGCACTTTAGCGCAGTCTCTTTCAGCAGCCGCTGCCTCTCTGTCCCCATGAATATTTCATAGTGAATGATCCAACTCGGAATACTTTCCATATTTAGGCTGGATGTGATGCAGATGATAAGGGCAATTAGGCCCATTTAACCTGACATCACTTGCAATTCATTAATGCTCTGTCCACTGGCTCCTTTTATCATTGTTATAAATAAACTGCAATTATTAATTGCAGCTTTGTGTGTCCTGCTGGCTCTCTATGGACAGTTGCCTGCAGTGAATCCAGAGCCAATCAGACCCGGACTGGCAATCTGTGGGTTCTGGCAAATGCCAGAGGGCCTGCTGTAAGATGCCATAGAAAGTGACTATTGAGTGGGCTAGTGGGGACTGTTTGGGCCTCTCTGTACTAGGAATGCCAGGGCCTATTTTGAATCCCAGTCCAGTCCTGGAGCCAATCCAAACTCAGCACAGTCACATGGTATGGAGCAGTTTTAAGAGCCTTCACCCTGGACCGAAAGCACCTACGGATTTCTTGGGACAAAAATTGGTAAAAATTACAGGAACCAGCATGACACCATGAACTGAAGACTGCTGGGAGTCATAGTGCAATGAAAACCAAAACAAATGCAGGTTGAGTTCCCCCATACCCTTCTGCCTGCCACTCCCTTTGCTCTTACTCTGTATTTGCCCACGGCATAGTCACCTGTGGTCTGTAATGTTTACTCTCATGATTTTGTCATTTAAACTATTCTAAAGTCCTTGTTCTCCGTTACTATACTGTATTGTTAAACTTAGAAAAAATACAGAGACCTACAACTAAATCAATAAAGGGAATGAAACAGTTGACTTAAAGGAGTCAACTGTTCAACCCTAAACTTAAAAAAAACCCTACCCTGCATAGACCCCCCTCGCTACTCCTCCCAGCCTAAGTGTTAACGTTTTACTTACTCCTCGGTGCAGGTTCAGTCATCGGAGTTCATGGGTGCCATCTTCTTCACTTTGGAAATGTTCGGAATGAGACCGCCATGTCGGCGCATGCGCAGTTGGAGCATTTTTCTGTTTTGCTACAACTGTGCACGGAAATTGCCGAAATGAACTCCGATGCCTGAATCTGCACCGAGGAGTAAGTAAAACGTTAGGGACATTTGCCCGGAGTAACACTTAGGATGGGGGGACGACGGTCTATGTAGGTTAGGGGGGTAGGGTTTTTTAAGTTAAGGGTTGAACTCTCCTTTAAAGGGGATCTAAAGATAAAGAACTGGTGTAAACTTACCCAGAGTCCTTCTCTGAGCACTTTTGCCATTTACATTCATTTTCTATTTTTTGTTGTTTCTAATATATACTGCTTATACCAGGCTCAACCGCTCTCTATGATGGTAAGAGGGTCAATGACCCTTAAAGCCTATAAAACTTCCTCTATAGATAGTTAAACTTGGGGTTGCTGACTCCGTTGAGCCAAAAGCTTGATATTAGCAGTTTAAAGGAGAAGGAAAGGTTAAAACTAAGAAAGCCTTATTAGAAAGGTCTATATAAATACACCACTAAAACCCTCAAAGTAATGCTGCTCTGAGTCCTCTGTCAAAAGAAACACAGCATTTCTTTCCTTCTATTGTGTACTCATGGGCTTCTGTTCTGTATCCTGTTTTCAGGTTAAACCTCCAGGGCTAGGGCTTGAACATGCTCAGTTTGCTCTCAGTTTCTCTCCCCCTCCCTTTTCCCCTCTCCCTGCTGTAATCTGAGCCCAGAGTTACAAGTGAGCAGGGAGAGACTCAGGCAGGAAGTGACGTCACACCAAGCCAATATGGCAGCCGCTATCCTAAACAAACAGAGTGACTTTCTAGAACCGTTTACTCAGGTATGGTAAAGCATCCTGCAGAATAAATATAGTCTTATAGCTTGCACTATTGTGGCTAATCTATTGGTAATACACTGCTTCAGTAGCTTTCCTTCTCCCTAAAAACATGCTAAAATTAGCAAAGCAATGTCAGCTACAAGAGTACTCAGAAGTTCACTCTTGAGTAACTTAATTTTAATATTTTTGGGAGTTTAGAGCCACTCTAATAAATCTAATAAATCTGTCTGCACTCAATGCTGCCAATCAGCTTTTTTCCTGCTGCAGGCACTTGGCCCACAGACAGATGTTTCTGGTGTAACAAGCTGCTTCGAGCATCAGTCAGTGATTGGCAATAGCCAATTTGTATTCAGCATGACTGACTCATACACTGTACATTGTACGCTCATCACTACCAACATTGTACAATTTCTATCCTCTACTAAAATGCTCTGGGACTAAAAAAGAAACTGGTCAACTGAGTCAGGCAAAACTGCCATCTGGAGTTTGAAGGCGGAACAGATGAGGCTCATTATTTACACATTTCCTGAGTTGGCCGGGAGGGATCCAGGCACCTGTAATGATCCCCCGTTAATCCTGCCCTTGCCACGCTCTGTACATCTGAGCTGAGTGCTACTCAGCTATACACAATGGGGATTCGACATCTGTCCGGTCTGGAAGGAATGATATGGCTGCCCCAGGGGGATGAGTTATTTGCTGATGTGGAATTGCCTAACGCATTTCAGACACAGCCGTCAGCAGCCCAGTGCGGATTTCCTTTAGCTATTGGTTTAGCTCTGTGGGATGGCAATTATCTGGATTATTGTTAGGAAAGGGAAAGCTATAGGCCCCCTGGGGGTGTCCGATGCCGGGTGCACAAGTGCTGGAGTACAAAGTAACCACGCATCTCAGTCAGTGTTGTTTCCTCTTTAACCAATAAAACAGAGCCATATGGGCATGTTTGTCCTCTGTGAGCTTCTTTTCTTCACAGCCCGGTGTTCTGCCCAAGGAACTGTGAGGATTGGTATAGGAATGGTATTGGGCAGACTTTACACTTATCATTAGTGATGGGCGAATTTCTCCTGTTTAGCGAAACGGCGAAAGGTTTGCGAAAAATCATGAAATCTGAAAGTTCACGAAAAAATTGTGGAATTCAAAAGTTTTCACGAAAAAATCGTGACATTTGAGCATTTTCACGAAAAATTTTTAAAATTCCAACGTTTTCATTAAAAAATTTTGAAATTTGAACGATTTCACCAAAAAATTGCAAAATTTGAACATTTTCACTAAAAAAAACAAGACATTCGGACATTTTCACGTGAAAATTTGTTAAAATAAGAAATTGCCGCCGGAGATTCACAGGAGATTTGTGATTTTATTTGCTGGAGGCGAAACGTGCCCAGGCAAATTTATTCGCCCAACGATACTTGACCCTACTTCTCTGTGCACCTCTGGTTTCAGGACAGAGTCCTTGGGAGCAGGGAGGGAGTAGACTTCCCCAATTTGACTCCCACCCAACCCTAACCCAAAATGGTTGGCCAAATTTCCACCCAAACCCACCCAACTAGTGCTCAACCCGAACATTACTAGTAGGTAAAGCCATTACATATTTACAGTATCAGTTCATATGCAACAGATCATCTTCTCCAAGTTTTGAGGGACTTGTTCAGAGCCAGGCCAAATGATGAATGTCCAAGGCAACCCCCTGCCATTATCTCCCATCCCGAAACCAGCACCACCTCAGCTTTCACAACTCGGTCCACCAATAATGCCCACCAACCGCACTTACCTGCTCGTTGATGCACATGGCAGATACAAAAGGCAGAAGAAGTATGTGCCTACAGACCTATTGCCTTCCCCATTGCTGTTGCACCCTAGGCACTTGCCTTTTCTGCCCACTTCTAGGCCCAGCCTTTCAGGCCTTTAAAGATTTTTCTAATAACCATTTAACACATATCTACACCACTTTATCGGACATTATCGAGACCAACCAGAAAAGTCAGAGCCTGACTTCAATATCCCCAATGAAAGGAAACAGACATTCCTGCTATTATTTTATCTTTAATATTTTATCAGCATCTTTGCAAATGAAGGCAATCCAGACAATGTGTGTGCCATTGCCCTCAGAATTCTAGAAACAATCTAATCCAAGGTATTTACACTATAGAGGGGAATGCTAACTAAGGAAAGTCTATAGCTTTTGCAGCAATGCCTTAATGCAAGGATCTCAGCAAAAAATTGCTCCTACAGAAAACTCCCCCTAGTGGTTGAATGTATTAAAAATAGGAAACAAGGGAATGTTGAGCTCAATGCTAATTTTTTAAAAACATGATTAATGAGGCTGTGACAACAAAATTCATACAGACAAATACAAGTAGTCCTCTGCACTCAAGCCATTAGCAATATATCAATATATAATAATATAATGTACTATTTTACACTGAGACATTTTGTGCCTTAAGCTACCAAAAAGCCTTACCCTTTAAACAAAACAGGAATTGTTTGTTGATATATTGCAATATATTTAAGATGGACAAATATGTCAAAGCCATCCCTGGTCTGGCCAGTCCTACACTCAACTTCCATCTGATTGATTAAGAATTCTATTGCTTTATTATACATACAGTTTGGCATCACTGTATTCACGAGGGTAGAGGAGGCACATAGGTGTCCCCATCCCATCATTTTTATAAAGTTTTTATTTTTGTTCAAATAAAAACTGTAGAAAAGTAATATTTTTTTAGTGAAAAGTTCAAAAGATATAAATGGATTGAATTTAGAAGCCAGCCTGTCCCTTTAAACAGCATTGTGACTTCCGAGTGATTCATGTTTCCGAGTGTTACGGTTTATTACCAGTGAAAAATCCTCAGGGCCATCAACACATTGAGCAATAGTTTGTCCCTCCGACGGAATTTTTTGGTGCGTGTGTATGTTTTTTATATTGGAAGAAAAATACACATTCTTGCTCCCATGGCGTCTGCTGAGCTACTTACGGGGAAGAATGCAGCCAGTGGCATGAAAGACTGAAATAATGATGATGATAATGTTTTTATTTCCTATCGAAAATATTTACACCCCCAGTCCGTTGCAGACCATTATCCTGTTTACTGTAAAATCAGATGTTGCCTCCCAGATTTGGAATCCTGTGTGCCATGTGGGCTTGGCATGCGTTTGTGCAAGATCCGTTATCAGCAATGAAAGAAATATTTGCCTTTCTTGTTCCATCCTAATTCCAGATGTTAGGTTCTGGCCCAACTCTCCAGGGTAGCAATCTATTCACGGCAGATTACTGGAGGAATGTCTAAAGGAAACATTAACCCTCTTGTCTTTCTTTCCGGTGGTGACTCTCAGCAGAAATGGTTCCTACCAACATCATATAGAATAGTCACCTTATTTATAAGCAGACCTAAGGGTGATGATTTTTCCGCTCTTATGCCGTCTATAGATTTCAGACAGAGTATCTCTATGCCTTTAGATATGTGGGAATTGGAACAGTCCAGGCCTGATTCTCAACATCAATTTCCAACCTCACTAATGCTCTTGTGGCTGAATCAAATCCCACCAACAATGTTCCTACATGAAGTGGAAGAGCCTCCCCGAAAAGTACAGGCTGTATTAGAAGCAAAGGGAGGTCCAGCTCTATATTAATATATATGTTGGGAATATTGGGAATGAGATGTTGGACAGACAAGGTTCTGAGTACTTGTGGCCACGTAGTGTATATAAGGGCACGACTGTAAGCAGTTTGCACGAGCCATCCTTCTATCCCCTGTTATAAAAACTGTGTGTTGATATATTATTTAGGCCATACTACTAGCATAGTGTTGTGGAACCCAGTGCGGGTATAATGAAACACTGTAGGCAACATTAGAAAAATTGACGGAGACAAGTAGAGTTGAAGGTTCTGCTCCTTCATATTTCTGTGTATTTAATTGAAAGTATCCGGTGCTTACGGCTAAGAAACCTTATAGGTCTTGTTTTAACACGTGAGCCTGGAAGAACAAAGTGCAGGACCAGCTGGGCTTCAGAATATAAAAAATGAGTGTATATTTCTGTGTTTCCCATCTATCCTAAAAAAACAATATGGAAAAGACAGGAAAATCCTTACAGTCACATAATCCATTATGTTGGCCTGGGTGTTTGGGTATGTTACATAATCCGTCATGTTGGACTGGGGTGTTTGCGCATGTGGATCCTACTATAGGCCTCTCCAGATGTTACTTGGAGCCAACACTCTGCACGAGATATTTAAGTAACTACAGAACCCAATATCACCTTTCTATCCTCTGCCTTGGCACCTGAAACTGGCACAGATCTAGGAGGTATGTGGGAACCTGCTACATTCTGACTGCCTTGGAGCTATGAAGCTACACAATAAGTGGCAAAAGCAAAGTGGATGAGAGAACATAGGACTCCTGCTGGGTTTGTCTAATAGTCACTTATTTCTATAGAAAAAGAAACACAGATTCTAGAGAAAGCAAGGTGGGGGCAGCCTGATACTGTGCAGATAGAAGCTACTGAGGCGTTTCTTGCAGCAGAGAAAAATAGGTACATAGAATCTATATTATATAAATAAATATTATATAAGAGCAGCTGCAGACTTGTGATAACTGGATGAGCTGTTACAGTTTTCCTCCGGCCAAACACAGTAAAATTTAAAAATCTACTTAAAGGAGAACGAAAGCTCCTGAAGCAGTTTATTGCCAATAGATTAGCCACAATAGTGCAAGCTATAACACTATATTTATTCTGCAGAATGCTTTACCATACCCGAGTAAACGGCTCTAGAAGCTCTCTGTTTGTTTAGGATAGCAGCTGCCATATTAGCTTGGTGTGACATCACTTCCCGCCTGAGTCTCTCCCTGCTCACTCATAGCTCTGGGTTCAGATTGCAGCAGGGAGGGGAGGAGGGAAAAGGGAGAGGAGCAAACTGAGCATGCTCAAGCCTGTGCCCTGGAGGTTTAAGCTGAAAACAGGAAGTCTGATACAGAAGTCCATGTGTACACAATGAAAGGAAAGAAATGTGGTGTTTCTTTTGACAGAGCAGGTTTACTGGTGTATTTATATAGACCTTTCTGATAAAGCTTAATTAGTTTTAGCCTTTCCTTCTCCTTTAATTACCTTATTTCTGCCATATTTATTGTAGCTTCATATGCTCCACTATGTCCATGTCGGAGACGAACATACAGGAGGGGTCTTTCTTTTCTTCATGTTTCCTAGATGAAACATGAAATCAGTGCATCCCCCAGCAAGTAGCAAATTAATAGGGGGGCTGTTGTATTATTATTGCTCCTTACTTTGGCCCTCTTCTGTTCTTCTATTCCTCCTTCATTCTGACATTCAGGCAGATACATTGTTGCATTGATTTTTCCTAAAACAGAGTATATATCCCATTTGGGCATTTCTGTGTACTTGGAAGATTCAGCAGTAAATAATCCCGCCTACTTATTAGAGAGAGTCTTTGGCATATAGAAAGCGCTCATTATTTGGAATACATTTTTTTTCACATTTATGTTTATGTCTATTTTTAAGAGGAAATTGAAGCCCTCAAACATGCAAAACTGCCCAGAGCTCTACTCAAATTCACCTTCATTTAGTTTTTAATTTTCAAAAATATAAGCAGCTTTTAAACTAATCCAATTAAATCCAATTTAATTAATTTAAAACCACAGTGCCGCCTGGCTGTAGTTGGCTTCAAATACATTTTGTGAGAACAGTGATGTCTTAGGATGTTGCTCTGCTTAGAAGATGAGGTTTGTCAGCTGCGAAAAAAATCACCTGACTTTTCTATGATTAGTTCTAATCAGAACAACATTGCAAGATTTTCCTTGTCCCACGAAATTAACATTCAGCCAACTGTAGCCAGACCTCCAAAATGAACAGCAGGTGGTGCTGTGGATTCACATTAATTATAATAAGAACGTCTTTAACAATAACGATGAAATCCTTTAATTAAACAAAATTCAGCATCAGAGTGGGTTTGCTGTATTCATGTTTATTATATATGGCACCTGGAGAGTTCCAAAGTGAAGCAGGTTGTGGGAGTCAATTCTGGCTGCTTGGAGTTTTTTAGCTTTTCTATGTATTGGGCTGAATTTGGGGCCTGGATTATCCAATGGATCATTCAATGAAGTCAGAGAAGACCTTCAGAAGCCACATTTCGGCAGAGGGCTTCATGTGCCCTGTAGGCCTCTTTTTAGATAGCCCTGCTCTAGATATTCCTGAAATCTATTTGAGGTGAACCCTATTAATTGCTTTTAGAAATATTCATAAAACAATAGCAGAATAACAACAATGAGGTGACGGTCAGTAAAATCAAAAGCTTAATGAATTTGCGTGGTAACGCTCTTTTGGCAGAGCAAAAATTCGCCTGTCGTTAGAGTGCGAAGTTCTTGCCTCCTTTTCTCCTTGTCGAAATTACGCCAGCAAAATTAAGCCAGCGACCATTAGTAAATCGCCGAAGTGCCGAAATGACGTCACGCTGGCCGTCACACATTCGGGTTAACTGCAGGTTAGGGTTGGGTGTGGGTCAGACTCCACTGCTCCCGGAGATTCCCCATCTAGGGCGCAAATTCACTAAGCGCCGTAGCGCCGAACGCTAGCGTTAATTCGCTAGCGTTTGGCATTTTCGCTACTGCGCAAATTCACTAACGAACGCTGGCGTATTTTCGCTAGTGTTACTTCGCATGCTTATGCCAGGCAAATTTTCGCTAGCGATGTAACTACGCAAATTCACTAACTTGCGCAGTGTACTGAACGCTACCTTTTACGCTAGACTTCCTTCGCCACCTCAGACCTGTAGAGTAGATAGGGATTGTTTCAAAAAAAGTCAATTTTTTTTCTAAGTCCCAAAAAACGCTGGCGAAAATTTTTTGGGGCTCCCCCCTACATTTCCTGACTCATGGCAACTTACCTAGACAGTGGGCACATGTGTAGGGCAAAATAAAATTTATATTTAATGATTTGAAGGTTTTCTAGGCATTTGTAGTGCAGATACGTGTTCCTCCATTGAAATTTGAATTTCGCGCCGTATGCAAATTAGCCTTCGCTAGCGTAACTTCGCTTTATATAGCGAATCAACGCTAGCGCAACTTCGCAACCTTACGCTACCCCTGTGCGCAACTTCGGATTTTAGTGAATTTGCGGAGCGCTGGCGAAACTACGCCTGGCGAAGTGCAGCGAAGTGCGGCAAAGTTGCGCCTGCCGCAGTGAATTAGTGAATTTGCCCCTAGGAATCAGAGGCATGCACAGAAGCAGCGTACAGAGCAAGACACAGGTACAGGTTGGGGTGGGTCTTACAATGGCAACATTTTGCGGGTTAAGGTTTTGTGGGTTAGAGTTGGGAGCAGGTTGAGTTTTTCCTGATGTGCACATCACTAGTGCTCAATGGAGAACAACATTATGTATTTATCAGTATCTGCTGGTCAGTATTGGGCACAGCCCCAGCCAATGAGTAGGGAGCCGCCTGTTACTGTACTTTCTGCATTGCCTGTTATTACTGCACATCCTCTCTAGAATATATTTCCACACTTAAACAGATGCTTATGCCCATAAATCAAATAACGCTTTTTACAAGAACCGGCCCGTAAAAGATTTCCCAGAATGCTAAGGGAATACCAACAGATGTCAATCAATCGAGTAATAGGGTCAAAGGTTTAAAGTCAGGAAAAGTTGATAAAAGTGAAATAAATCTGTCAGCCTCCGTGCAGCTTAAAATCAATTTTGGAAAACAAGGAATTGAATGCGTCAGCCAACTCCCTGTAGGCTTGCGGAAAGAAAAATGTTAAACAGAATTACAGGGTTCTGTGCCACTACCTGCTTATATACTTATACTCCGAGGTGGTGGTCTAAAGCTTTAACAGCTGCCGGGTCTGTATATAAGGAGAGTATTTCTCTGGTGTTGGATATGGGCATATAGAGATACTCAACATCATTATACACAGCAGCCTGGTCATTATCAATGTATAGAGATACTCAGCATCATTATACAGAGCAGCCTGGTCATTATCAGTGTATAGAGATACTCAACATCATTATACACAGCAGCCTGGTCATTATCAGTGTATAGAGATACTCAACATCATTATACACAGCAGCCTGGTCATTATCAATGTATAGAGATACTCAGCATCATTATACACAGCAGCCTGGTCATTATCAGTGTATAGAGATACTCAGCATCATTATACACAGCAGCCTGTCATTATCAGTGTATGAAGATACTCAGCATCATTATACACAGCAGCCTGGTCATTATCAGTGTTTAGAGATACTCAGCATCATTATACAGAGCAGCCTGATCATTATTAGTGTATAGAGATACTCAGCATCATTATACACAGCAGTCTGGTCATTATCAGTCTAAAGAGATACTCAGCATCATTATACAGAGCAGCCTGATTATTATCAGCGTATAGAGATACTCAGCATTACTATACAGAGTAGCCTAGTCAATCTCGGGGCATACAATGACCTAGAGTATATTTCACCAAAATTATTTCTCAGAAGCTGAATATTTAATGAAAATGTTTTTCCATTTCACATTATTAGATTGGCATTTGGCATATGCATGCTTCTCAGCGGCATCTCAGTGATTGCTAGCTATGGGGCTCATAGACAGATCCATTCTATTGGCAGTGAAAATAGTTTCCGTTCCTGGAAATACTGATCTTCAACCACTGTCTCAGGAGCAAAAGTCCATTAAATCCCCCAAATCATTAGGACTACGAGACATGGTGTATTTTGACAGCTGCCTGCAGTCTTCTCAGTAGGAATCATGGCTGCATGGGGTCAGTGTGCACTGGCATTATGGGAAATATTAAGGTACCCGCAGAAGTTATATGGAGCTCTGTGATCCACATATGAAAGTCTCTTGGGATCAGGTAGCAGAGCCTCCGAGACAGGAAAGAAAATAGGTTATAGAAGCACTGAATTCACTATTTGTGATTTGGCCGAATCCCCGAATCCTTCATGAAAGATTCAGCCTAATACAAAACCAAATCCTAATTTGGTTATGCAAATTAGGGACAGGAAGGGAAAAAACATTTTTGGTTCATTGTCTTGTGACAAAAAGTTATTTGATTTCCCTACCTGCCCTTAATTTGCATATGTAAATGATGATTTCGTTCAAGCAGGCACAGGATTTGGCCGAATCCTGCCGAAAAAGCCTGAATCCTGGCCGAATTCCAAACCAAATCCTGTTTTCGGTGCATTCCTTATGATTACAGTGTGGGGGAATAGGAATCCCTGCCTAATTTGTGCTATGATATATGCTATACCGTATATACTCGAGTATAAGCTGACCTGAGTATAAGCCGAGGTACCTAATTTTACCTACGAAAACTGGGAAAACTTATTGACTCTAGTATAAGCCTAGACACAACTACAGCCCTGTCTCCCAGCAGCGCACATTCTGCCAAAGCGACCCCCCCCCCAGCGATCAACCGGACTTCTTTGCAAAGTTGATGGTGACAGAGAATTGCCAAACGGATTACTGTGTGCATTGTCCCACTGTCCCACTACCATGTGCAGAGGGTGCTGTGTGATATTGCCATCACTGTTAATCTTTCGTATAACCAACAGAGGGCGCTGTGTGATATTGCAGTCACTGTTATTCTTTAATATAACCAACAGAGGGTGCTGTGTGATATTGAAGTCACTGTTATGCTTTCATATAACCAACAGAGGGCACTGTGTGATATTGCAGTCACTGTTATTCTTTCATATAACCAACAGATGACGCTGTGTGATATTGCAGTCACTGTTGTTCTTTAATATAACCAACAGAGGGCGCCGTGTGATATTGCAGTCCCTGTTATTCTTTAATATAACCAACAGAGGGCGCTGTGTTATATTGCAGTCACTGTTATTCTTTCATATAACCAACAGAGGGTGCACTGTTATTCTTTCATATAACCAACAGAGGGCACTGTGTGATATTGCAGTCACTGTTATTCTTTCATATAACCAACAGAGGGCACACTGTTATTATTTCATATAACCAACAGAGGGCGCTGTGGGATATTGCAGTCACTGTTAATCTTTCATATAACCAACAGAGGGCGCACTGTTATTCTTTCATATAACCAACAGATGGCGCTGTGTGATTTTGTAGTCACTGTTAATCTTTCATATAACCAACAGATGACGCTGTGTGATATTGCAGTCACTGTTATTCTTTCATATAACCAACAGAGGGTGCACTGTTATTCTTTAATATAACCAACAGAGGGCGCTGTGTTATATTGCAGTTACTGTTATTCTTTCATATAACCAACAGAGGGTGCACTGTTATTCTTTCATATAACCAACAGAGGGCACTGTGTGATATTGCAGTCACTGTTATTCTTTCATATAACCAACAGAGGGCACACTGTTATTTCATATAACCAACAGAGGGCGCTGTGTGATATTGCAGTCACTGTTAATCTTTCATATAACCAACAGAGGGCGCACTGTTATTCTTTCATATAACCAACAGATGGCGCTGTGTGATTTTGTAGTCACTGTTATTCTTTCATATAACCAACAGAGGGCGCTGTGTGATATTGCAGTCACTGTTAATCTTTCATATAACCAACAGAGGGTGCTGTGTGATTTTGTAGTCACTGTTATTCTTTCATATAACCAACAGATGGCGCTGTGTGATATTGCAGTCACTGTTATTCTTTCATATAACCAACAGAGGGCGCACTGTTATTCTTTCATATAACCAACAGAAGGTGCTGTGTGATATTGCAGTCACTGTTATTCTTTCATCTAACGAACAGAGGGCACTGTGTGATATTGCAGTCACTGTTATTCTTTCATATAACCAACAGATGGCGCTGTGTGATATTGCAGTCACTGTTATTCTTTCATATAACCAACAGAGGGCATTGTGGGATATTGCAGTCTCTCCCCAAGTGAACTGTTGGTATATGAATGATTAAAAGTGACTGCAATCTCAGCTACTGCCCCCTGACCTGAGTATAAGCCGAGGTAGACTTTTTCAGCACATTTTGGATGCTGAAAAACTTGGTTTATCGAGTATATATTCTATATTAGTGATCAGCTACTTTATTTGCCAGCCGTAGATTTGCAGAGAAATTCCAAATTTCGCAATGTGCGAATATTTTGGCGAAACTGCAGTGAAAATCTTCCACGGAAAAATTTACAAAGAAAAAAGACCTGTTGAATTTGATGCATTTGGACAAAAAAGTCTCCATAATAAAAAATGTCCATTTACTATAATGCATTTGGATGAAAAAGTCACCATAAGAAAAAAAACGCCCCATTGACTTTAGTGCATTTTGAGTAAGAAAAATTGTAGCATGCATAAAAAAAAAAAGTTGAGCATAAATGCCCATTGATTGCATTGTGTTTTGCAAACTTTTCGCTGTTTTGCTAATTTTTTCGCAGTTTCACTAATTTGTCGGCAGACGGATTCACTCAACACTATTCTATACATTAATGATATATTCTCATAGAGCATATGGAATGAGGAGCCTAGTCAGGTGAGTGACAGAAAGAAGATAGCGGCAGAGAGAGAATACCAACAAATAGTACAGATCAGATCACAGATTGATAAATAGTGTCTCTCATAGCATACAGTAAATACGAGGCTGTTGGAGGATTAGAATGTACCATGTGTAACCTATATAACATTTATCAACCGAGACATAACTAATTACAGTTGTCCTTAAACCAGATGAAACAGCTGCCTTAAAGCCTGCTTGATGCCTCCTAATGTCCCAACACAAGTTCCAAAACCACTACTTTGGGTTCCTCAAGGGGAACAGCCCTGCAATTTGGCCAGGGCCACTTTAGTTACAGACAAAGTCATTGGTGGGCTGCTGCAGCCACCCTAAGAAATTTGTGTATTACCCTGAAGCAGGTGAACAAAGGAAGCGGCCAAGCAAGAGATCTCCTTGGAAAGTGAACAAGCAGAACCTCAAAGTCTACCTCTACATCTTCTCTAAAGCTTCCAGCTTCTTATTAGAAAGATCCTTTGAGAACATTTGTTCCAATAAAAAATGTGAGCTCTTTTAGTTTGGTTAAAATGAGGGGTCTGCCATTTCTGGGGGATGTCTTGTTCAAAGTAGAGGAAATGTCTGATGGTAGGTCCTGGGCATATGTCCCTTTTGCCATTTTTAAAATGACGCTGAGTTTGGGAACCACAGCTGTAGTCACAGTATAGCAGTGCAGCACTTAACCTGCAGTGTGTTGTGTTTATTGTAGTAAGTTACACATTATCAGTGTAAGGTTGCGCATATCAGTACCCTCGCCTTAGAATCATCCATTAACCAAATATCACATTATAAAGGGCATGGTTCCCTGCACCTTTTTCATCTACAAAAATGCCTTAATGGAATGGGGACATAGGAAGTAATATAATGGAAAATGCTAATCCTTTATTGATCTCTACTTTGGGCTCCGTCTAAAAGAAGCACATTGGTTTCATTTATTCGTATCTATCTAAAAGCAATATGGTACAGGCACTTTGTTCGAGTGCATAGACAATAATTTTGAATGTGATGGCAGATTAAGACTAACTGGAGCTTTGGGTGGTTGTCAAATCATGGGATCCCCACTAATCTTTTAACTTTGGTCACCCCTTTTCAATTATTATCACAGCCATGCATTACCCAAGTGTTGGACTAGGGCCCCTAGGCCTACCAGAGAACCTGACCTCAAGGGCTCCCTAAATCCATCTGGTGTCAGGGATCACTTCAATGGGAGAGGTGCACTACGTTCTGCTGGCAGGTATAAAAAAACAGGGCAATCAGATTGTATGGCTGCATTAGGTAGCGGTGAATTATTCTAAAAAGAGTCCATCAGGAATTTTCATGGTTGCCTGGTGACCAGCCTGACCTTGTATCCCCCAGAAGCTTCCTGCTGGTTTTTGCTTAGGCTCCACAAGGTAGGTTGTAAGGTGAATCATAAAATAGACTCTGGAGAACCAGATGAAGGATATATCTATCCAAAACATGTTGTGAAGAGAAAAATAAAACACACTGAATTTGCTTTGCTTCTCCACAGTTCATTTTATGATTGATCTTGGAAGTATTGTGGCTTGGACGGTGCCACTGCTCTGTTGGAGTGAGGGACCACCTAAAATTTGCAATTACCTAGGTTGGAAGGCGAGTCTGGGAGGATGAAGGACCAACAGGGAAGCTAGAGGACCAGTAAGTAAATAAGATCAGTTATAGGGGCACATTTACCTAGGGTCGAATATCTAGGGGTTAATTAACCCTTGATATTCGACCGTCGATGTAAAATCCTTCGACTTTGAATATCGAAGTCGAAGGATTTACCGTTATTCCTACGATTGAATGATCGAAGGAATAATCGTTCGATCGAACGATTAAATCCTTCGAATTGAACGATTCGAAGGATTTTAATCCATCGATCGAAGGATATTCCTTCGATCAGGAAATTGTTAGGAAGCCGATGGGGACCTTCCCCATAGGCTAACATTGGCCTCGGTAGATTTTAGGTGGCGAACTAGGGGGTCGAAGTTTTTTTTAAAATGACAGTACTTCGACTATCGAATGGTCGAATCATTTTTAGTTCGAATCATTCGATTCGAAGTCGTAGGTCGAAGTAGCCCATTCGATGGTCGAAGTAGCCATATTTGACCATTCGAAATTCGAACTATTCTTCCTCTATTCCTTCACTTGAGCTAAGTAAATGGGCCCCATCGTGTTGGATATCTATGTTGGATTAATATGGAAGCAGGATATGCTTTGTGAGGGAGGAGCTATTACAAGAACCAATAGGAAAGCAGGATTGGCCATGGGAAGGTGAATACATGAGGAAGCAGACACGGGTAGAGGCAGGAAGGTTTCTATCGCTATTCGCAGAAACGCATTGCTTCGGCTTTGACTCGAGTCGAGGGCCTCTGGATTTCTGGTAGATGCCCTTTAGGCCCTCTGTGTTGGAGTATATTCTGTGTGAGTATTAAAGTTGCTGTTAGGATAGAGGAGTATGGATCATTATTTTGCATACAAGCTCCTCTAATGAGAAATGCACCTGTATAATCCCCACAAGAGGATGTAGGGAGAATAATTGCCTGCGACAGGAACAACAATGACTGTGCTGAATAGAAACATGAATAAATATGCAGGGTAATCGACTACTGCTTCCAGCTGCCTAATGCCTGCTGTCTTTTCCATACCTGGTTTTGGGCTCGGCGCCATGTAACCATCTATTTAAAAGCATATGCTGAGTTTAACAAATTCACTTCCTCTCGGAAGAAAAAAGGAGGTTGCATTTTCTCCCAGCCACGTTACACTTGTCAGCAGAATTTCATGTTCATTTTGTGCTGGAAGCTCTTTAATGGGTTGCAGACATATGGTCGAGAGAACAAAGTCGAGCTTCGGTTTCTTCCACATTACACAGCCCATTTGTCTAAATTCAACGAGGCCTTGAGTCTCAGATGGGGCCCCTTAGACAGACTGTTATTTCAATAACAAGATATTACATTATATAATACAAATATATGTTTTTGTTTTTCTGTAGTATTTATATCAGGAATGTCCTCCCAGTGCCTTGTAGCTCTGGTTGATCTATAGTTGCCAGCATTTCTCCA
This sequence comes from Xenopus petersii, assembly GCA_038501925.1. NCBI lineage: Eukaryota > Metazoa > Chordata > Amphibia > Anura > Pipidae > Xenopus > Xenopus petersii. The sequence goes on along the minus strand of CM076676.1, from coordinate 138,766,142 downwards.
GCAGTATACAGGCTCCCTCTTCTCAAAATAAATGTGAGATCTTTGTTTTACTGAACTCTAGCGATTTATTTTCGCAAGCCACTGTTACAGCACAGTCCAACACTCATTAGCTCCTCAGATATTGCCAAACCCAGAGTAACGTGTTCCATGCCAATTTTCTGTCGTGGGTGGTTTTTTAAAATATGGCCACTGAGACATTAGGTCATTGAGTTTTGTTGAAATCTGTAGTGTTCCATTTAAGACAGGTGTAACACCAGCAGCGCGCCAGCGCATAAACGCTGGAGTGCGTCAACTTAGGCGCCGGCGCATAAACACTGGTGCACACCAAAATGGATGCTCCCACCAAAACACTGAGGAGCTATGACATCTAAATTGGGCGCCTGGCTTCCTATTGGTCCCTGATCTGTCTGTCTTCCTCAGCCTGCTCCTGATTGGTTCCTGTCCCCTTAAATACCTTCCTCTTCCTCCTCACATTGCCCAAGCTGGCTTCTGTTTCCACAGTTCCTGCTCAAGCCCCGTTTGCCTGCTTTCCTGTTTATTCGACCCTTGGCCTGTTTATTCAACCTTGTACCTTCGCTGCCTGGACCGACCACTGCTTGAACTTGACGACGCTTTTGCCTTATCCCTTGGTACTTCGCTTCTCTGCTTCCTGAAACCGACCACTGCCTGTAATTGACTACGCCTTTGCCTGATCCCTGGATACTTCGCTTTTGGCTAACACGCTTGGCTCCTTTGCTGACTCCGCCGCAGAAAGTCCGGGGCCCCAAAAGGGCGTCGGTGAAGACCGGAGCTGTAGAGGAATTCCAGTTGCCATTTGTCTGCATAGGACCAGCTGTCCTCCTCCGGGATCCCAGGTAACAGATCGTTACAGTTAGCTTGGGCCATTTAAAATGGATCCTTCCCAAGCCGCTGGTCGACCTTCCTCTCTGGAGACTGTTTTGGAGGCTCTCATGAAGCGTCTTGAGGATTCTGAGACCCAGCAGTTGCATCTCGCTCAGAGTATTCAACATCTGTCCAGTCGCCTAGATGTCCTGCAGGCCTCCCAGACCCCATTGCCTCCTGTTTCTGTGGCACCGCCTGCTCCAGTTCTGGTCTCGGCTCATTTACCCAGTGGGGAGAGTTTTTGCTGGAGACCCAAGATTTCTGCACCCCTTCGTTACTCCGGGGACCCCGAGACCTGTCGAGGTTTTTTGAACCAGTGCAAGATCCACTTCGAGCTTTCACAGTTTCCTAATGAAAAGTCCAAAGTGGCCTATGTCTTGACTTTGCTTTATGGAAAGGCCCTGGCCTGGGCTTCCCCTCTCTGGGAACGGGACGATCCTCTGGTTCACAACTCCACGGCCTTCCTATCCACTTTCCGTGAGATTTTTGATGCTCCTGGCAGGAAGGAGAATGCCTCGACTCGTCTCTTAAAGATCTCCCAGGGGTCACTCTCTGCAGCCGAGTACGCCATTGATTTCCGTACCATTGCCGCGGAAGTATCCTGGAATAACGAGGCCCTTGTGGCAGCTTTTTGGAACGGTCTCAATGAGTCCCTAAAAGACGAGTTGGCTGCCCGAGATCTTCCTCCGCAGTTTGAAGACCTGGTCTCTTTGGTCATCCGAATTGATGTTCGACTGAAGGAGAGGCTTTCGGCCAAATCATGTGCTCACAGACTGCTCCTCGACTCCAACATTCCTTCTCCAGCTAATTCTCTTCCTGTGCCGGAGGAACCCATGCAGCTGGGGGCTACTAGACTTACCCCCGAGGAGAGGTCTCGTCGTCGTACGGCAGGTCTGTGCCTTTACTGTGGCCTGAAGGGTCATTTTGTCAAAACTTGTCCTAACAAGTCTCAATCTCGGCCGCAGGGAAACTCCAAAGCCTAGGTCGGCCGGTGGAGACCGTCCTGGGCACTGCCGCTTCTTCTCCACCAAGAAATTACTCTCGCCTATTGGTTCCATGTCTTATTAAGCACTCCTCCAAAACCATTCCTTGCCAGGCTTTCATCGACTCCGGTGCTGCTGGGAACTTCATTGACCTCTCTTTTGCCCGAGCCTCTTCCTTGCCCCTTGTTCCTCTTCAAGTGCCTCTGGCGGCTCAAGCAATTGATGGACATCCCGTCTCTCCTGGACTGATTACTCACTCCACTTGCCCTCTGCACTTGCAAGTTGGTTCTTTCCATAAAGAGAAGATTTCGTTTTTGGCCATCTCCTGTCCTTCCACTCCGGTCATCCTAGGGTTGCCTTGGCTGCAACTGCATAACCCTGCTATTGACTGGTCTGCTGGAGAACTGTCTGCTTGGAATTCCTGCTGTTCTTCCAATTGTTTGCGCTCTTCTTCTTCTTCTCCAGTCTCCGTTTGTTCCTTATCCACCCTCGAGTCTCTTCCTGCCTGTTATAGAGACTTTTCTGATGTCTTTGAGAAGAAAAGCGCTGAAGTCCTTCCCCCACATAGACCCTATGACTGTCCCATTGACCTGATCCCTGGAACCGTCCCTCCTAGGGGAAGAACTTACCCTTTATCCATACCTGAAACTCAGGCTATGAAGGACTACATCCAGGACAATTTATCTAGGGGGTTCATCAGGAAGTCTAATTCACCTGCTGGTGCCGGATTTTTCTTCGTTCAGAAGAAGGATGGGGGTCTTCGGCCATGCATCGATTATCGTGGTCTCAACAAGATAACTATCAAAAACAGATATCCTCTCCCTCTCATTCCTGAACTTTTTGATAAGCTCAAGGGCGCCAAAATTTTTTCTAAATTAGACCTCAGGGGAGCCTACAATCTTATCCGTATAAGGCAAGGAGATGAGTGGAAGACAGCCTTCAACACACGAGACGGCCATTATGAGTACCTGGTCATGCCTTTCGGCCTCTGCAACGCCCCCGCTGTCTTTCAAGACTTCATGAACGATATTTTCCGAGACCTCCTCTACTCCTTTGTTGTCATCTATCTGGATGACATTTTGATTTTCTCCCCTTGTGAATCTCTTCATGTTTCTCATCTGAGACAGGTCCTTCAACGCCTCAGAGAGAATAATTTGTTTGCCAAGATTGACAAATGCGAATTTCATCAGCCCAAGATTTCCTTTCTTGGTTACATCATTTCTGCCTCTGGTTTTGAGATGGATCCAGCAAAAGTCTCTGCGGTCCACAAATGGGTCCCTCCTTCTAATCTGAAAGCAGTCCAACGGTTCCTGGGCTTCGCCAACTTCTATAGGAAGTTCATTAGAAATTTTTCCGGCATCGTCCTTCCCATCACTGCCCTTACTAGGAAGGGTACAAGGTTTGTCTGGACCCCTGAAGCACAGAGAGCTTTTGATGACCTGAAACAAGCCTTTTCTTCTGCTCCTGTTTTGATTCATCCAGATGTTTCTCGTCCTTTTGTTTTGGAGGTGGATGCTTCTGATTCCGGAGTTGGGGCCATCCTCTCACAACGGTCTGACTTTCATGGCCCGTTACATCCCTGTGCCTTCTTTTCACGGAAATTTTCCTCTGCTGAGAGAAACTATGACGTGGGCAACAGAGAACTTTTAGCAGTTAAATTGGCCCTAGAGGAATGGCGTCATTTACTGGAGGGTTCGGCTGAACCTATCACCATTCTTACGGATCATAAAAATCTTGAATACATCTCTTCTGCCAAGAGACTGAATCCCCGCCAAGCACGTTGGGCTCTCTTTTTCTCCAGATTTAATTTCATAATTTCTTTTCGCCCTGGTTCAAAAAACTCCAAGGCTGATGCCCTGTCCAGATCATTTTCGTCGGATGAAGCCCCTGTTCTCTCTCCTACTCCAATTATCCCTCCTGAATTCATTGTGGCTCCTGTTTCTGTCTCTCCTCCAGAATGTCCTCCTGGGAAGACCTTTGTGCCTGCCTACTCTGTCCCTCAAGTCCTGTCCTGGGCTCATTCCTCCAAGTTGGCTGGGCATCCTGGTGTCAACAAGACCATCGATTTGTTATCCAGGTACTTTTGGTGGCCCTCCTTGAAACAAGATGTCTCTTTGTTTGTGTCTTCCTGTGTCACCTGTGCTCAACAGAAGACTCCTCGTTCCCTTCCTTGTGGCCTTCTTCAACCTTTACCCACTCCCTCCCAACCCTGGGTGGACATTGCAATGGACTTTGTGGTGGATTTACCCAAGTCTTCGGGGATGACTACCATTTGGGTCGTCGTGGATAGATTCTCGAAGATGGCACACTTTGTTCCCCTCAAGAAGCTGCCCACAGCCTCCACTCTCGCTCAGCTTTTCGTCAAAGAGGTTTTTCGTCTGCATGGCATTCCTTCCTCCATTGTCTCTGATCGTGGCGTTCAGTTTGTTTCAAGATTCTGGAGGGCTTTTTGTAAACTTCTGAACATTCATCTGAACTTTTCCACGGCTTACCATCCTCAGAGTAATGGGCAGACTGAAAGGACGAACCAATCTTTGGAGCAGTTTCTCCGATGTTTCATCTCACAAAATCAGGATAACTGGTCTGATCTTCTTCCTTGGGCTGAGTTTGCACATAATAATCTCAAACATAGCTCTTTGAACTGCTCTCCCTTTTTCTGTGTCTATGGTCTCTCTCCCTCAGCTCTTCCTCCAACTGCTGTCAAAGTGGACGTTCCTGCAGCTGACTCCTTGTTTCGGAACTTTCAGAAGATCTGGACAGATGCTCATTCCGCCCTTGCCAAGGCTTCTTCGCGCCAGAAGGTGGCTGCCGATAAACATCGTCGCCCTGCTCCCGGGTTCAAGGTAGGGGACTCTGTCTGGCTCTCTTCTAGGAATATCAAGCTCAAGCAGTCCTGTCCTAAGCTGGGTCCCCGATTCATCGGTCCTTTTAAAGTAAAGGAAATCATTAATCCGGTGTCTGTGAGGTTGGACCTTCCTCCCAACATGAACATTTCCAGCTCTTTCCACGTTTCATTGCTCAAACCTGTTGTCCAGAATGCATTTTCTTCTCTGGAATCACCTCCTCCTCCTGTTTTCGTGAATGGCCATCAGGAATTTGAGGTACAAGATATTATTGACTCTCGTAGGTCCAGAAGAGGAGTCCAGTACCTGGTCCACTGGAGAGGCTTTGGTCCTGAGGAGAGATCGTGGGTGAGTGCTGCCAATACCCATGCCCCCAGATTATTGAGGACCTTCCATAGGAGGTTTCCCGACAAGCCCTGGGAGCCCCCGGAGGGGTCTCCTGAAGGGGGGGGTACTGTAACACCAGCAGCGCGCCAGCGCATAAACGCTGGAGTGCGTCAACTTAGGCGCCGGCGCATAAACACTGGTGCACACCAAAATGGATGCTCCCACCAAAACACTGAGGAGCTATGACATCTAAATTGGGCGCCTGGCTTCCTATTGGTCCCTGATCTGTCTGTCTTCCTCAGCCTGCTCCTGATTGGTTCCTGTCCCCTTAAATACCTTCCTCTTCCTCCTCACATTGCCCAAGCTGGCTTCTGTTTCCACAGTTCCTGCTCAAGCCCCGTTTGCCTGCTTTCCTGTTTATTCGACCCTTGGCCTGTTTATTCAACCTTGTACCTTCGCTGCCTGGACCGACCACTGCTTGAACTTGACGACGCTTTTGCCTTATCCCTTGGTACTTCGCTTCTCTGCTTCCTGAAACCGACCACTGCCTGTAATTGACTACGCCTTTGCCTGATCCCTGGATACTTCGCTTTTGGCTAACACGCTTGGCTCCTTTGCTGACTCCGCCGCAGAAAGTCCGGGGCCCCAAAAGGGCGTCGGTGAAGACCGGAGCTGTAGAGGAATTCCAGTTGCCATTTGTCTGCATAGGACCAGCTGTCCTCCTCCGGGATCCCAGGTAACAGATCGTTACAACAGGTCTGTGGTTATTATTTGCTCTCTTATAAAATTTCTCTTGGAAAGTAGACTTGCCAAAGTGCCCAAAGCCTTAAGCACGGATAGCCACATAAAATATTATTCTAAGATAGCCAGGGAACCATCTAGCCCAGCCATATAGGTAGGAAGCTATTACACGTCCTACCTTCAGGATTGGAATCATTTAGGCACCCAAACTGTGGGGATCTGGAGCGTGGCACTAGGAGGCTTAGCCGGAAGGCCATTAGAGTGATAACTAGGGAGAATGCCCATTTTCTCTACACCTGAACGCCCAACTTAAAGCTCAGTTAGTTGACAAATTGGGGAAAAAATATAGATACTGTCCTAAATAGTTCTGAAGAGATCATTTAATGACTGATACTCATATATTTTGTATTCCTGGGAGCTCTGGCCAAAGGTTGGACATTTAAGTGGGGCTTAAAGGAGAAGGAAAGGTCTTTTATTTTTGGGGGTGCCAAAAGTTAGACACAGAACAAAATAGCTGACTTTTTCGTTACAGTTTAGGCCGAAGGTCATGGTACAAAGGTCAAGGCAAGGAGATGGTCAGACAGGCTGGATCGAGGCAGAATCGTCAGGCAGGCAAGGGTCAAAACCGGGTATCAATCAGACAGATGGGATCAGGCAAGAGAGTGGTCAAAGTTCAGGCTGGGTCAATATTCAGAGTTCAGAGTAGTCAGTATACAAGCAGGGCCAAACACGGGTAATCAAACAAGAATCAAGGTCAGGATCAGCAAGCACAAGCAAAGGAAGCACCAGGATATCAATCCTCTCACGGGCAGTAAAAAAAAAGCAGGAAGGTCCCTTTTAAACTTTCAAATTTCGCGCCATTGCGCGCTGACATCATCACGCCAGCGCGCATGCGCCTACTAGACCCGGAAGTGAACGTCGCACGCTCACTAGACAGAACCCGGCGCAGGAGAAGAGGAGCGGCGTGGCGGGGGTCCCCGCTGCACCACTAGACCACTAGGGTTAGTAATATTCCTTACAGAAGTACCACTCATCTTTTAAATAAGTACACTCAAATTTAAGTCATGGATGATGGATGGCAAATAATGCTACTATGATTTATCATTAACTTTCTCCATGTAGGTTGAAGATCATTTGCACCTATAGGAAAGAAAAGTAATTCTAAACTTATATGGAAAAATCCACTCATATGATGAGGTCACCAGATGAGCAGAACTTAAATCAGAAGTGCCCATACTTTACTAATGCGAGGTCTACTTTTAGTAATGTTGTCCCATTATGATCTACATCCAAAAAAGCATATTTAAAATATTAAATATTGATTTATGAGAAAATGTATATTGCTATAAACAACTATTTCTTATGTAACCGTAACATAATAAATATCTGAATGAAAAGCATGAAATTGTAGTGTGATTTAGACAAGCTGTTTGTTGACAATGTCTTGAGATCTACTGATCACCAGCTAAAGGTCTACTGGTAGATCCCAATCTACCTTTTTGTCACCCCTGACTTCAATTGATGGTCACAATGAGGCTGATTTGACCATTCTGTGCCAGGCCAATGATCATATTATTCAGGGCCCACGCAGTTCACTCAGGAGATGATCACATTAAAGAGCAGAAGATCTTGTTCAAGCACCGAGGTTCCTGGTTTCTGCTAGGCCATCTTTTGAATGCCAGTGGTGGGGCTCTCTATGCCCCCATAGCACAAAATTATTTATAGTTAGCAGGCACAAAATATCTAATCACTGAATACATATTAAAAAAATATTCCCATTTTTTGGTGTCACTGGTCCCTTGATTTTCTGGAATTATAACGCTACATATGGAAAACCTAAAACAACAGTGCATTAAAAAATAAAGACAAAGTTTTGCCTTCATTGAGAATGATAGATATTGGCAAGTAAAAATGGTCTTAACGCCGGGCATAATAGAGCGGAACTAGTCTTGATGCAGCTCTGTCTCCTCTGGCATTAAGGGCCTTTTTTAATATCAAATATTATTACATATGACACTCGAGTAACAAGATTTGCCTCCGACTCGACGTTAATTTCAGCTGCCAGATGAATTTACTTTAACAAGCTTATTTTTTCAGGGGAAGGATGTGGTTTGAGAAACAGGTTTCCTATAGGATTTCTGAACAAACCTGTATTTGTGTGGCTTTCAGAATGTTTCTTTTGATATCCACCCCAAACCAGGCCTTATTTCATTAAACCACATTTCTATGAATTTGGGCCTGTTGGATCTTCCTGTAAAGAGTTCAGCTGCGTTCACTGGCCTGTGAGTAATTCAGCAACAACTCGCTTGCTTTTTGGTCAAAAATAAGCTTTTTTGGCTCATATAAAACACTGTTCAAGTGAAAGTCATTAGTCATAAATGGACTGCAAGCGGAAGCCTGATTATTCAAAATAAACAACACAATGGAAAACTTGGATAAATAAGGGATGCAGTGATAAGGATTAATGGATGTAGAAACAAATAGATATTGAGCAATGAGAAATTAGGAACAGTAATAGTCTTCCAGCAGTTATTATACTCTGCAGATGTCCATACACCAAGTCCAGGATAATGGCCAATATCTGACCAGGACTGTTACGGTACCTGGGCGGTGGGGACGCCCACGAATTTTTGAAGAGCACCCGTTCCGTTCAGGCTTTTACTGGGTTTGGTGTAGCATGATGACATTGTGACATCATCGAGGCATGAAATGGAACCATTCAAAGGTATCACAGACTAATTTCCATTGCCCAACATATTTTGTATAGTTAATGGGTGTGTTTTCAGTTTGTTCCTGACTCTAGCCTGCCTGTTCTTGACTACTCTCTTGGATCCTGATTCTGTACTTCACTGCCTATTCGGTTTTGACTCTGGCCTGTTCTTCCTGACTCCCCTTTGCTCTCTCCCCACTATTTCTGTATACGTCTTGATTTGCTTGTATGCCCAGAACGCATGCCCAACTTCTCTAACATCTAGTAGGAGGGCTCTTCTCGAAGCAAAAGGCGGCAGTTACAGGCAGAAGAGTGAGCCTAGGCCAGAATCTCTGTACTTCTGGGTTTGGGAGTCTGTATTTGACTTGGGCTTGGTTGGAATATCCTTTCAGGTAAAGACTGCAGTGGTTGTAGACATCGTACTCAGGGGCTGCTCCACCAATGAGCGAGTTGAGCCACTCGCCGCAGGCGGCAGAGCCCCCCTGGTTGCCAGGGGCGGCAAAAATGCCGCTCCTGGTAACTAAGAGCCGAATTTCCAGTTTTCAACCTGTAAATTTGGCTCTTCTAGTGCAGCGAAGAGGCAAGGATTGCTGCTGACCGTACTCTGATTGGTCTGGATGGCTCCTGATGTGGTACACTGTGAGATTAGAACTCACCACAGACAAAAAACACTCACTTTTTATTCATTCCTGAATGTATTTGTCAATGGGTGAAAGTAAGAATTCCCCATTTGATAAATCCCATAGGAATAAATAGAAAGTGCCTAAGAGTTGCTTCCCATTTGTTTGAATGATAAATATATTGCCTTTGGCAGATGCTGGTGATGACCATTTTAGGGATGAACCAAATCCAGGATTCACTTCAGGATTCTGTTTTTTCAGCAGTATTCAATCGAATCGTTGTGCCTGGCCAAACCAAATCTGAATGTGCATATGCAAATTAGAGACAGGAAGGGAAACCACATAACATTTTGTCAGAAAACAAGGAAGTAAAAAAATTTTTTTCCCACTTTTCCATTTGCTTCCTCTAATTTGCATTTGCAAATTAGGATTCGGTTTGGCATTCGGCCGAATCTTTCATGAAGGATTCGGGGATTCAGCCAAATCCCAAATAGTGGATTCGGTGCATCCCTAGACTATTTAGGTTAGTGCTCCCAATAAATCCCTGCCTGATGGCATCAGCATCTGCCATAGGCAATGTGTCTCTCATTAGAACGTCTAGTTGAAAGACTACTGTATCCACGGCCCATGCAGTCCTCATCTGATTGGTCTAGATGGCTACGTGACTTTGTGGTTGGCCTAGGAGGCACATGATTGGCATCTCTAAATAAATGTATCTTTGAATGGATCTAGTCCATTAGGGTCAAAACACCATTTTACAACAACACATCATCAAAAATTAAGTCAAAGTTTTTTTTTGGTCGAATAGGTCAGTTTTCGATCGAATAGGTCCGTATTTGTCTGAATTCGAAACGTACAAATCAAAGGAATAGGGCATTCGATCTAATTCGATTTGAAGTTTTTCCCAAAATTTTTTACTCCAAATAGGTTCTAGGAGGTCCCCCATAGGCTAAAACAGCAATTCGGCAGGTTTTAGATGGCGAATGGTCGAAGTCGAATTTTTAAAGAGACAGTACATGATAAATATCGATATTCGAATAGCTTCATATTCCAATCAAATTTGGACTATTTCCTACTCAAAGTACACAAAAAATAGCTTGAAATTCGAATTTTATTCATTCGAAAATTGACCTCAACCTTTGATAAATCTGCCCCTGTGTGTGTGGCAGGATGTTGGAGCAAGGCACTCAAATAGGTCACGCATGGATCAGACTAATGTTAACTAAAAATGGAAATTTTATTTGTATAAACAATTCATGCCTGGCATAAATCATGAAGCATGAGATGTTTATGCAAATAAAATTTCCATTTTTACTTAACATTAGTCTGATCCATGCGTGACCTATTCGAGTGCCTTGCTCCAACATTTTGCTTCACTATATACGGTTTGTCCGCTCCCTTGAGCTGAGGGCCTGGGGCAGGAGCACCTGGGCCACCTACTTAATTTGGTGAGTTGATCCACTTGCGACGCTTGATGTTTATACATACATGTTTGTTTTGCATTACTGTGTGTGTGGCAACCATTATAGATGGTTAGGCTCAGACGCTAAGATCGTATTCAAATACATCAAATCAGGCACAAATATTTACGTACAATTACAGAATTTAAGAAAAACCCACAAAACTTTGTCACTAAAAGTTACTGCTGTTTAGCATACTCAGGGCCGCCATCAGGGGGGCACAGGGGGTACAACTGTACCGGGCCTGGGCCTGAAGGGGGGGGGCCTTGGCAGTGCCAAAGCCGTGCCACCTCTTCATAAGTCCCCTTCTGAAAAGTCGAAGTCACAAACTGACGAAGTCACGTAGTGACGAAAAGAGGCGATCTGGCAAAGTCCCAAAGCCGAGAAAAGACCCAAAAATATGAAAAGAGAAGATCTTGATGTCCCAAAGCCGAAAAAAGATGAAAAGAGGCGATCTTGATGTCCCGAAGCCGAAAAAAAAGACTCGAAGTGGCGAAAAGAGGCGATCTTGATGTCCCGAGAAAAGACCCGAAGTGATGGAAAGAGACAATCTTGATGTCCCGAAACTGAGAAAATACTCGAACTGATGAAAAGAGCCGATCTTGACGTCCAAATGCCGAGAAAAGCCCAGAAGTGACGAAAAGAGCCAGTCTTAACGTCCTGAAGTCACGAAAAGACCCAAAGTCACGAAAAGAGCCGTCCTGAAGCCACAAGTTCAGTTCTACTGAACACCAATGTGTGTTTTTTTTTTTTTTTAAAGCCCTCGCCACCAATGTATTATTTTAATACCAATGTGTGTTTTTTTTTTTTTAAATATTCTCTGGAGTCCCAATGTTTTTTTTTTAACTTATGGGGGGCCCTGACCACCAATAATTTTTAAAAAAACCTTTATGGAGTCCCTGGTGCCAATGATTTAAAAAAAAAAAAAAAAAAAAACTTTTATGGGGGGCCCTGGCACCACAGTTTGTTTTTTTTAACTTATAGGGTGCCCAGACCATCAATGGCTTTTATAACTTGTGTGGGGGTGGGTTACTGTTTTTAGCGCTGATGTCTGTGTGGTCTTTTAACTGTGGTGTGGGAGGGATCTGGGGTTGAGCTTGGGGGCCGGGGTGGGCCCCAAAACTTTTGTTGTACAGGGCCCTGTGATTTCTAATGGCGATCCTGAGCATACTGATCCCATTATATCTATATATCTTCCCCCCTCCCAGAGTACTTTGCTTTACAAAGGGACCCAAAACTGCTCCATTTGCACCTAGGTGAGTTAGCAGCACATAACTCAAAGCAAACACTTGGAAAATGCTAATGCCTAATTAAAAAAGCTTTCTTCTTAAAAAACGATTGTGATAAATAATCCCTAATGTTTTAAACATCATTTCTCGACCGGTTAAAAAGATTTACTTTGAAAGGTTCCTTGGAAATCATTGTCAGCCAGTAAATAAGGTGCTATTTTCTGCCCACTGCCTTTCTAGAGAGCCCATTTGTCTTATGAAGTCATGCGTAATATCTTCCAGGAGTGGTGGCTCAGTAACCTCACATAAATGGCCAGGAGGCTGCGGGCAGGATGTCTCCTCACACAACAAACAAACATTATTTATGGCTATGTACATTACAGATTCAGCCTCAGTAGATTTTGGTGTCTCGGCAGAGCTTTGAAGAAGGTAGGAGAAAATATGTGTGTGTTTCAGTAAATATTGTGTGAAGTAAATAGCTAAGGAAGATCACAGTAGTTGCATTTAGTGGCATTTTAAAGGGACACATTTGACCCTATTTTCCTGCAGCTTAAAGGGGACCTGTCACCCAAAAAAAAATATTCAAAATCCTATTTTATCACATTAGTCAAGCAAAATGAATTTTTAATTACACTGTATAAATTATTTGAATCTTGTTTCTTCAGTCTGGGAATTCATAATTATAGCAAGCAGGCAGGAGCCATTTTGTGGACACTGTTATTAAGACAAGCCTTGTATCATCTCAGAATCTTGTTTGTGCACCAGAATGGGGGACCTGATGTCCATCCCCATGTCCTGGCTACACAATTAAATGGTAAAGAGAACAAGGGAATGTGGAGAGAGCAGCAACTTCTAGGAAGTGCTGAATGGAAAGTGAAAGTAATTGTCTGTCTAAGGCATAGAGGAGGGGCAGACAATATTTGATTGACAGCTGAGATTTTTAAATGAGCTTACAACAGCTATGAATGCTTTAATAAAAAATAGAAATTGGATTTCATGTTTAATTTGAAAAGGACTTTTATTATACAGATTTTTTTGTCTGGGTGACAGGTCCACTTTAATGCTTTGCAAAGGAGAATCCTTATAGCAAGCACCATTTTATTGAGTGACCACGCCTCTGATGGTCAGACACACCCCTTGAACTGAAAGATCACGCCCCTCTGTAATTTTCTAACGACATTACAGCACAATAGGAGGCCTGAGCTTGTAGACACGAACCTTAAAGACAATATCGGTCCATTAGAACCTCAAGGTAGTGTTCAAAGAGCAAAAATGAAGCACTTATTTTGCACTTTGCACACTGCCTTTGCCTAGAGACATTCTGCATTCAGTAGTGCTCTATTCAAGAGGGTAATGTGGGCAAAGGCAAGTAGGCATTCCCTCTTTCCACTTCCTAACTTGCTCGTCATTCAGATATACAATTTAGGGAGCATCAAAAGATGCAGGGCCAGGCCCGGATTTGTGGCAAGGGGTGGGGGCAGTGCAGGCAGGCAATCAGTTATTCCTGAAAGGCATGCGCTTGCACACTTTTGCCCAGAGGAAATATAAATGACCAATAATGGTTGCTTCACCAAGACTAACTGCAATTAGGAAATAAAGCCAATAATTAAATCAGGATATAAATGTGAAAAAAATTTTGGCTCATAATATCCCACTTAGACCAGTTGTTGTTGGACTTGTTCAGTTCAAACCCCACTTTGAGGCCCAACATTTGCTGAGCACCCAACTTATCTCAAAGCAAGGTTGCAAACATATTTCTAATTATAATGGTATCTAGGATATCAGTGTGCACCCTAAATCTTTAATTCACGTGGGCTTCCAGGAGCATCTAGAAGGGCAAATAATCCATTGTCCCTAACTGATCTTCAGTCTGGCCTCCCCAGCTAAGGCTCTGAGCCTCCTTATGGAGGATAGCCCACACTTTGTGAACTACTGCTTCAGACAAATAAAAGAAAACAAAGAGTAAAATAGTAGGGATCAACCAATCAGATTCTTGCTTTCAAACAGCTGACCATTAAATGCATCTGGTGGCTGCTTGTTAAAGATACAAAGCAGTAGAAAACTTGACATAATTGATTACTTTGCACTTTAAAGCTGAATTGAGGGGCATGGTCATTAGGATACAATACTAATGACCAGGACTGCCATCAGAAATCGAAGGGCCCCATACGACAAAATTTCCAGGGCCCCCTTGGCTGCGCCCACCGCAAGCCCTACCTACAGGTCCGCCCTCCCCACCCACAGGTCCGCCCCCACCACACAGTAAAAAAAAACAAAAAAAAATATTGGTGGCTCGGGTTCCCACATATTATTAAAAAATAAAAAGATATTGGTGGTCAGGGCCCCCATAAAAAAAACATTTGTGGCCAGGGCCCCCTCCCATTAAAAAATATTGGTGGCTAGGACCCCACATGAGAAAAAATAATTGGTGGCCTAAATTGGTGGCAGATCTCAGAAAGATGGGGTACCCGGCTAATCAAGTAAGTGTGGCGTGGCAGGGCCCCTTACCCCTGTGGCCCCCTACAACTCTCCCCCGTCCCCCCCTGATGGCGGCCCTGCTAATGACCATGCCCCCCTTTTCAGCCCTAGCTGGTGATGCCAGACTAGTCCAAGTATATTATACTATATATTCAGCTTCCTAAATCTAGAAACTCACAGTGGATCCTACAAAACTACCATTGGCTGCACAAGAACTGCAATTCACAGTCTGAATCCTAACTGTGCCTCCAACTACCCTTCATATAATAAATAGTATAACACTGATCCACACCTACCTGGATTTAATAGATGCTTAATGCAGGAAGAGATGCAAAATGTGATCAGATAAGGTTAAGATAAGGCTAGAGTTGCATTTGGCTTTCACCCCAGGGTTCTTAGTTTAGTTCTAGCCAGACCACTATATCATTTGTATGAAGATTGGCCTGAAGCTGCAAGTGGTGTACCACAAGGCTTGGTACTTGGCCGAGTTCTTTCCTACTTATTATATTTGGATGAAATTGTGGAACGTTAAGTCCAATGTCAATCTTTGCAGATGATAAATATGTATGAAAGAGTAAAAAAGAGGGAAATCTATTTTATTAAACAAAGATTTGGATGGGACGAGAATTGGGCAAGTTATTGGCAGAATTTATAGAAATAAAATTGTTTATAAATACAAGTGGAAAACTGCCAGCTAACAGCGAATCAACCAACGTGGCTCTGTGACAACACTATGGATAAAAATGGATATTTATGGTCAAGGTGAAAATATATTATTATAATATTCCAAAAGTTGACTTCAAAGGGGATATGGTCAGAGTTCATCTTGCATTAATAGTGAATATATAAAAACATTTTGTTATGCAGTATGGGGTTGTATATTCTGTGTGCCAAAAAGCAACATTAATAATATTGTTATTATTAGTATTATCAAAATGACCCCTGTGCTTTTCATATGTAAAGTCTAATCCCAAAGGAAAGCAGTTAGAGAATTAGAACACTTGCTATATCAGTACAGTAGCAGATCAATTGCAACACAGTCAAGACTGAAAAAGTCTTAAAGGAAAAATTCTCTCCTTAGGGTAAGGGCACACCTGGCGCTTCAGGGAGATTTAGTCACCTGGCGACTAATCGCCTCTTCTTTGGGGCAACTAATCTCCCCGAACGCCTTCCCCCTGTCTTGTGCCAGCTATAATGAAAAGTCGCCTGCGGCATGGCACACGCTGCACTTCATATTCCGAAGTCGTGACTAAATCTTCCCGAATCGCCAGGTGTGCCCTTACCCTTAATACTCTCTCTTGTTGAGCCTATCTGCAGTTCCTCTGCTGGGTCACAATTCCAGGTCGCAATGGTCAGCACCAACATTGTTTTGGCACCAGGGCTGGAACTAGGGGCAGGCAGAAGAGGCACCCGCCAAGAGCACAATGATAGGGGGGCTCTGGTAAAGTGTCTTCTGCTTTAAGACCCCATAAACAGCATAGAATGTATGAACTGTACATGAATGTGTGACCAGGGTGTAGTGTGTGTGTTTTTTAGGTAGAATTTTCTTTTGAAAGCTTTGTTTAGTTACTTCTATTCTGAAATGTGGCAGGGCCCCTCATAGAAAGGTCACAATGCAAGTTCCCAAAAGGTTCACTACTACACAGTGATTTAACTGGTGCTAATGACAAATCATGTGACATACTGCCATTGTTCCGAATATGGAGTTACACAAAAAGGCTGCATGGAGGGCATGCCAACAGGTATTTTATTGGGTGCAATGCCAGCCCTAATGATCTTATTTCTTACACATAAATATATCCAATACAAATGGAGTTTCTTTCCTCTTTAATAACCAAAAAAAGGGTAGGAAATTAAATCTTACCGTAGGTCAGAGTTTTAGTTCAATGTACAAGCGTTAACCTTAAAATCAGTGCTGTATGTTGCTTTCCTACTGACCTTTTGGATGAGTTTCACTTATTTTCATAAGGAAATGACAACAATAGCGTGGAAGTCACAACAATGAACTCTGGTTTAAGTTTCTGTGATTCAACACTGTGTGACCTAATGTGAGTCACTGTTATCTCCTCGTGGTTCTAATTAAGAAGAACAGACTTGCTGTACATTGCCTACAGACTCCCTATTCTACATTCTTCTGGCAGAGTACACAGAGCAGAGCCTGCGCTGAATGGAATAGGCTTTTGCTTATGTAACACTACGTGGGAAGAAGGAAGAAGCTTCCACTCATAAATAACATAACAATAGCATATCACACAAGGCTGGTAGTTCCACCGCATGTCTTCTATAGATCCAATACATCCGATAGACCAACCTATCAAGGGTGGACAAGTGTGATACCAGTGCATGGTCCCAGTAGGTACCCACACACACACACACACACACATTTGGGTGGGCAAAGAGCTAATTGAGTGAAATGATGGAAAAGTGCTTGGTGTTCAGTGTTGTATCTCCCTCATATCTAACTATGCACCTATAAATGGTGTATATTTTAGTCTATCTATCATGTCTACTAAGGGCTGAAACAGAATTATGCCTCTTTTTAGGTCCCTGGTAAGGCCTCACGTGGAGTATGCAGTGCAGTTTTGGACTCCAGTCCTTAAAGGAATTGTTCAGTGTAAGAATAAAAACTGGGTAAATAGATAGGCTGTGCAAAATAAAAAATGTTTCTAATATAGTTAGGTAAAAATGTAATGTATAAAGGCTGGAGTGACTGGATGTGTAACATAATAGCCAGAACACTACTTCCTGCTTTTCAGCTCTCTTGGTTAACACTGACTGGTTACCCTGGTTACCAGGCAGAACCAATCAGAGACTTGAGGGGGGGCACATGGTCATATCTGTTGCTTTTGAATCTGAGCTGAATGCTGAGGGTCAATTACAAACTCACTGAACAGATATGTCCCATGTGGCCCCCTTCAAGTTACTGACTAACTCAGAGTTAGAGAGCTGAAAAGCAGGAAGTAGTGTTCTGGCTATTATGTTACACATCCAGTCACTCCAGCCTTTATACATTACATTTTTGGCTAACTAACTATATTAGAAATTTTTTTTTATCTTGCACAGCCTATTTATTTTCACAGTTTTTATTTTTACACTTAACTGTTCCTTTAAGAGGGATATAAATGAGCTGGAGAGAGTGCAGAGACTAAGTGCAACTAAATTGGTTAGAGGGACGGAAGACTTAAATTATGAGGGGAGACTGTCAAGGTTGGGGTTGTTTTCTCTGGAAAAAAAGACACTTGCGAGGGGACATGATTACACTTTACAAGTACATTAGAGGACATTATAGACAAATGGCAGGGGACCTTTTTACCCATAAAGTGGATCACCGTACCAGAGGCCTCCCCTTTAGACTAGAAGAAAAGAACTTTTCATTTGAAGCAACGTAGGGGGTTCTTCACAGTCAGGACAGTGAGGTTGTGGAATGCACTGCCGGGTGATGTTGTGATGCTGATTCAGTGAATGACTACAAGAATGGTTTCGATGATTTTTTGGACAGACATAATATCAAAGGCTACAGGGCCGGAACTAAGGGTAGGCAGAGTAGGCAAAGCTGGGGGGGCGTCAGGAACGTACCTGCTCCGTTGCCTACCCCATTGTCCGGTACTGTCTCTTCCCGACTGCTGTGGATATTTTTCCATAATTGCGCTTCGCGCATGCGCAACAGAGCAAGCATTCAGCCGGCGCCGTGGCCAGCCCGGTTGCCTAGGGCGCCTGGCTGGGTTGGCCCGGCGCTGAAAGGCTATTGTGATACTAAACTCTTTAGTTAGTATAGGTATGGGAACATATAATTTATGTGAGAGTAGGGAGGGGTGTGTGTATGGATGCTGGGTTTTCATTTGGAGGGGTTGAACTTGCTGGACTTTGTCTTTTTTCAACCCGATTTAACTAACTAATCTAACTATCTCTGTACCTATACACTATGTATCTCCTAGTTTATCTGCCTTCATCTATCTATAGGGGAGTTTCAGGCCGCTATGCTGCATTGAGGCCACAAAATTGACCCCGCAGCAATTGTGTTCTCTGCACTAGAAGAACAGAAATTCCAATTAAAATATAGTAATTTCAGCTCTAAGTTACCAGGAGTGGCTTTTTGCCACCTCTGAACTTGCCTCGCCTATTATTAGATCTAACCTTGTACCTATTAACTATGTATCTTACTCTGCCTTCCTATTATCATTTCAATCATTATTTATCTATCGCTATCGTCATCTATTTTTCAATGTCTCAGCTATATCTATCTAGCTCTCTCATATGTACCATGCAAGGGGCTGGTGCTCCTTACTGATATGCTAGTTGGGGATGATTTAAAGTGCATTTAATATGCACATCATTATCTTGCTTCACAATAGGAGATCAATACAAAGCATGTTTATTTTTATAGCTGAAGCCCAGGCTGATTATTTATGGGCTTATGCAGGCTAGCCGCAGCTTTAATTAGACTAAGCAAAACAAATGTGTCTCTGTAATTTCCCTTAGAATCCATAGAAAACTCGATGACTCGAGCCTAGTGAGCTCATGGAAACAATACACCTCATCCTCTCTTATAGGCTTACCTGATCAACCGTCCCAGCGCCAAATGTTGGCAAAAAGCTTGTTTTCTGCTCTGCTAGACATGAGATTATAGCTATTTATATACAAACAAGTCACATTTTCCGAGGCTCCAGAAGGTAGCTTTGTTCCCAGTTTAGAAACTGCAGCTTCTACCATACAATTCTACAATACCACAATACTTTGCTCACATCTGTAATTCCATATAAAGAAAGGAACCTAACTTTATATATCAATCAAAAGGCTTTTGTTATATTCCATCTCGTTTACAGGTGAAAACCTTCAAATATCAGCCATTATTTTTCGATGACATTTTTTTTGTAGAGTATAACTCAGCTGTAACATCAGCCTTTTATTCCCATATAATGCATATTATAAAGTATTAGGGGCAAATTCCTCAAGGGTCGAATTTCGAGGGGTTAAATCCCTCGAAATTCGACTGGGGAATAGAATCGAATAGGCAATTCGGGCGAATTTACGCGCTGGCGAATTGGTGAATATTCGTCAGGCGAATAGGCGCTCGATCGAATATTCGCTCAAAGGATTTTCATTCGATCTAATGCCTTTTTATTCGATCAAAAACTTGGAAAACAAGCCTATGGGACTTTCCCATAGGTTTTTAAAGCAATTCGGTAGGTTTTAGGTGGCGAAGTAGGCAGTCAAAGTATTTTTAAAAGAGACAGTACTTCGACTATCGAATGGCGAATAGTCGCAGTGTTTTTGCGCTCGATCTATTAGAATCATTCTACTGAGGCGAATTTACGGCAACTCGATAGTCGAGAAGCACAAAAAACTATTAGAAATTCAAGCTTTTTTTCCCCTCTATTCATTCACCCAAGCTTGGTCAATGGGCCCCTTGGTGTTTAAAAGGTGAGACCACAGGTCTAGTGATCTTCAAACTTGTGTATCTCTTTTCTTTCCAAGATTCTCTATTTGATTGTTGGTATGGACTTAGATCTTCACCGCCAGGGGATGAGTAATTTCACTTATTGAAGAGCATGATTAGCTTAGATTTCCTCTATCGATAAAAACAGTATATTGATACTGTACAAACTAATTTACCAAACCTCTTTGAAGTATTGGAAAAGGGGAATTTGAAGGTCAACTCGTATGAATGGGTGCAGAGCAGATTCTTTCATTGCCAGTTCATTGTCTTTGGTAATTGAATTCTTGTGTAATGTATAGTACCTGGAAATATATTGGAGTGTCTGTGCATGTGAACTTTTTTGTGAAACTTTTTTTAAAATCTTTTTTAAGCATTTTTACACCCCTTGCTGTCTAGAGGCAGCCTTTCATTTGCCAGCCCCACGCATACCTTCTGAAGCTTCAGTGCAGGTTGTAGGGAAGATGGCTAGTGCAGAGAGCGTAATTGTACTTTTTGTATAAATCAGAATTTTGGCTTAAAGTTACAAGGAGTGGCTTTTTGCTGCCCCTGGTAACTGGCGGACTGCTGCCACCTGAAGCGAATTTCTCAATTCACCTCTTGGCCGCAGAACCCATGCCTGCAATCCTCTGACAATTTGTAAACATTAAAGGGTCACAAGCCTGGTGGGAATTGTGGGTAACTAGTGTGGAGCATGAATGGGGATCGCTGGTTTGAAGTGAAGGTAAGGTTTCCAGGTACAGAAAATGAGAACTGACTCCAAGGAAGTGCTAAATTATTCCTCCCCATAGCTTTGTATCTGCATAACAGTTGAGTTAGTGATTCTGCTAAAGACTATGGTACTAGTTCATGGGTCAGACATAGCATGTTAAACTGGATCTGTTAGTCATACATAAAAAGCTGTACAATAAAAGTACTTTTCAAATTAAACATGAAACCCAAATATTTTTTTTTATTTAAGCATTCATAGCTGTTGTAAACTCATTTAAAAATCTCAGCTGTCAATCAAATATTGTCTGCCCCTCCTCTATGCCTTAGGCAGACAATTACTTTCACTTTCCATTCAGCACTTCCTAGATGTCACTGCTCTCCCCACATTCTCCCGTTCTCTTCACCATTTAATTGTGTAGCCAGGACATGGGGATGGACATCAGGTCCCCCATTCTGGTGCACTAACAAGATTTTGAGATGATACAAGACTTGTTTTAATAACAGTGTCCACAAAATGGCTGCGGACTGCTTGTTATAATTATGAATTACCAGACTGAAGGAAACAAGATTCAAATAATTAATACAGTGTGATTAAAGTTTAATTTTGCTTGAATAATGTGATAAAATAGGATTTGGAATTGTTTTTTTGGGTGACGGGTCCCTTTAAGACCACCTTCTCCATAGGGGCTACTGAAAAGCCTTGGTTTTTCTAGAGCTCCATAAAGAATCAAAAATCTTACATTTGAACAGTTTTGCCTCCGATGGGAAATATTGCGAAAATGAAAATTTAATCTAAGCTTCCTCATACTGAAGTAAGAAATGTTCTAAATAAAATCAATTAAAAATTCTGCATTGTTTCTGAAATAATCAAGTTTAGCTTCACTATTCTTCTCTCAGCATCTGTTTCTGCTCGTTCTGTCTTCATTCAGGAGTTAGGCGTCAGGTGAATGATCCAGTATATCTTATTGGGGGGCTCCGTTTCCTAGCAGATGAATTAGAGCTCACTCAAATAATCGATTCCAGGACAAACAAAATAACTGCCTTTTAAACAAATGCTGCATGTAGAGAGACATGATGACTTCAAGAAGAAAGGAGCCTCCAATAAGATATATCGGATCATTCATCTGACCCCCAACTTCTGAATGAAGACAGAACGAGTAGAAACAGATGCTGAGAGAGGGATAGTGAAGATAAACTTGATTATTTCAGAAACAATGCAGACTTTGTAATTGATTGTATTTAGAAAGTTACTTATTTCAGTATGTTGAAGCTTATATTCAATTTTCATTTTCGCTATAGTTCCCCTTTAAAGGGGTTGTTTAACTTTGAGTTAACTTTTATTATGACGTAGAGAGTGATATTCTGAGACAATTTGCAATTGGTTTTCGTTGTTTATTATTTAAGGGTTTTGCGTTATTTAGCAGCTCTTCAATTTGCCTTATAAAGCATCTGGTAGCTAAGGCCCAACTTACCCTTGCAAGCATGCATTCATTTGAATAAGAGACTGAAATATGAATAGGAGAGGTCCTTACTAGAAAGATGAGAAATATAAATGAGCAATTATAAGTAGGGATGGGCAAATTTTTTCGCCTTGTTTCGCTGCAGAAATGACGCCCATAGACTTGTATGGTGTAGTGCGTCAAAAAAAAAAAAAAAAAAAAAAAAAAGATGCACAACAAAAATATTTTGCTGCGAGACAACATTTTTTTGACGCCCATAGACTTTAATGGGCGTCGACGACATTTCGCTGGTGGCGAATTTTTGGCGAAACGAAATGGGTCAAATTCACCCATCCAGAATTACAAGGGCTCTGGTTGCCTTAAGCCAAACAGAAGCACAAAACATAATGAACATTAGAAGGATGCCTTTCCTTCTACTTTAAGCAATCATTCTGCAGGCAACCGAGAATAACAGAAGGACAATAACACTAGTTTTTATTGTACATATCAAGGCAGCCAGGAAGGTCAACCACGATCATGTTCATGCTCGATCTGAATTACAAATGTTGTAGGCTGCTCTTCTAAATATTACAACAAACAGGAAAACACATTGTTCTGTCTGGTCACAATATGTGATAACAGGCTTATTTAAGAAATTTTGATCCAATAAACAACAAAACGATTAGGCCATACACCTCAAAAATTTCACCCCCACCATGAAACACTGGCCTTTTACTGACGCCGAGATTGCTGCCTACAGTAGCTGCATCTTGATGCCTTTTCCTTTATTTCAGCTGTCATTTATTATCATCATTATAGGAAAACAGCTGGAGTGAAGGATTCTGACTCACAAACTATTTCATCATAAAATTTTGAAGTGGGATCTCTCCACCACCCACCTATGGTGATCCACATCCTGAAAGTACCGGACTGGTTTTATATCAAGAGGTTTGGAACACTGGAAGTGAATGCCAGACATAGTCTGGGGAACATAAAACTTTCCTCTAGTTTACATATTCTGTTAGTCCTGCAAGATGTCTTGGAAAAAAACCTATTTCTTATTTGGTTTACGATTTCCATATTTACCAGTTCTGGAACTGATTAAAGCATCCTGTGATTGTTATGGATACTCCCTTTGATTGCAGTTGCCACATGATGTTAGAGGAGTTCTTAAAGGAGACCATTTTTTGCAGTCAATCATTGTAGGAGTATGCTATAGACCAAGGGTCCCCAACCTTTTCTACCCGTGAGCCACATTTAAATGTAAAATAAGTTGGAGAGCAACTTAATCATGCAAGGAGTTTCTAGGGGTGTGAAATATGGGATGTTATCAGGGCCGCCATCAGGGGGGGACAGGGGGGACAAGCGTACCGGGCCCGGGCATGAAGGGGGGCCCGGCAGCGCTGCATTTTTTTGAAGATCCGGGCCCCCCTTACGAGCGCCCGAGCCGTACGTCTTGCCTCTGTGCTGCCGAATGCGGAAGTGCCGAAAAGCCGAAGCCGATGCGCCGAAAAGACCCGAAGTCACGGAAAAAGCCGAAGTCACGAAAACAGCCGAAGTCCTGAAGCAGCGCAAAGACCCGAAGTCACGAAAACAGCCGAAGCCGAAGTCCTGAAGTCACGAAAGGAGGTGAAGTTGAAGTACTGAAGTCGTGAGTTCAATTCTACTGAACACCAGTTTGTGTATTTTTTTTTTTTAATCTCCTGGCCACCAATGTATTATTTTAATATTCTATAGGCCCCTGCAACCAATCTTTTTTTTTTAAAACATGTTTTTTTGGGGCCCCAATTTTTTTTTTTAACTCGTAAGGGGCCCCTGATGCCAATGTTTTTTTTTTTTTTTCAAAAAATTTTTTTTTTTTTTTTTAATTTTTTTTTGGGGCCCCAATTTGTTTTTAACTTGTAAGGGGGCCCCTGCCGCCAATGTTTTTGTTTTTTTTTTTCAAAAAAAAATTTATTTTTTTTTCAAATTTTTTTTTGGGGCCCCAATTTGTTTTTAACTTATAAGGGGGCCCCTGCCGCCAATGTTTTTTTTTTTTTTTTTCAAAAAATTTTTTTTTTTTTAAATTTTTTTTTGGGGCCCCAATTTGTTTTTAACTTGTAAGGGGGCCCCTGCCGCCAATGTTTTTGTTTTTTTTTTTCAAAAAAAATTTTTTTTTTTTTCAAATTTTTTTTGGGGCCCCAATTTGTTTTTAACTTATAAGGGGGCCCCTGCCGCCAATGTTTTGTTTTTTTTTTTTAAAAATTTTTTTTTTTTTTTTCAAATTTTTTTTTGGGGCCCCAATTTGTTTTTAACTTATAAGGGGGCCCCTGCCACCAATGTTTTTTTTTTTTTTCAAAAAATTTTTTTTTTTTTAAATTTTTTTTTGGGGCCCCAATTTGTTTTTAACTTATAAGGGGGCCCCTGCCACCAATGTTTGTTTATTTTTTTTTACATTTTTTTTGTTGGGGCCCCAAGTTTTTTTTAACTTATAAGGGGGCCCCTGCCACCAATGTTTTTTTTTTTTAAAAAAAAAAAAAAAATTATTTTTTTTTTTTGGGGCCCCAATTTTTTATAAGGGGGCCCTGACCATCAATAGCTTTTTACAACTTGTGTGGGGGGGGTTACTTTTTTAGCGCTGATGTCTGTGTGGTCTTTTAACTGCGATGTGGAGTGGGCGGGAAATGGGGTGGAGCTTGGTCGTCAGTGTGGGCGGGGCCCAGGGGGCCCCAAAAATTTTGTTGTACGGGGCCCCGTGATTTCTAATGGCGGCCCTGGATGTTATTGCCAATTGGTATCCACTACGTGGACTTGTAGCCTACAGGAGCCTCTGTCTGGCAGTACACATGGTTTTTGTACAACTAAAACTTTCCTTTAAGCCAGAAATTCAAAAATAAGCATCAGTTTTGAGGCCACTGGGAGCAACATCCAAGGGACTGAAGAGCAACATGTTGCTCACGAGCCACTGGTTGGGGATCACTGCTATAGACCAGAATGTGATCTCATTTAATGTCTGGTGCAAAAAAAACATTTACACTGGGGCAACAAAACCAACAAATTTCAGAAAAGCAAACTTTAGCCCCTTAAGGGCTGCCCTTCAGAGCATAGATTTGGGCATTATATTTTCAGCTAAAAACAAAGAACAGGAATGGTTGTCAAATCGTTACTGTTCTCAATTTATTCCCTTAAGAAGTAAATGTAGAAGCACCAAGAACCTCCCTATGTGGCTTAATATACAAGTAAAGAAGTTAATAGGACTGAAGAGAAAGGCATTTAAAAACTGTCGGGACAAAAGATGCATTAAAGAAATATAAACATATATATTGATATAGTTTGCACATGGATAAGAAACTGGCTACAGGATTGGTTACAGAGGGTGGTTGTTACTGGTACAATCTCTACTTGGAGTAAGGTTCTTAGTCGGTTTCCTCAGGGCTCTGTATTGGTTCGACTTTTATCTAACTTGTTCATTAATGACTTAGGGGATGGTATTGAAGTAATGTATAAGTGTTTGCAGATGACACAAAACTATGCAGCCCAATTAATTCCATCCAAGATGTGACATCCTCGCAACAGGACCTGGCAACATGAGCGGCTAAGTGGTAGATGAGATTCAATGTTGATAGATGTAAAGTCATGCAAACTCTGTACTTACCCCTCGGTGCAGATTTATGGCATCTGAGTTCACAGGTGCCATCATCCGGGCTTCAGGTCTTTTTCCTTCACTTCGGCAATTTCTGCGGCGTTCGGCATATGCGCAGTTGTCGCAAAATGGAAGATTTCTCCAACTGTGCATGAGCCGATACACTCGTAATATTCGTAAGGGTTTTTTTTACAGTGAGAGCTGTGAAGATGTGGAATTCTCTCCCTGAATCAGTGGTACAGGCTGATACATTAGATAGATTTAAGAAGGGGTTGGATGGTGTTTAGCAAGTGAGGGAATACAGGGATATGGAAGATAGCCAGGCGAATAATCTCCCCGAATCTGCATGTGTGCCCTGACCCTAATGTCTACCATTTATACTTTGTTTTTGTAGGCTAAAAAAAATGAATATAGTTTGTGTCAAAGTCACATATAGTAGGAGTAGAAATGTATTGACTTTAGAACCTACAGTAAAGCTTGGATTTGTGGAAAGGCCACCTCATTGGTTCAAAAACACTGGGGATGCACAGGAGATACAATCATTTTTTAAATTCCCCATGCACCAATCCCCATTGCTCCTGTCCCCCTGGAGGTGACAGGGGCGACGAACGGTAGTTGGCCTAGGGGCGCCCACTATGTAAATCCGGCCCTGCCTACAGTGACAGGGAGCACAAGATTTTAGTATGCTGTTTTAATCTAGTACATCACATAATATATCATGATAATAAGACGACAAAATAAAAAAGGCTGAAGACAAAATTAAGAACTAACTAGTTCTATTGTTTCCTTTTCTTAATACAAAAAAAACACATACCAGCACACCAGCCCACCTCTCCTGTTTCTCATTGAATAAAGGAACGTCGTAAACTACTGGAAGGTGCCAAATGTCCCCCCCCCCCAATGATTGTAATCAGAAAACTGCACTGACCCGGGCACCACAGAATGATCCTCTTCTTCGGACTCTTTTTTCTTGGCCTTGGCTTTTCACTCTACTGCACAAACACAACCAAGCAAAGTAGGGATAAATAGGAAAATTATTGTTCTGTGGTGCTCAGTAAAAAGTACCCTGGGCTGATGCAGGGGGTATCAGGTAAGTGATTACAAAAGTAATTTAGAACATCCTTTAATTAGGCAGTAATGCATGCTGGGTAATGAAGTTTTTCTTTAACATGTTGCCTCTGACAATGTTAATATAAAAAATACAATAGTCAGCATGCAATGGGACTGGCTGGTGTGGAATAAAGATCCCTATGCTACTACTCCTACTAGCTACTACTATACCCTCTAAGTCCCAACCTGGCAGAACTACAACCAGTTACATTTGGTTAATTTTTAAATTGATCTGGGGGGGGGGGGCTTGACGTGTTTAATCCTTAATTCATCTTTAAACTATAATTCTTTAGTCTCTGAGTTTACTGGCATGTTTGGGGTTACTGCAACATGCTGGATCTATTTCTGCAGCTAGTGACATACCTCCCAACTGTCACTGCTTTATGTGGGACAGCCCTGATTTTTGTCACTTACTGTCCCATTTTGTGCCAGCTCAGACTCTTACAAGATGAGATTGTGACGTCACCAGCCCCACATTATATAAAGTACTGCTGCCTGGAGATCAGAAGACAGAAGTCGTTTTGGAAAGTACGAAATGCCCATGAAATGCCCGAAGTGCCAACCACTGTGTGTCATGAAATGCTTGGTGGCTACCACTGTAACCCACGAGATGCTAAGTGTGGTATTTTGGGGAAGGGGGTAGCCACAAAGTGAGGGTGTGTTGCAGAAGCGCTATGCACAGCAGTAAATAGGGTTGGCAGGTGTTTCAAATGTTGGGTGGTATGCAATGATTTCACTGGCATGTTTTGGGGTTTATACAATACTCTAAATGAATTTCTTGGATACCTGCATTTTAATTGAACCTTTGTTTCCTGGCCTAATATTCAGAAAAATGATCAACTGGTGAATGCTGAATGATTATGTTGTTTTACTTTAGCAGGGGCTGGGGTTGAAGCAAAACTACAATAACCTGCATGAACTGGGCACACATCAGTTATCCTAGTATGCAACAGATATAAAAATATTTCAGCGGTCAGCAGCTTATTGGTATATATAATATTGACAGGTCTGAATGAACGATATCTACATACCTCTCAACATTTGAAAAATAGAAAGAGGTACCTGTAGTTCAGTGAAAATTGTTGGCCAAGTCCACTTTGGCCATGCCTAAGGTTGCCACCTCATCCCTTTAAAACTGAACACATATGAAATCCACAGCCTGCATGGCTAAGTAATTCAGATGCATGGCTGCACATAAGGGCTCTTACTAACGAGCGGTTGTAGCTGCGCTCCCCTGCGTTCCGTTTTTCTGCGTTCAGCTGCAGGGGAGCGCAGGAATAGACGCATTTAGCTTTTTCCAATGGTGCTGTACTCAGTTCACCCTGCAGCATACATCGAAATAAATTGCTCATTAGCCGTGCAGGCTGTGGATTCCATATGTGTTTAGTTTTAGGACTTTTACAGGCGAGCGTTTTTTTGGTTGCGCTCCCCTGCGTTCTGGTTTCATGTGTTCCGGCACAGGAGTAGAGGCACTGAATACTTTTCAATGGGGCTGTGCATATAAGTGCCAAACGCAGATTCGGACGCAGCATGTTGCATTTTTCCAGCATTTGGCTCTTAAATGCGTCTGTGTGAGTGAGAAAAGAATTCAGTGCATCTACTCCTGCGCTCCCCTGCGGCTGAACGCATGAAACCGTAATGCAGGAGAGCGCAGCTAAAAACGCTCGTCTGTAAGAGCCCTTAAAGGGGCGAGGTGGCAACCCTAGCCATGCCCTAGACACCACTACCATTTTACAAAAATCTAACCCAGAAGTGTCAAATTTAATATTTTAAAAAATGGATAATCAGCATATTAACCACACGTGTGCCAGTATAATCACTGTAGAAAGGGCCAGTAAGAACTCCATTAATTCCAGAAATGACAGTGAGATCACTAAAAAGTTGCCAGTGAGCACACCAGTAACTCCAGATAGGCCAGTAAGATCACTGAAAAAATTGCCAATACTCACTTGCAGTGTCGGACTGACCCACAGGGATACCAGGAAAAGTCCCGGTGGGCCCAGGTGACAGTGGCCTCATGCTGCTAAACATTTGGCCTATTTCATGGCCATTCCCTATTTCTATGAGAACAAAGTTGCTAAATAGATGGAATAACCGATTATAGTATGTAAAGAGATTAGGAGAAGAAGAATAATAGTACAAAGAGTGGGCCCTTTGTCTAAGATTTATTGGTGGGCCCCTGGTATCCCAGTCCAACATTGCTCACTTGAGACAAGCCAGTATGAACACTGTAGAAATGGATTGATTAAAAGAAATACCTGAGCTACGCTTGCACAAACAGAATACCAACACCAAAGTTTTCATCTTTACTTGTGATCCCACGCTGCTTGTCTCTATCTCTGCCTGTGAATAAAATCCAAGATGGCTGCGCATTCCACAGTGGGATGCACAGCCATCTTGGATTTCTTTACCTGGGGAGCAGGGAGTGAAGAATAACTCAAAAGGGCAATGTGGGATATTTAAACAACAAAGCTGAAAAAGCAGGACAGTTGGGAGGTATGCACCTGCCTGAAAATGGAACAGATATCAATTGGTCAGGTCTGATTTTCCTGTTGAATCGTTTCCTCTTTGTCAGTAAAATTCTGGATTTGTGCAGAAATGCTCATTGCAGTATTTTCACATAGTTACATGACAAGGACATGTTGATCCACATGTTACTCTACAGAAAGGAGTTTTGGGTAATTTTATCACGGCACTTCCACACAGGCAACAAAACACTGTGGGGGTTATTTATAAACACGGGCAAATTTTCTCCTGCCATTAACTCAATGGCAACCAATCAAATGATTGCTTTCACTGTTCAACCTGCAGCTGATCTTAAAAAAAAAAAAAGCTAATCACTGGTTGCTATGGGTTACTGCCTAGGAGCAAATTTGCCCATTGTTTATAAATGACCCGAAGTTATTCCAATTCCCAAACTGTCTACCCACAGACAGAACTGCAGCAACAGCACAAATGTACTCACAGCCCAAAAGCACTGCAATGACCACGCAAACATTTTTTTAATAAGTATAAATTATGCCCCTCTCCCAAAAAAAAAAAACGGATTGACTCAGGCCCCATATTTTGTCAAGACGGCACTACATAAGAAAGGATACATACCTTTGCCTTGTACTATTATTTGGGATAATAATGGCAGGCTGTGATGTGAAGGGAGCAAGCAGCAAGTCTGGGGTAATAATTCTTTTTAAAAGGGTGGTTCACCTTTAAGTTAACTTATAGTATGTTGTTCTGCCCAGCTGAACCGAATCGGAATCCTAATTTGCATGTGCAAATTAGAGACAGCGAGGGAAATTGCGTGACTTTTTGTCACAAAACAAGGAAGTAAAAAATGTTTTCCCCTTCCCACCCCTAATTTGCATATGCAAACTAGGTTTTGGTTCGGTATTCGGCAGAATCTTTCGGGAAGGATTTGGGGGTTTGGCCGAATCCAAATAAGTGGATTTGGTGCATCCCTATAAGTAACTTTTCAACTGGTCTTCATTTATTTTTTATAGTTTTTAAAGTATTCGCTTGTGACTTTTCCCAGCTTTCAAATGGGGGTCGCTGACCCCTACTAAAAAAACAAAACAAAACCCAAATGCTCTGTAAGGCTACAAATGCATTGCTAACGTTGTTTTTTCTTATAACTCGCCCTTCTATTGAGATCCTCCTATTCATATTCCAGGATCTCTCCGTCCCCCAAAAAATGGGTTACCACAGGCCACATATTTTGTCAAGACGGCACTACATAAGAAAGGTTACATAACTTTGCCTTGTTTTATTATTTGGGCTATTAATGGCAGGCTGTGATGCGAGGGGAACCAGCGGCAAGTCTGGGGTATTAATTCTTTTTATAAGGGTGGTTCACCTTTACATTAACTTATAGTATGTTGTAGAATGGCTAATTCAAAGCAACTTTTCAACTGGTCTTCATTTATTTTTTATCGTTTTTAGATGATTAGCTTTCTTCTTGTGACTCTGCCCAACTTTCAAATGGGGGTCGCTGACCCTACTAAAAAAAAACTGCAAATGCTCTGTAAGGCTACAAGTGTATTGTTAATGTTTTTTTTATAACTACTCTTTCTATTCAGAGTTCAGCCCCTCATATTCATATTCAAGGCTTTCCTCCCCAAAAATGGTTTGCCTTACCATATTTTGTCATAACAGCACTACATAAGAAAGGATACATAGATTTGCCTCACTGTATATTTCTAATTCTGCATCAGGGTATTTCTTTAGAGATGCGTGAAGTTTAATGAATCTTTTAGTCAGGCAGTTAGCACCCCTACAAAACAAAATGGACCCTGCCTGCAGTGTTCAGGCTGCCTGCCTTAGCCCCACCCCTTCCTTCTGCAAACAGCTGCCAGCACCATCACTGTGTGAGGAATCTCATGAAGTTCTCTTAATAATGCAGGTTCTTTTCATCCCCCTAATGCAGAGGTGTGTTTGTCCATGTGTGAGTAGGATAAGAAATGTTTGTTTGTGTGTGAATGTGTGTGTGAGGGAACAGGACAAACTCCAGTTATGTGTGTGTATAAATAGGTGAGAGACTGAGTATATGTGTATTAGGGATGAATCCAGGATTCGGTTCGGGATTTGGCCTTTTTCAGCAGGATTCGGCAGAATCCTTGTGCCTGGCCGAACCGAATCCTAATTTGTATATGTAAATTAGGGGCGGGTAGGAAAATCACATGACTTTTCGTCACAAAAGAAGGATTTTTTTCCACTTTTTCCTTTCCTACCACTAATTTACATAGGCAAATTAGGGTTTGGATTCGGCCAACTCTTTCACGAAGGATTCAGGGATTCGGCCGAATCCCAAATAGTGGATTTGTTGCATCCCATTGTGTATATCTCTTAGGGATGCACCGAATCCACTATTTTGGAATCGGCCAAACCCCCGAATCCTTTGCGAAAGATTCGGCCAAATACCGAATCCAAATTCTAATTTGCATATGCAAATTAGGACTGGGAAGGGGAAAACATTGTTTACTTCCTTGTTTTGTGACAAAAAGTCACGAGATTTCCCTCCCTGCCCCTAATTTGCATATGCAAATTAGGATTCGGTTCGGCCAGGCAGAAGGATTCGGCCGAATCCTGGATTAGATGCATCCTTAATTTCTCTAGTCTGTTATATCCTCATACACTGCAGCTATACAACCCTGGTTATTTGGATAATAATGGCAGGCTGTGATGTGAGGGGAGCCAGTGTCAAATCTGGGGTAATAAATCACTTTAAAGGGGTGCTTCTTCTTTACGTTAACTTTTAGTTAACGTAGTATATTAGTATATTACAGAATGGTCAGTTCTAAGCAACTTTTCAACTGGTCTTCATTATTTATTTATTTTATAGATTTTGAATTATTTGCCTTCTCTTTGTGACTCTGCCCAACTTTCAAATGGGGGTCACTGACCCCATCTAAAAAACAAATGCTCAGTAAGTAGGGTTGCCACCTTTTCTGGAAAAAAAATACCGGCCTTCCTATATTCTTGCCTTTTTTTCCTATTAAAAACATTGGCATCAAGCATCCTTTTTACCAGCCAGGCCAGTAAAATACCGGTCAGATGGCAACCCTATCTGTAAGGCTACAAATGTATTGTTAATGGTGTTTTATTATAATTCTTTCTTTGTCTTTCTATTCAGGCCCTCCTATTCATATTCCCAGTGGCATAACTAGATGTTACTGAGCCCCACAGCAAAATAATTTGAGGAGCCCCCTAAACTTTTTAACCAATGTATATATTAGAATGACTCATTATTAATTAGGGCCTCCTGGGCTCCCTGCAGCCTCAGGGTCTGCTTCCTCGGTATTTATGCCCCTGCATATTTCAGTCTCTTATTCAAATCAGTGCTTGGTTACTGGGGTAATTTGGACCCTAGCAACCAGATTGCTGAAATTGCAACCAGGAGAGCTGCTGAATAAAAAGCTAAATAACACATAAAAACACAAATAATAAAAAATGAAAACATATTGCAAATTGTCTCTACATCATACTAAAATTAACTCAAAGCAGAACAACCCCTTTAGGGCACATTGCTCATTATAACTATCCCCTGTAGGTGTTCTTTCTACCAGTCTTGCCTCTCTGTCACATAATTACTGGTTTTCTTTTATCTTCTTATTAGGGAAGCTGGACATCACTCAGGAGTCATGCTCTGAACTGCCCCTCCTTGGGACACTGCCCTTATGGTTGCCGTCATCATTCACTTCCTAAGCCGTTGGACGCAAACAGATCAACAGGAGGGACTGGGGCAATTCCAAACAGAGGAGATCCTGGCCAAGTTTCATTTTCATCAATGGAGGTATAAAATTTGCTATAGAATATTTTCAGTCTTGTGTTAGAGAAATGCATTGATTAGTCCCACTCACCTTCTATACATTCATTCTTAAAGGGGACCTGTCAACATAAATAGCCTCTCACACCAGCAGTGCAGGCACTCCAGTTGTGTGAAATAACATTTAAAAAAATAAAATAAAAAAAAAGTTGCCGCCAGTGCTAGGCTGTCAACCCTGGAAAGAAACTCCCTGTGCAGATGGCCATGTTGGAGCACACATATTTACATAACGAGCAAGTACTGCAACTCACTCTCACTCTCACTCAACAAGCTCATTTTGGACTCCTCCTGGTGTGGGCAGCCTAACGCTTTTAAAAAAGAAAACTATCCAACCTCAAGAGTGGGCTCTATTAGCCCACATCTCTGGTTAGGAAGGCTATTTAAGGTGACAGGTGGCCTTTAAGTGGGTGGGACTAATCAGTGGGTTATAGCTTTCTTACAAGGCCTGCTGGGTCATGCCTGTGCCTGAGAGGGCTGAGGAAATGGATATGAAGACGGCTAAGTTATGAGTTGTTTATGTGTGTAACATTGTTCTCAGATGTTTAGTAAGATCAACCATAAGAAGAAAATATCAATATTTGTAATTTTAAAGGCCAAGTTACACAATTTAATGAATGTTCCTGTATAGTCACATCCATGGGAGATTAACTTCTTCATGATTCTCATCAAAGCCAATTTGCACATTAAAGGGCATCTGTTGGGCATAACAGTAGTTTTTTTTTAAAAAAATGCCCCCGTCAGCACCACGCTATCTGCACCGTGAGGGAACTCCCTCTGCGAGCAGCCTTGTCCGGTTACGCACATGCGCATAAAGAAAATGTGCCACGAATTGCCTTTTATGCGTGTGACGTCGCATGCGTGTTATGCTCACGCGAGTGACACAACATGGCTGCTCCCGATGCGGGTAGCATAGCGATGGTGGTGGACATTTTTTTTAAAAAAACGACTGTTATCCCAATGCAGGCTCTATTAGCCCACACCTTTGGTTGGGGATAACATTTTTACCCAACAGGTGCCCTTTAAAGTCCCCTCTATGTGGATGTTTTTGGGTTTTTTATCATGCATTTTGGGGGAAACAGGTTGGAGTGTAGCTAAGACACAAGATAAGCCATTTTATTCTGCCTGGTAGTCCACATGAGCATTCAGATTTGCCCTTTAACACTGCTCTGCTCCTTTATAGTTATTTAAATACAGGTATGAAATCAGTTATCCAGACACACGTTATCCAGAAAACACAGAATTATGGGAAGGTCATCTCCCATAGAGTGATTTTCTTTTTCCCTCTAACAATATTCTAAGTTATTAATCCTACTGGGTTTAATGATCATTTTTTAGTAAAATTAAGGCATATAAAGCCAATTTACAGAAAGACCCATAATCCAGACAAATGCACAGGTCTCGAGCATTCTGGATAACCAGTCCCATGCCTGTACAGTGTACAGCATTCTGCATTTGCATGCAACTGACATGTTGTCAGAATGTAGAACTAAAGAAATGCATGTTGATCCCATGAAAACATCCTTCAAGTAATACACGCATGCGATAGATGTGTTTAGATAAGGTAATCATGAGTTTCAGCAGATGCACAGCCAGTTTGTCAAGGCCCCTTGATGCTACTGATACTGGGATGTGTGATGGTGAGGAATGTAATGCTGAAGGCAGGTTGTTACTGACATATTACAGAGCATGTTATACTGCAGATAACTGGGTGTATGTAATACTACTCACAAATGATACTAATATATGTCCTTTTGCAGACTGATGATGGGAGCAGCAAGCTCATCAATGAGGTGGAAGGGAACCCTGCTGTACAACAAGAGACTCCAATATGCTGTTTGCAGCCAATAGCAGGTTGGTTTGTGCTTACTCTTCAGTAGTGCTTGTGTAAACCCACAATCATAAGGGTCTTTGCACAACATTAATAATACTTTAAAAAGGACAGGCTTCTTAAAATTAACATCTAGTGCAATGTTACACAGTCAGCAATATTTTACAATTGATCTTACTTTTTTTTTTTACATATTTTCATTGTTTCCACCTGCAATTTTCAGGTGTAGAATTTCTGCTGGTTGCTAAGGTGAGTAAGCTTAGCAACCAGCAACAGTTTGGAAGTCAGAATGGAAGCTAAATAGGAGAGGGCCTGGCGTATGAGAAATGCAGCTGGGGGATTTATGAGGCCAATTCAATACTGGCATCTGAATGAAAAGTATTGTATTCTTCTGCACCCCAGATTGTATATAAAACGCTCCTCCCTGCATATGCAAGGCTGTCCAAACACTGTGGATTTTGGGTGCTCGTTCCAAGATAATTTTAGTGCCTCGTGTGAGTTAGGTCTCCCCAGTCATGCAATGAAAAATAAGTTCCTGGTTTTAAGACTGGTTCTTAATCTAGAAATCCAGCACAGGAGGATGCTGAGATCCATATGCTGGGTGCTGGTCCAGTCTGTTTTTATAGAAGAGTTACACACCAAAAAGGTCAATTAGCATTTCGTCAACTCATGTGTATTTAGTCTACAGAGACTCCAATATCACAGCTATACTTAACTCTGTGGTCCCCACAAAACCAAATGTCAGGCACAGTCCTGACAAGTGTTGCAAGTTATTGTTCAGTGATAGAGCATTTTCTTTGGCCAAACAACAGTTGGCTCATACCACTCTATTTTTTGTTTTAAAGGGGAACTATTGCAAAAATAAAATTGAATATAAGCTTCAGCATGGTGAAATAAGATATTTTCTAAACATAATCAATTAAACATTCTGTACAATTTCTGAAATAATCAAGTTTATCTTCACTATCCCTCTCACAGCATCTGTTTATCTTCATTCTCTCTTCATGCAGCATTTGGGTGTCAGATATTCATTGACAGTTATATCCAATATATCTTATATGGTGGCTCCTTTTGCCTAGAAGGTGTATTAGAGCTCACTCTATTAAAATCACCAGACATCATGTCTCTCTACATGCAGAATTTGCAAAAGGCAGTTATTTTTTTTTGTACTGGAATCGGTTATTTGAGTGAGCTCTAATTCATATGCTAGGAAAGGAAGCCCCCCTATAAGATATATTGGATCTAACTGTCAATGACTATCTGACACCAAACTGCTGCATGAATGAAGACAAATGGATGAAGAGAGAGGGATAGTGAACATAAACTTGAATATTTTAGTAACAATGCAGAATCATTAATTGATTGTATTTAGAAAGTTTCTTATTTTCGTATGATGACGCTTATATTAAATTTTCATTTTCACTATAGTTCCTTTTAATTATGCAAGCAAGTTTCACATTTATTGCAATTAATATTTTGTCCCTGCAGATAACAAGGAAGAAAAATGTATATGTGGAAAAATAAGCTGCCCAGCTAAACATCCCTGTTTCTTTGCATGGAGCTCTGATGGTATGTCCCTATGTTAGATTATGCCTTCTATTATCCAGGTTAATATAAATTTTTCATGTCCTGTGCTACTCCAAGAATATACTTTGTCACATTTATAAGGGGCACACGTGCCCCATATGAGCCAGGTAACTGTGCTTTGAAATAAAAATGTCTCCTGCCAGTTTCCCATGATGCCCCCATTCAATAGTGGGACAGTGGGGTCCTGAGGTGTGGGTTTGGAAATGCACAGAACTGTACGTCTGTTCTTCAGACCCTGTTTAGCCAACACATATCTAAACTGGGTTTAGTCATTGTCTAAGGCAGTGATCCCCAACCAGTAGCTCGCGAGCAACATGTCTCAAAGCACATGCCTCAAAGCAGGTGCTTATTTTTGAATTCCTGGTTTGGAGGCAAGTTTTGGTTGTATAAAAACCAGGTGTACTGCCAAATAGTCTCCTGTAGGCTGACTGTCCACATGGCTAACAAATAGCCAATCACAGCCTTTATTTGGCAGCCACAGGAAATTTTTGTATGCCTTTGTTGCTCCCCAACGTTTTTTATTTTTGAATGTGGCTCACGGGTAAAAAATCGTTGGGGACCCCTGCTCTAAGGGTTAGAGAAGCTCCAGACTGCTGAATAGAAGGGTCCTGTTAAAGTAAAACTATACCACCAAACAATGTAGGTCTCTATTAAAAGATATTGCATAAAACAGTTCATGTGTAAAAATAGGGTTGCCACCTTTTCTGAAAAAGTTTACCGGCCGATGGGGGGGGCGGGAACAAAAGGGAGTGGTCCGTGATGCAAGGGCTTTATTTGAGGGTATTACAAATTAAATTTGTAATACTGGCCCCAGCCTTGGCAGGTGTTTTACCGGCTATTCCGGTAAAATACCGGCCTGGATGGCAACCCTATGTAAAAACCTGCTTTATGTAAATAAACCATTTTCATAATAATATACTTTTTTAGTAGTATGTGCCATTGGGTAATGCTAAATAAAAAAATTGCCATTTTAAAAAATAAGGGCCGACCCCTGGGATCATCGGATTCACCAAACATGTTAGGTCACATGAGCCTATTAACAGACTGAGTTGTGTCTTTTGCTTCCACACTTCTTCCTGTTACAGTAAGAGCTGCAGTATTTCTGGTCAGGTGATCTCTGAGGCAGCACACAGACCATCACAAAATATTGGTTCAAGGCAAGAGATGTAAAAGGTCAATATTTACTTAAATATATATTCCAGTTTGGTAAGATTCGTTAATATGCCACTAAATATGATATAAACTCTGTTTCTTAAGTGTTCATTTTGGTAATGTTTTCCTTTAAAGGAAGCAGCTGACCTGTGCAGATCACTGCCCCTGCCTTTGAGTTGAAGTGCAAATAGCAGTTAACCAGATCTTGTTCCTGAACATTGTAGGGTCACCTCAGAACAAACAGTCCTGCACATCTGATAAAGAAAGCGAAACAGAGTGTAACACCTCGGATACAAGCTCAGAGCCAGGGAGGCCAGGGTTTCGTTGTTTTGATGAGGAGGATGATTGGGTGGGTAATTGTGAATTACCCTCTAATATGACTGCCTTTAATCAGGAAACAGAAGACTGGGATGCTGAGATGGAGCAAAGTGAAGACAATTATGGTATGGTAACAATATAAACCAGGGCATCTCCCATTACAACATTAGGGTAATCTCATTATGATTGTTAATCCCTTTTATAAAGTGCCAGTGGATTATGCAGCACTGTTCAACACATGGGTGCATACATCAAACATAGAAATTATATGAACCCATACAAGAGATGAAGAGGACCCTTCTCCATAGAGTGTACAACCTAAAGACATAACAAATACAAAGCAAAATAATTACAAATATGTAAATGAAAGAGAGAGAGATAATAGCTATATAAATATATGGAGTTTAGGTCTCTGTGAGTAAATTGTGAAGAGTTTTGCTTTTATTGCATACTGGGAAATGTGCAGCACATCACCAAGCAATGATGGTTGCATATGGGGCAGCAGACAGAATATGAAATGGGTAAGGCTGAGGGGGACCAGAGGTTTATATACCGTCACTGTACTTTTAAAGGAATTGTTCAGTATGAAAATAAAACCGGCTAAATAGATAGCCCATGCAAAATAAAAAAATGTTTCTAATAAAATTAGTTAGCAAAATGTATAATAAATAATGTATAAAGGCTGGAGTGACTGGATGTGTAACATAATAGCCAGAACACTACTTCCTGCTTTGCAGCTCTCTTGGTTTCCACTGATTGGTTACCAGACAGTAACCAATCAGTGACTTGTGGGTGGGGGACACATGGATCATAACTGTTGCTTTTGAATCTGAGCTGAATGCTGAGGATCAATTGCAAACTCACTGAACAGTTATGTACCATGTGGCCCCCCTTCAAGTAGCTGACTAACTCAGAGTTAGAGAGCTGAAAAGCAGGAAGTAGTGTTCTGGCTATTATGTTAGACATCCAGTCACTCCAGCCTTTATACATTACATTTTAGACTAACTAACTATATTAGAAATATTTTTTTATTTTGCACAGCCTATTTACCCATTTTTTGTTTTTACACTGAACTGTTCTTTTAAAACTATATGTTTTCAGATAGGATATGTAGTGTTTTAACATTTTTATGGGCTCTATAGAGTCTCTCTCCCATTCCTCTAACATAACCTCTGGGGTTACATGTGTTGTTTCTCTTGCCTTAGACAAAAAGGACTTGGCTGATCATGTGTCTGCTCATAGCTTCTCAGTGCCGGACTGTGAATGGCAGGGAGATACTTCATACAACCCCAGTGTGCACCATGCCTCTTTAGTTTCATGGAATGTGGTGTCACGGCAACCAATGGATGGACAGTTTGATGATGCCGAACCACAGGACAACAGAATGACGCCAAATAGAAGAAGCATAGTTTGATGATCCCAAACCCTAGTAGGACAGTCCAGAGATGCTAAGCACTGGAAGGGCAGTTTCAAAAGCCCAAGCCGTATAAAAGTATTATAATAAGTCTAAATGGCAGTTTATACTAGACTGAGCCAAGTGGTAGGACAGTGTGATTCTGAACTGTGGAGGGAGAGTCAACAGTAGATGTGCAGCTTCATGATCTCTGATCTAGAGCAAATTGACAAAACCTTACATTGAAAAGTAAGTTTGAGGCAAAGCAGTAGAAGGACCAGACAAGGATGAGAAGCAGAAGAAGACAACCACGGTTTGTGAACCCCTCTGATTTTATTTGTGTTTTCAGTTGTTCTGTATGACAAGGGCTTATGTTTGGCTGGTTTGGAATGGACTGCGTGTGGAAGCTTTCACATTGCACATTTCTTTCTGTTTGTTACTGTTGATGTAAGAGATCAATTGGGGAATGTTTGTCCTGCTAAACCAGTAGATTTAGACTGCAAACAATGCAGAAAAGGAATTAGAAACCACTTTTGTTATTACATTTCTGTAATATGATACTACATTAAAAGAAATGTGGTCAGTGTACTGGCCTGAGTGTGCCTCCTATCCTCATTTACAGTTCAGGGAGTTCTTGGTGGAGGTGCACATTTGTGAATAAATCTGTAGCAGGCACTCAAATAAAGGCAATCTTCCATCGAGTTGTAGAAATCAAGTAGAAAAGATTTATTGTGTCCTCTGGGGGTGCACATTTAGCTGCCATCATGATCAGTGGCTCTTTCCACAGGAAGGGTAAGTATTTGTCCGTTTGTCATCCATGAATAGCCCAAAAGCAGTGACACTTGAGGTGCAACAATGCTCAAAACATGTACCTCCATATGTAATAAAAGGCATAGGAGCAGTAACCTATAGCAACCAATAAGATGTTTGCTTTTAAACAGGTAACATTAAACCACCAAAAATAGAAGAGGCACAGGATCTAAGACAGTGATCCCCAAACAGTGTCTCACAAGCAACATGTTGCTCTCCAACCCCTTGGATGTTGCTCTCAATGGCCTCAAAGCAGGTGCTTATTTTTGAATTCCAGGCTTGGAGGCAAGTTTTGGTTGTATAAAAACCAGAAGTTCTGGGGGGCGTGGCCGCATGCAGAGCGGGTAGCAGGCACTTTCTGGAGCTCCAGACCGGAACCCACAAATCGGTCAGAAATTGTGCATCCTAAGGGGCCAAAAGTTACCAAAGGGTCCCTCTTCGTATTTGGAAGCTGCCCAGCACTGAACCGCATCACGGAGATGCGCAGAAACCGTGAGCAAACCCCTAAACAGAAGCGCTCACAAGCGGAGGAGGGGAAACAAAATGGCGGCCGCAACCACGCTGCAGTGCTAGCAGCGTCTCAGCAGGAGCAGCACGGCCACACTGTTAGCACCAGGGCGGCACACAAACTGGAGCGATTTGTCAGGGAGCCTAGAGACAGCACAAGTAAAACCAAGGCTGACTCTCCTGCAGCAAGTGCACCAAAAGCAAGCAGACAAACACAGCATACTTCCCCTGCTATGGAGGACAGCAGGGAACAATGTGAGCCTGGGGGAATGGAGACTGACACAACGGCAAGTACCTCTTCTTCCATACAACCCCCTTTAATAGACCAGTACTCCCTGGCAGAAATAATCTCATTACTAAATAGCAATCATGCCACCACTATTGGGAAGATTGATGAGCTCCAGTCTAACTTTAATATACTCCGCCAGGATACCTTTCCTGTAATTTCTTCGCCTACCTTCACGATTGAACGTGCCCATAGGGTACCAGGCAGGCCACCTCCGCCGGGCTCACAGGCGAGACCTATGATTGCTCGACTACTCAATTACAGAGACAGGGATAAAATTCTGCGGGAGGCCCGCACTAAAGGTGATCTCCTGTTTGAGAATTCCAGGATCTCTATATATCCTGACTATTCAATTGAAGTCCGCAAACAACGAATGAAATTTACGGATATAAAGAAACGCTTACGGCAACTTCAACTGCCCTACGCAATGTTGTATCCTGCAAAACTGCGAGTGGTAGAGAATGGGCACACCCACTTCTTTTCGTCAGCTCAGGAGGTGGACACTTGGCTGGAGCATAATGCCAGGAGATCTCCTCGCAGATAAGTATGAATGCTGCATTGCGGGCTCATAAGGCCCTATACTGCCTGTAGACTATTCTCTTAGGATGCACACACATTTATCCTGTGAGGGTGCCGGCACGGGGACACTATCCAAGTCTGTCACTGAGATACATGTCTCTACCCATTGAGACTCTGGTTATGTCACTTTTCTTCACTCATTTAGTTACTGGGATTCAGATCCGCTACGAGTTGGGGGTGGTGGTGGATAGGGTGGGGGCATTGGGAGTTCGACACTGCTTTGATGAACATGACTGTAAAACTCTGGGTAATGACTCTACACATTGCACAGCTACTTATATTTGGGACAAAAGGAAGCTGATGAGGTCTGGCCGGTCAGACGGGGCATGGGAAAGTATAGTGCATCTTCTATTTTGTGTTATTGTCAATGTATAACATTAAGATAATGTCTTGGAACGTTAGGGGTCTGGGAGATCCGATTAAAAGGGGCCTGGTTCATAAATTTTTGCGGCAGCACAACCCGCAGATTATAATGCTTCAAGAGACACACTTAGATGGGAGCAAACTCATGACTTTAAAAAAACCGTGGATGGCGGCTGCGTACCATGCGCCATATTCCAGTTATTCCAGAGGGGTCTCCATACTCATAGCTAAATCATGTATGTATACCCTACATAATGTCATATCAGACCCGGGGGGAAGGTTTTTAATACTGCATCTCTCTATTATGGGTAAACAATGGACCATTGTCAATATCTACATTCCACCACCCTTCGTAGATACCATACTGTATACAGTAATGAACAAAATCTCCACACTGCCTATGGCCCCTATAATACTTATGGGAGACTTCAACAATGTGATTGACAAAGAGTTTGATAGATTGCCTGTACCCACTAGGGGTGACCAGGCAATGCGGAAATGGTTGGATACGTTTCACTTAACTGATTTATGGAGGGTCCGAAACGAAGGGGTTACACAATTTACCTGCTTTAATTCTGCCCACAAGACCCTCTCCCGCATTGATCTAGCCTTAGGCTCCCCTGAGGTAGCCCGTGCAACTACAGGGATCCAACTACTGACCAGGGGAATTTCTGATCACTCTCCCATTAGTCTATGTCTACAGGTCAGTCCTGAACCCCAGGACAATGTGTGGCGCCTGAGCCAACATTGGATTACTCACCCAGAATTGGTTACTCCTATGACCACATCAATAACGGAATTCCTGTCCCTTAATTCAGGTACTGCCAGGGACCCCATAGTATGGGATGCCTTGAAGGCGTATGTTAGGGGTGAATACTCCATGATGATAAGACAGGTGAAGAATCAGGCCGCGGCACATATTGATGGGAAGCAGCAGGACGTGGAGTCTATGGAGGCCCAATACGTAGCTACTCCAAACGCGGATAATATGGTAGCATGGCAAAAGGCGCAAACAGCACTCCTGTTAGCCCAAACCGCAGCAGTTAAGAAAAATATACTGTATCACAAAACTAATGTCTTGGAATCAGGGGATAAATGTGGTAAGCTACTAGCATATCTAAGTAGAGACCCCAACCAATTGACAACCATACCTGTCATAAAAATGGGATCGGGAGATTTTACAACAGTCCCTAGGGAAATAAATAATACTTTCCGGGAATTCTACTCAGCTTTATATGACTCAAAACTTAGGTTTGACTACGATGACATTTTACGGTACTTAGGGAAGGTGGACATGTCCACCTTGGATATGCAGGGGCGGCTATTGCTGGACGCTCCTATTACAGCCCACGAAATTGCAAATGCCATAGCTTCCTTCCCGAGGGGGAAAACTCCGGGGGTGGATGGGCTCCCAATGGAATGGTATTCGACGTATCAAAAGGAATTGACCCCCAGTTTGGTTAAATTATTTAATGACGTTAGGGAGGGCACTCCCCTGCCCGCATCCATGAATAAAGCCCTGATTATAGTTCTCCCGAAACCAAACAAAGATTTGAAGGAATGTGCATCATATAGGCCGATTTCTTTAATGAACTGTGATGCCAAGATACTGGCAAAAGTCCTGGCTAGACGCCTTAACTCGGTTATCACACAAATCATTGATGTTGATCAGTCAGGCTTTATACCCATGAGAACCACTGACATTAATATCAGGCGACTCTACACAAATCTCATGATAGATCATGGTAATTCCAAAACCAGGGTCATAGCGACCCTTGATAACGAAAAAGCGTTTGACTCGGTTGAATGGCCGTATTTATGGGCAGGTATGAAGTGTATGGGGTTCCCTGACAATTTCATGAAATGGGTGCAGATGTTATATAGAGCTCCGGAAGCCTCCATTCGCACGAATTCCAACTCCTCCAAGCCGTTTAAACTTTACAGGGGAACTAGGCAGGGCTGCCCTCTCTCCCCCCTACTCTTTGCAGTGGCCATGGAACCCTTGGCCTGCATGATACGACAATCAGATAGGATAGTGGGGCTCAAGCTGGGGGGGATAACAGAAAAAATATCTATGTTTGCAGACGATACATTGTTATACCTGGCTAATCCGGGCCGTGACCTTGAGGCAGCTTTGGATATTATTAATGTTCACACTTCTTATTCAGGGCTTAAGGTTAACTGGAGCAAGTCTGCTCTTTTCCCAGTAGACCCCTTACCAAACCCTTTACCGGTACTGCCAGCAGGCTTAAACTGGACAGATACTTTCAAATATTTGGGTATTAACATTCATAAGGACCCAGGCAAGTTCGTAGAGTTGAACTTAATGCCCTTGATGCAGGGTTTGGAACAGAAAATTAAAATGGACTCGCTTACCCTTATCCCTGATTGGACGCATTAATTTATTTAAAATGGTAATGTTACCCAAGTTTACATATATATTTAGGCAATCCCCTGTGAGGATCCCAAATACTTTCTTCAAAAAAATCAGGAGTCTCCTTACGCAGCTATATTGGCACCCATCTACACCAAAGATTGCCATGGCAAAATTACAGCTCCCAACTAATAAAGGGGGGTTGGCAGCCCCGAATCTTTTCTTGTACTATCTAGCAGCGAAGCTGGCTACAGCAAAAGGGTGGGTGACCCCTTGCTTGGATAATCCTGCCACACGCTTAGAGGCACAAAACATTGGGTCATATGAGGAACTCAAAAATCTCCTCTATAGAGGTTGTAATCATGCAATTCAAGCAACTTCACCTGTGAGAGAAGTAGTTTGGGCATGGCGAACTGCTCATGGTCTGCTCCCCAAACCGGAGGGTCACTGCTCAGGGCTTGTCCCTATTTGGTGCAACCCCAAATTGCCACATATGCAAACTGTACCAGACCCTCAAGCCTGGGCAAACTACAGAATAAAGTATGTTCAGGATATAATGTCAGATGGTACACTAATGGACTTTCAATCCCTGAAAGAGAAGTACGATCTCCCCAATAACATGTTTTTTAGGTATCTCCAACTCAGACATGCCGCACAAGCCCAGTTCAAAGGGGTGATGCTGAATACTGAGCCTACGCAGATAGAAAAAAGGGCGCTAGCTAACGTTCACTCCAAACACCTGTCCA
Source organism: Xenopus petersii (assembly GCA_038501925.1). NCBI lineage: Eukaryota > Metazoa > Chordata > Amphibia > Anura > Pipidae > Xenopus > Xenopus petersii. The sequence continues at coordinate 138,721,291 of CM076676.1, read as the reverse complement.
GTTTCTATGCCATCTTGATTGTTGCGGGGAAATTTCCACTGGGTAAATTACTTGAGAAGTGGCGTAATGATATCCCTGAGTTAGACACTGACGCCTGGACAGAGGTCCTCGATTCTATTTTTGACCATATTGTTGCTTCCCGGGATAAAATGATACAATATAAGTTCTTACATAGAGCTTATCTTACCCCTAGTGTGCTAGCCAAAATGTCCCCGACCCAGGTGGATGAATGCCCCAGGTGCCATCTCTCCCCGGCAGACTTCATGCACATGGTTTGGTCGTGTAATAAGATACAAAGGTTCTGGAGGGAAATAGCACAGTATATGTCCGACGTGCTGGATACACCGATTATGGTGGAACCCCGGGGTATGCTTCTGAATCAAGTTGCGGATCTAGCTCCCACGGTAGCGGAGAAAGCATTGATTTCCATACTGTTTGCCTATGCCCGTAAATCCATCACCATGCAATGGAAGGCGCCTCGGGCCCCAACTATACAATTCTGGGTGATGCAGATTGCGCATGCAATACCACTATACAAACTTCTCTATATACGACGCGGTTGCCCGGCGAAGTTTGAGAAAATATGGTCCCCATGGGTTGATGCACATGATAGTTACAATTAGCACCCAGGTAATTACTCTAATGTTTCCAAGGCTAACCTGAACAGGAAAGGAATACTTCCATGCCCATGACCCTTCCTTACCTTAGGTAGAGTGCATTACAAACATACTGAAGCAGTGCAAAGTTAGGTTTAGTTAGGTTTATTGGTTATATGGTAACAGAGTAATCGGGATGGTACATACAAGATACTGAAGTTGCTAACGTGGTATGAGAAAGTCATGGTTATGGTAAACTGATTACAATGCTGTAATAATGTCTGTGTTACATGAATACACTGAGTAAACTTGTATCTCGTCCATGTTAATGTACTGTATGGATCTGAATAAAGAAACTTTTGTTAAAAAAAAAACAAAAAACCAGAAGTTCTGCCAAACAGAGCCTCCTGTAGGCTGCCAGTCCACATAGGGGCTACCAATAGCCAATCACAGCCCATATTTGGCACCACCCAGGAAGATTTTTCGTGCTTGTGTTGCTCCCCAACTCTTTTACATCTGAATGTTGCCCATGGGTGAAAAAGGTTGGGGACCCCTGATCTAGGATATAGATTTTGTTGATCACTCACCACGTAGAACAGGTTGTCCAGGTGCACCAGCCCCAGTCCTTCAGCTTAGGGAGCGGATAAACCAGCAACAAATGAAAAAACAGTGTGTCGGCCACTCAGAGAAATTCCACAAGGGCCACCAAAACTAAAGTTAAAATTATAATGTTTATTGAAGATTCATTAATAAAGGAACAATATCTCCACTGGCCCTACACGTGGAGATAGGGTCCATGACTAAGTGCCCTGGTGGGCACGAAACTTGTAGGGCCAGTGGAGATATTGTTCCTTTTTGAATGAATCTACAATAAACATTATATTTTTAAATTCACTTGGTGGCCCTTGTGGAGTTTCTCTGATTGCACGACACCCCTTTTTTGCGTATGTTGCTGTTTTTCAACAGGTGATCAGTAAATGCTACTTGCTTATTGGTTGGTATGGGTTACTGCTCCTGGGCAAACATTGCCTTTTTTTTTTTTTTTACAAAACCCCAGTAGTGTCTAGTAAATGTTCTTGCAGCACAGTACTGTGTTATGCTGGCCTGGCTTTCATAATGCTTGTGGATGATTGAGCAGGGCAGGAACAGACCATGGGGATCACAATTTCATCTTGGGGTGTAATGTCATTGTCATTCTATTTCATTCCAGCTGAGAGCAATATTCCCCTGCGCCTCCTTTATCCTAACTGATTAGGGAATAAAATAATACTTTCTTTTATTACCCCCCCCAGTGATTATAATTGCTTATCTGATACCATTCTCAGGGTATTTCTGTAGAAGGTCACCCACCGCAATCTTGTTCCTCATCTTCTTTTTCATGGCAGGTGCATGCTTAGTTGTGTTGTTTACACAACATGTTTGTTTGCTTTCCTCTGGATCGACTGGCAGTTAAGGCAGGTTAAAAAAAGGTTGAACTTGATGGACGTGTATCTTTTTTTTGGCTCTTGTTCAAGGCTTGAAAAAGAGCCAATAGGCTTGAAACATGTTGTGTAAACAAAATATCACTTTGAGAAGTTAATCTGCCTCATTGGCCATTTCGTGTTTTCAATTGAATTTTGTGCCTTTGGCTGAGATACATACAAGGATTTGGCTGAAAAGTTTCACAGCTTTGTGTTCAATGGTACCAGTCACACCTGTGTATAGTTTTCTGCTAACAGGAACACTGGCCTGGGGTATCAGGTAAGTGATTATAATCAATGGGTGGTGCCCACGATGATTATACCTTTTGTTCTCCTTTAAAAATACAGATAATGCTTCATCCAAGTGACCAGTCTTTGTATCTGTTTGTTACCCTTCACACTGTAGGGGTGACCCTTCCAGGAAGAGGGTTTGGTTTAAGTCCAGGGAAGGAGTTGAAAGTCTGCCACATCTTGGATTGTTTTGTATTTCTGGGATGGGCAGCAACTGTTCCTAAAATCGTATCCCCCATGGACTTGGGGCTGTTGTAGACTCACCAGTAAGTGCTAGCATGCTCCCCAATGTTTGGCTTATAGAAGACTGGCTAAAGAATTGGCTGCAACATTTAGGAAAATGGTGGGGACTCCAGTCTGGGTAATTGCCATTCAAATGTATGTAGAAGTAATTTCAAGCAGTTTGTTACCCATCTGCTGAGCTGCAAATTTCCCAGTGTGCCTCTGCTATACAATTAAATGCAAAGTAAAAGTGGCCATACACGGAGAGATCCGATTGTTTGGTGATGTCGCCAAACAAGCAGATCTCTCTCCGATATGCCCACCTTGAGGGCCCAACAATCGGATCCTAACGAACGGGAACGGGCTGGTCGGATCTTGGGGCCGCATCAACAAACAGATGCGGCCGCAATCCGACGGGATTTTTTGTCCCATCCGATCGAGATCTGGTCGACTTTCGGCCAGATCTCGATCGGGGAAGCCCTGTCGGGGTGGCCCTATACACGGGCCAATAAGCTGCTGACTCAGTCTGTCGGCAGCTTTTATCGGCCCGTGTATGGCCACCTTAACAGGCTGGTGGCCAGGGCTGTATTTAGCTTGAAGGAATGAACGGTTGCACACCCTTGTTTAGATTAGCCTCATGCACAATATTAGAGGATCCGGCAACCTCACAAGCAGTATAGGAAGAAGATATTGGCACACAAGGCATTCAAGTTGCAGGGAGCTCCCTGCTTGTTTTAATGTGCGGAAAATGCAACATTTCAGGGACACGCTCCTTTTATCAACTCTAATCGAAGAGCCTGCCATCTTTCACCCGATAATTTTCATACTCCAGCTTTGCATTTTGCTGTGCAAAGTTGACATTGTCTTCAATTAGATGGTTCATTTCTTCTTGTAGCTGGGTCACCTTCTCTTGTAGTTCTTCATTTTCTGGGACCAAACATGCCACTTCTTGGAGCAGATGGTCATTCTCTGCAATCAAGCGTGCCATACGCTGGCGCAGCTGGCGATTCTCCTGGATCAAACATAGGTTTGTCCACAAAGGATGATCCCAAAATATTATGACCATGAGAAATATCAGTAACAAGATACATGGCAGCAAAAAATACTCCACAAAGTAAGCCCAATATTGGCTAGTGTTGCTGGTTCCCAAGATTGAGGTGAATAAATGCTGCCATGGCTGGGTCATCTGTAGGGTACAGATAGTTAGCTAATATTAGTTTTTGTAACATAACAGGAAGAAATTCTTATGCTATTGCCAATAGACTAGAGTGTGTATGTGTGTGTGTATTGGGAGGGTTGTTCTGGACAAGAAGGAGCCAGTAGAGCAAGATGATAACAGCAGAGAAAGATAATAACAGGAGCAGACAGTACAACACAATGGAGACCGTAAGAGAGAATGGAGACTGGAGACCGTTGTGCAAGAAAGCAACAGTAACGCAAGAGGGTGACAGTAAGGGTTGGGGCAAACGAGCAGATTCGGTGAGATTTAGTCGTCTGCCCACTAATCTCCTCTTCTGCGTGGCGACAATCTCCCCGAACTGCCTTCAGTCTGCTTGAATGAAGAATCGCCTATGCTAATACACTCACGATGCTTCGATTTCCGAAGTTGCCTCACAAGGAAACTTCGGGGGACATCGGAAAGAGCTTACACTAATATATGGCAGTGGGAGGAGAGCTTACACAAATATACGGCCGTAGGAAAAGAGCATATACTGAGATATGGCAGTGGGAGGAGAGTCGACACTGAGATAAGGCAGTAGGAGAAGAGCTTACATGGAGAAAAGGCAATTGGAGAAGAGCTTACACAGAGATAAGGCAGTCGTTAAAGAGCCAACACTGATATAATGCAGTGGGAGAAGAGCTTACACTGAGATATGGCTGTGGGAGAAGAGCTTACACAGAAGTAAGGCAGTGGGAGAAGAGCTTACACTGAGATATGGCTGTGGGAGAAGAGCTTACACAGAAGTAAGGCAGTGGGAGAAGAGCTTACACTGAGATAAGGCAGTGTGAAAAGAGCCAACACTGAAAAAAAGCAGTTGGAGAAGAGCTTACACTAAGATATGACAGTGGGAGAGGATACAACACAATATAAGGCAATTAGAGAAGAGCTCACACTGAGATAAAGTAGAGGGAGAAGAGCATTCACTTTAGATAAAGCTATAAGAGAAGCGCTTACACTGAGACAAGGCAGTGGAACAAGGTGAGAAGTTATAGAGAAGTTATTAAAAGGCCCTCTACATTCTCAGTCCCCGTAGTAGGGCTCCCCTCCCTTGAATCAGTAAGTAACCAGAAAGCTCTTTGTGGTTCTTACCTTTCTCGTGCCACCAGGGATTTGCTTGTTCATGCACCTGTGTGTGGCTTGTTACTAGAGGAATATCACGGTGTCATTGGCAAACTGACAGTTGCACACACGCCCAATAAACAAGCCAACTTTTTATTTTAAAGGATAAGTAAACCTTAAAAATAAGTGAATATAAAATTGATGAGGGAGCTATTCTAAGCACTTTTGCAATGTACATGCATTATTTATTTATTACATATTTATTTAATACCAAGATATTAAAGGATACTTGTACCGTTAATATGAATGAATTTTGATACAACAGCACCACCTGGTGGCCATTTTTCGACCACCAAATAGTCAAGGAAGTTATCAGAAGAAAGAAAGAGGCTGCTCTGATGTTCTTTTGCTTAGGAAAGATTTGATAAAGGTTTAAAAAATTTTTCCTAACCAGGAGAACATCATTGCAGCCTCTTTCCTGTTCCTTTGCATGTCAGTGGGCAGCAATGGGTTAAACCCCCCCCCTTACGTGACCTAATTTAGCAAAGCACTCAATAAATTTGGCTCACCACCCCCAAGCATCCGTCTTATTTCCTGTCACATCGAGTTCACCTGAACTGCCAACAGGGTCTCTGGGCTCTACCTGCTGAAGCTCCAGGTCTGGGTACTATTGCCTGTGTGAGGCCTGTGAGCAGGGTCGGACTGGCACATTGGGGGCCCACCAGGGCTGCAAAGCAAAGGGCTCTCCTGGCAGTTACCGGGGGCCCCCTCCTGACTTCCGAACCCCCGCTACATGCATGTGCTGACGTTGTCGGCCGCCAATGGGCCAGCTGATCGGGGAGGACGTTTGGGCCAGCTGGGGTCCATGAGACCCACCGTTTTTTTTCTGGTGTCCTGTTGGCCCAGTCCGACCCTGCCTGTGAGGGTCCAAGGAGGACCAGGGCCATGTTTGCCTCTCATCGCAGTTAGTCGCAAAGCCTTTGGGCAACATGCACGATAAGTCGTTGTTTGCATCCAAACAGAAAGTATGGGGCTCTCCTCACTGTGCACTCTGATGGATAGCGTTTAAGCTGAGAGGACGTCGGAACAGCTACCCGTGGGCTAAGTTATCTACGTATGGACGATTCCCTATAATGCCCCAGAGTGTTTTATTTCTTTTCTGCTCTGCCATAGGTTACTGGGTGGAGGTAGGGTGAGGAGAGGTGGAAAGCATGTCATCAGAACACCTGTTGCCGGATCATCATGTTGATTAGTACTCATTCAAGCTACGAACTTAAATTGGGTAAGGTGTTCAACTATACATTTACTTATACCTTGTGCGTGAAAAGTTTCCCATCTTCAACAAAGGATTGTGCATCCTTATCAACTGCCAATGGTTTGGATTCACACTCTCCAGAGAAAGTTTGGTAACCTGCACATGCTAGCTTCATGGAGCATATATGCTGTTGTGTGCTGCCCCTTTAAGGGAAAGGCTTTTAATGCCAATAAGAAGTGGATGCACTCTTAATTGCCTCTGGCATGCAAATGACTTTTGGAGAGGTGCTGCAGGTGTATGAGCTTCAAGTAACAAAATGCTGTCCGGCTCTACCAGTGAAGGATCTTGTGCATGTAGAATGGTTTCATTCACTGCTGGTAGGTTTATTCAACCAAAAACCTGTTACCTCGATATAGTTAATAGGATGTTATTGGTAAACTCCAATTTCCACTATGTAGCTATGGTATCAGTGGGAGTTATTATTCAAGGTATAGGACATTAAGACTGTGGTACTTACCTGCAGTTATCCCGTGTGTGGTTGTAAAACTGTTTTTCATGTTGCTATGTCTGCCATTCGGATATGGTGGAGCCCTATTGTGTATTTAGCTGCCATTGCAGATGAAAGTGGAAATGCACAACTGCAGTACATCATTATTACTATATGTTGGCAGACATCAGTGCTATCATGATATAGCCACACAAAACAAAAACCCAAATTGTACAATTTTCTCAGGCTTTTTTTTTTTTAGAAAAGCTTAAAAGAATTTGTAGATGCTAAATATATAGCCTTATAGAGGATTTGTTTTTTTGGAATTGAAAACCAATTTAAAAAGCTGCCTAGAATTAGCCATTAACGTGCTAAAAAGTTAACCAAAAAGTTAACTTAAAGGTGAACTACTCCTTTAACTGATTCTGAACAGTGGAGGGAGAGTAAATGGCAAACAGTAGAAAGGCAGTGTCATTATTTCAAGCAGTAACAGTAACATGGGTTGGAAAAAGACACACTCCCATCAAGGTCAACCTTTGAACTCTATTTTAACCTGCCTAACTGCTAGTTGATCCAGAGGAAGGTAAAAAACCCACCTGAAGTCTCTCCAATTTGCCTTAGAGGGGGAAAAAAATCCTTCCTGACTCTAAAATGGCAATCGGACTGTACCACTGATTCAGGGAGAGAATTCCACATCTTCACAGATCTCACTGTAACAAACCCTTTTCCAATATTTAGGCGAAACCTCTTCTAATCGGAATGGGTGCCCTTGTGTCAGTATGTTCACCCCAGAAAACCATATATTTTGACAAAGTACACCTTCCCCCAAATGCCAAATTGAGTATGGCTTGTCTTTCTACTCCAAAGCACCAAGCCGCAAACCTTTCCTAAATTTGGCGATTTTGGTGACATATCCAAAAATCAACTCAAAGTTTCCACCTTGCAGCATCTTATCTCCCATATACTATTAGGTATCAAGATAAATCTCCCCAAATATGAAAGCCTGGGGTCCGCTGAACAGTTTTATGTATAATATGTGTAGGTTTACCTAAGTATGTGGCATATAGGGGCCCCAAAATGAGGACTACCCCATATGGTCTGTTATTACAGGTACTACAAAATCAACATATTTACAGCATTTTTTGAGGTGAAGAGATAGAAAAAAGTATGTTCACCCCAGAAAACCATATATTTTTGGAAAGTACACATTCCCCCAAAGCTGCAAACCTTTCCTAAATCTGGCGATTTTGGTGACATTTCCAAAAATCACCTGAAAACTTCCACCTTGCAGAATCTTATTTCCCACAAATTTTTAGGTACCAAGATCCAATCACCCTAATTATGAAAGCCTTGGGTCCGCTGAACAGTTTGATGCCAAATGTACATAGGTTTATCAAAGTACATGGCATGTAAAGACCCCAAAATCTACCTTGTGCTCACTTATTTGATGGTTTACATTTACTCTAATTTATAACTCTACAAAAAGTTATGGTGGAAAGTACATATTCTGACAAATCCGAAATGGTAAATTATGTCTTTCTACTCCAAGCTGCCAAACTGCAAAGCTACACTAAAGGCAGTGGTTTTTATGATATTTCTAAAAATTGCCTAAAATATTGCAATTGGCCGCTTTTATCTCACCCAATTTTTTACATATAAGTGAAACACACCCTCAGCATTGACGCCAAAGGTCTACTGAACAGTTTGATGCCCAATATGCATAGATATACCAAAGCAGCTGGCATGTGCGGACCCCAAATAAAAATAGTGCATATGAATTTTCTTGGCTGCCGATTCGACTTCTGTGAACAAAGCCCCTGACTGCATATTAAGTGCCACAAGACCCTGTAAAAGTACAAAGACCCCCCAAAACCATATATTTTTGAAATACAAAATTGGAAAAAATGTTTTTCCACTCCAAACAATCAAAGTAGAAAGGACGCTAAAGAAAACCGTAAGGAACAACACTGCAAGCATAAAACTGCAATAAAATCACAAAAGTTAAATACAATTAGGCAAATCAGTGAAATAACAAAATAAGTGATCTGACAGCGTGGTTAGTGGTCAGAATGCTTGATCCAATATTCATGATGTGAAGTCAATCAAGAGGGAAACTGATAAAATGAAGAACTAAAAAAAAATGTGTGTTTGTGTATGCATGTGTACATGTGTGAAAAACCAAAAAAAAAGCCAGAAAAGCAACAAAAAAACAAACAAATTATAAATAAATATGTACTGTCTATATGTAAATGCATATAGGTGTGTGTGTAAATGTGTGGGAAAAAAGGGCACTTACCGTTTCTAGATGAAGGGGGGGGGTCCTTAGCAGTCCTGTAGGATTCTTAGAGCTGGAGGTCCAGATCACACAGCAGGAGGGTCACGACGACAGGAACTCCGTGGGCGGTGCAGCATCACAAGTTCCCATGAGGAGGAAGTAAAAAGTCGTGTCCTGTGACGATCGTGTTGCAGGACCCACATGGCAGCCCCCTTGGCTTGTTGCCTAGGGGGTTGGGGGCCCAAAGGACTCGCTGCATGACGGAAAATGCAGCTAGTGCAGTGAGGAGGCTCTTAACTGCTGAGAATGTTGGTACTACTGTACGTTCTTGACAGTCGGAGCATTTTCCTGCCAGCACGTAGTGCCTATGTGTTTGGCAGTTAAAGGGTTAATGAACAAGTTAAATAAAAGTGGACCCAATACTGTAACCTTACTCCAAGTAGAGAATGTACCATTAACATTAGAGAGGCAAATTGACAAAACCTTACATTTGAAAAGAAAAGTTGAGGCAAAGCAGTAGAAGGACTGGACATGGAAGCAAGCAGGAGAAGATAACCATGGTTTGAGTGTTTACGTTTGTTCTGTAACTCCTACCTTATTCTTGAATTCCAGGCTTGGAGGCAAGTTTTGGCTGCATAAAAACCAGGTGTATTGACAAACAGAGTCTCCTGTAGGCTGCCAGTCCATATAGGTCCAATCACAGCCATTTTAGGTTCCCCCTCAGGAGCATGTTTCATGCTTGTGTTGCTCCCAAACTTTGTTTACATTTGAATGTGGCTCATGGGTTAAAAAGTTTGGGATCCCCTGGTCTAATAAATGTACTGACATCATTGTACTGTGTTGGCCTGGTGTCCATTATGCTTCAGGATTGTCGCAGTGTGGAGAGGACAGGATCAGGCAATGGAGACTAACAAAATAACCCAGGAAAAAGCTCAGAGTTGTAACTTGCTTGCCACCTATTTTATCAGTCTGTCTCATGGCAATAGAGGTGAATGTATAATTGTTTCCTTGATGAACTGTTTCCCCTAGCCTTTGTAAAGGTGTTGGTTACCCAGCTCTTATGTTTAGCCTTGAATAATATTTATTCCTTAGAACTGTGTAATTAGAGCTTTTCCAGAACAGTAATTGTTTTTGTGCCTTATAGCTTATGGGGCAACATCATCCTTTATTATCTGGCAGTTTTACTGCAACTTCCTGGTACACCTTTAGCTGGCCATACACTTAAAGGGACAAACAATCAGACAACAACGATGGTAAAGGTGGCCATACACGGGCAGATAAAGCTGCCGATATTGGTCGTTTGGACCGATTTGACAGCTTATCTGCCCGTGTATGGGGGCTTCCGACGGGTCTTCCCGATCGATATCTGGCCACAATATAGATCGGGAAGGTTGGATTTTTAACCGACCAACCGTCGGAGCCCCTTGGCACATCGTAATTCGATCGTTCGGCCATACGGCCGAACGTTCGAATTACCCCCGATATAGCCATGCCATTTAGTAGCATATCGGGGAAAGATCAGCTCGTTTGGCGATGTCGCCAAACGATCGGATCTTTGAGTCTATGGCCACCTTAAGTGGAAGAGGGCAGCATTAATTAACCAATGTGGTCCTCACCAGATAGGATTTTTAAACCTGTCAATCAATATCTGGCCTAATTTCGGCCAGATGGCAGTTGGCCAGCCCTTTTGGAAGGCCCCATACATGGGTCAATAAGCTGCAGACTCAGTCTGAAAGGATTGAATCGGCAGCTTTTATTAGCCTGTGCATGGCCACCTTTTGACTGATCCACAAATAGGAACAACATGAGAAGGTTTCACCATCTTGTTTTGTTTATTAGGGCACACGACTACCTTGTGTATGTATAGTGCTTACCATAATGTCTCCTTGGGTGGAGGAATCATTCTACTATATGGATATTACAGCTACCCTCTAAAAAGGACTTCAACAGAAAACCTTACTGTATATTCAACTACTCTTCTTCATCTTGGGGTGTAATGTCATTTTTATTCTGTGTATTTCCAGCTGAGAGTAACATTCCCACTGTGCCATCTTCATATGTAGAATGAACACCAGGGGTTGTGAGAGAATAGGGAATAAAATAATCCTTTGTCCAAAGCAACACTTTTAAAGTGCCATTAAGTCCCAGATAATGCTTATTCTAGGTAATCAGTCTTTGGGGCAAATTCACTAAGATGCGAAGTTGCGCCAGGCGCAACTTCGCCGCACTTCGCCACACTTCACCAGGCGTATTTTCGTCAGCGCTCCGCAAATTCACTAAAATCCGAAGTTGCGCACAGGGGTAGCGTAAGTTTTCGAAGTTGCGCTAGCGTTAATTCGCCAAGCGAAGTGAAGTTTCGCTAGCGATGGTTCATTTGCATACGGCGCGAAATTCAAATTTCAATGGAGGAACACGTATCACCACTTCCAAATGCCTAGAAAACCTTCAAATCAGCAAATAAAAATTTTATTTTGCCCTACACATGTGCCCACTGTCTAGGTAAGTTGCCATGAGTCAGGAAATGTAGGGGGAAGGAGGGGAGCCCCAAAAATATTTTCGATCTTTTTCAGCCTATCACCCATCATGTAGAAAACACGCCAAAAAACATTTGACTTTTTTTTGAAACAATCCCTATCTACTCTATTGCGCTTCGCCAGGTCTGAGGTGGCGAAGGAAGTCTAGCGTAAAAGGTAGCGTTCAGTACACTGCGCAAGTTAGTGAATTTGCGTAGTTACGTCGCTAGCGAAAATTCGCCTGGCGTAAGGGTGCGAAGTAACATTAGCGAAACTACGCCAGCGTTCATTAGTGAATTTGCGCAGTAACGAAAAATGCCAAACGCTAGCGAATTAACGCTAGAGTTCGGCGCTTCTGCGCTTAGTGAATTTGCACCTTTGTATCTGGCAGTAGCCCTTTAAGGAAGATTTTGTTTAATTCCAAGGGGCAAATCAAAAGAAAGGGGGTTGAAAACACAATTCTGCAGACTCATTGTCAATACAGTTGTGTTGGGAGCAGTTAGGCCAGGTACCATGAGAAACATTTCTTTCTGAATTATATGTTGGTAGGAGATATGGATATTTTCTGGGTAACCCATTGGCAGTTAGCTCACCGGATTAGACAAGAATATTTAAACCAGATGAGTATGTGTCTTTTATTTTGTCTCAAATACTCTGCCACACTGTACAGAGCTAAGCAAAATTAAAGGGGAACTGTTGTGAAAATGAACATTTAAAATAAACTTCATCATACTGAAACTTTCTAATTACAATCAGTTAAATATTCTGCATTGTTTCTGAAATAATCACATGATAGTTCCCCTATAAGATCTATTGGATCTAACTGTCAATGAATATCTGACACCCAACTCCTGAATGAAGACAGAATGAAGAGAAACAGATGCTGAGAGAGGGATTGTAATTATAAACTTGATTATGTCAGAAATAGTTAGGGATGCACCGAATCCAGGATTCGGTTCGGGATTCGGGCGAATCCTTCTGCCAGGCCGAACCGAATCCGAATTTGCATGTGCAAATTAGGGGCGGGGAGAGAAATTGCATGACTTTTTGGCAGAAAACTAAAGTAAAGTAAAAAATGTTTTCCCCTTCCCACCCCTAATTTGCATATGCAAATTAGGGTTCAGTATTCGGCCGAATCAGCCGCAAATGATTCGGGGGTTCGGCCGAATCCAAAATAGTGGATTCGGTGCACCCCTAGAAATAGAAAGTTTCTTATTTCAGTGTGCTGAAGCTTATATTCAATTTTCACGATAGTTTCCCTTTTGATTAGGGCTTTGCGCAAAGGAGCTTACATTCTAATGAGGTTTTTTCAAACATAGGGTCCTAGCCCTCTGGTGCTCCAACTTTCTTTTCAGGACAAATCCCGCCTATTAACAAGGTTACAGATCTCTAAAAAATGTTGTTTAAGTCCTACTATTTGTGAATGACTTTCAGTTGCCAGTACTTGAGTGACTTCCTTTTTAATTTTTGCCTCTCAAACAGAGCAAGAGTGGATAATCCGGCTGTACCAAGTTATCTCATACCTTCCGGGTAGCATTTTACAGCCTGGTACAAGGTAAAAATTACACGCTGCATTTATTATGAGAGTGAATGCTGCAATCTTTATTTTACTAGGACATGAAAGAAGAAACATGAAAGAACTGATACAGCGCAAAAAATGGCAGAAAAGGATACTCACTTAATATGACTATTAGATGAAACCTTACTCTGCGTCTTGGGGGTTCCACCAAGAGACAATTATTTATAAATTGCAGCATTGATTACATAGCAGCTCATATCAGACATTTCTTCCATCTCTCAGCCGCCTATTTTCATACTCCAGCCTTGCATTTTGCTGTACTAAGTTGACATTGTCCTCTATCATATGGTTTATCTCCTCTTGTAGTTCATCATTCTCTGGAATCAAACGTGCCACCTCTTGGAGAAGTTGATCGTTCTCCGGAATCAAACGTGCCCCATCCTGCCGTAGTTGATCATTCTCCCGAATCAAACGTTCTTCATCCTGGCGTAGTTGATGATTCTCCTGAATCAAACGTTCTCCGTCCTGCCGTAGTTGATGATTCTCCTGAATCAAACGTTCTCCACCCTGTCGTAGTTGATCATTCTCCCCAATCAACCGATTGTGATCTTGGCGCAGATGTTCATTCTCCAGAGCCAAAGGCGCCACATTCTGGTCATTTTCATAATTGTTAACAAAAATATTCAACAGGTTTCGCATAGGCTGATACCAAAATACAGTTATGAGAATTACCAGTATAACACACAGCACCAACATATTGCCTACAGTGTAACCCTCATTTTGGCAATTGTTTCTGGGTTCAAACTGTGAGGTGAAAAAATGCCACAACCAGTTCATCGCTGGGTATCTGTAGTGTAAAGTTAATATGTTAGTCAATAGTTTTTGTAACATGACCCTATAATAAGATTTTAAGGTATGGCCCATAGATTAGAGCAGTGCTCCCCAACCAGTGACTCGCAAGCACCATGTTGTTAACCAACCCCTTGGATTTTGCTTCCAGTGGCCTCAAAGCAGGTGCTTATTTTTGAATTCTTGCCTTGGAGGCAAGTTTTGGTTACATTAAAAACATATACTGCCAAACAGAGCCTCCTGTATGCTGCCAGTAGAAATAGGGACTACCTAATATAAGCACTGCACTTATTTGACACCCCCAGGGACATTTTAAATGCTTGAGTTGCTCCCCAACTCCTTTTACATCTGAATGTTGATCAAGGGTAAAAAAAGTTTAGGGACTCGTGGACTAGAATGTGTATGTACGTGTTGAGGGACACGAAAACAAAAAGGAGCCAGTAGGACAAGATGGTTACAGTTACAGCTGTAGGACAAAATGACAATAGCAGGGCAAAATGGACGCATAGGGCAAGTTGGCAACAATAAGGCAAGATAATAACAACAAGGAAAGACTCCAACAGAAGAACAAAATGACAGTAGGGACAAATGGAGACAGCAAGTCCAAATTGTGACATGTGTGCAAGAAAGCAACAGGATAACATGGCAACAGTAAGTTAAGATGGACATAGTAGGACAAGAAGGAAAGACAACTAGGGCCACACACGTATATTGGACCAAATGGGTTTAGAACCTTTTAAAGGAACAGTAACACCAAAAACTGAAAGTGTATCAAAGTAATTACAATATAATGTATTGTATTGGACAGGGTTTATCTGTTATCTATGTAACCTTTGCCTTTTTTCCAGTTTAAATGGCTGCCCCCAGGGCTACACAGCAGCTTGTTTTATAACCTATAGTAGTCTTTCTGAAGCAAACAGGTCAGTTGTACCAGTGCAGGGTAACAGTATATTATATATTAAATAAGTTAAAACACTTTCAGTTTTTGGTGTTACTGTTCCTTTAAAGTCAGAAATGGGCTGCCTTAGAGACCTTTGTGCCATAGTATCCATAACACTCCTACAGTATGGAAGCTCCGCTACCTGCTGAGAGAGCAGTGGAAGGACAATGGATATGTGATCAGCAAGATGTACTTGGTTTGCATAAACCATTTATGTCGTTGCCCTCTTGCTTAAAGGGATACTGTCACGGGGAATCCATTTGGATTTTAAGTTAATAGTGCTGCTCCAGCAGAATTCTTCACTGAAATCCATTTTTCAAAAGAACAAACTTATTTTTTGATATTTAATTTTGAAAGGTGACATCGGGCTGGACATATTGTCAGAGAGGAGAGCCAACACTGAAATATGGCAGTGGGAGAGCCAACACTGAGATATGGCAGTGGGCAGGGGTGCTTCGCCAATGAGGCGAGTTGAGGCTGTCGCCTCAGGCAGCAGCGCCCCACTAGGTACCAGGGGCAGCAAAAACGCTGAAAAGTGGCAGTGGGAGAAGAGTTTATAGAGAGATAAGGCAGTGGGTGGAGAGCTTACTCTGAGCTATGGCAGTGGGAGTAGAGTCAACACTGGGATATGGCAGTGGGAGATGAGCTTACACCAAGATATGGAAGTGGGAGGGGAGCCAATACTGAGATATGTCATGAAATAAACAGAAGTTATTAAAAGGCTGAGACCATCTACATTCTCAGTCCCAGTAGCAGGGATCCCCTCCCTTGTATTAGTAACAGGTAACCAGAAAGCTCTTTGTGGTTCTTACCTTTCTTGTTTGAAGAATATGAATTGTGCCACCATCGATTTGCTTGTTCATGCACCTGTGATTGGCTTGTTACTAGAGGAACAACAATGTTTTATTGGCAACCTGACAGGAGCTTACACTGAGATATAGCAGTGGGAGAAGAGCTTACACTGAGATATGGCAGTGGGGGAAGAGCTTTCACAGAGATAAGGCAATGGGTAAAGATCTGACACTGAGATATGGCAGTGGGAGAAGAGCCTACACTGAGATATGGCAGTGGGAGAAGAGTCAACATTGATATATGGCTGAGACCATCTACATTATCAGTCCCAGTAGTAGGAGTCCCCTCCCTTGTATCAGTAAGTAACATGTAACCAGAAAGCTCTTTGTGGTTCTTACCTTTCTCGTGCCACCAGGGATTTGCTTCTTCATGCACCTGTTCTAGGCTTGTTACTAGAGGAACAACAGTGTGTCATTGGCAACGTGACACTTGCACACACGCCCAATAAACAAACTGCCAACTTTTCTTTTTAAAGGAATTGTTCAGTGTAAAAATAAAAACTGGGTAAATAGATAGGCTGTGCAAAATCAGAAATGTTTCTAATATAGTTAGCAGTGGCGTAACTACCGGAGGAGCAGGGGGTGCGATTGGGCCAGGGCCCACACCCCCTCAGTGCCCCCCCCCGGCAGCTCGCGCGTCACTACATAGTAACATAGTAAGTAAGGTTGTAAAAAGACACGTCCATCGAGTTCAGCCTTTTTTTTTTTTTTATTAACTACCGATCTGCCAGTTGATCCAGAGGAAGGCAAAAAAACCCATCTGAAGCCTCTCCAATTTGCCTTAGAGGGGGAAAAATTCCTTCCTGACTCCAAAATGGCAATCGGACTAGTCCCTGGATCAACTTGGACTATGAGCTATTTCCCATAACCCTGTATTCCCTTACTTGCTAAAAAGCCATCCAACCCCTTCTTAAAGCAATCTAATGTATCAGCCTGTACAACTGATTCACGGAGAGAATTCCACATCTTCACAGCTCTCACTGTAAAAAACCCCTTCTGAATATTTAGGCGGAACCTCTTTTCTTCTAATCCTTTACCTACTGGTAAATAAAGCATTAGAGAGATTATTATATGATCCCCTTATATATTTATACATAGTCATCATATCACCCCTTAAGCGCTTCTTCTCCAGCGTGAACATCCCCAATTTGGCCAGTCTTTCCTCATAGCTAAGATTTTCAATACCTTTTACCAGCTTAGTTGCCCTTCTCTGTACCCTCTCTAATACAATAATGTCCTGTTTGAGTGATGGAGACCAAAACTGTACGGCATATTCTAAATGGGGCCTTACAAGTGCTCTATACAGTGGAAGAATGACCCCCTCCTCCCTTGACTCTATGCCCCTTTTAATACAGCTCAAGACCTTATTTGCCCTTGATGCTGCTGACTGGCATTGCTTGCTACAGCCAAGTTTATCATCTACAAGGAGTCCAAGGTCCTTTTCCATAATGGATTTGCCTAGTGCAGTCCCATTAAGGGTATAAGTGGCTTGGATATTTTTACATCCCAGGTGCATGACTTTACATTTATCAACATTGAATCTCATTTGCCACTTAGCTGCCCAGATTGCCAGTTTGTCAAGATCATGTTGCAAGGATGCCACATCCTGGATGGAATTAATTGGGCTGGATAATTTTGTGTCATCTGCAAACACTGATACATTACTTACAACACCCTCCCCTAAGTCATTAATGAACAAGTTAAATAAAAGTGGACCCAATACTGAGCCCTGGGGGACCCCACTAAGAACCTTACTCCAAGTAGAGAATGTCCCATTAACAACCAACCTCTGTACCCGATCCTGTAGCCAGTTTCCTATCCATGTGCAAACGCCTTCATTAAGCCAAACAGACCTTAGTTTAGAAAGCAGTCGTTTGTGGGGCACAGTATCAAACGCTTTGGCGAAATCCAAATAGATCACATCTACTGCCCCCCCCACTATCCAGAATCTTACTTGCCACATCATAAAATGCAATCAAATTCGTCTGACATGACCTATCCTTCATAAAGCCATGCTGATTGTTGCTCATAATGCCATTCATTAGGACAAAATTTTGAATGTGATCCCTTAACAAGCCTTCAAATAATTTGCACCACCACAGATGTCAAACTTACTGGCCTATAATTGCCAGGCTGAGATCGTAATCCCGTTTTAAATATTGGAATAACATCAGCTTTTCTCCAATCCATAGGCACCATACCAGATACCAGAAAATCAGAAATAAGGGCTGGTCTAAAACTGAACAAAGCTCTCTTAGAACCCGGGGGTGTATGCCATCAGGCCCTGGAGCCTTGTTTACATTAATTTGTATTAAAGCTTTTTGAATCATATCCTGAGTCAGCCACTGACTAGATTGAACTGAACCATTCGTGCAGTTATTAAGTGAACCTGGGAACCCAGACTCCTCTATTGTATACACTGAAGAAAATAACTGATTTAACACATTTGCCTTATCTGTATCTGTTACAACCATACTGGTACCATTATTTAATGGAGCAACACTCTCAACCTGCATCTTTTTACTATTAATATATTTAAAAAACTTTTTAGGGTTAGTTTTCACCTCCACTGCAATTAACTCTTCATTTCTTTTCTTAGCTTTCCGGATTGCCGATTTACAACATTTATTACAGTGTTTATATTCATTAAATGCAGCTTCTGTCCCTACAGATTTGTAGTTTTTAAATGCCTTTCTCTTCTGTCCCATTAACTTCTTTACTTCTGAATTAAGCCACACAGGATGATTCTTAGAGCTTCTACGTTTAGTCCTTAAGGGAATAAATTGAGAACAGTAATGATTTAATATCATTTTAAAGGACAACCATTTCTGTTCTGTGTTTTTATCTGAAAACCTAATGCCCCAATCAATGCTCTGTAGGGCAGCCCTCAAGGCACTAAAATTAGCTTTTGCAAAATTCATGGTTTTTGTTGCCCCAGTATATTTTTGTTTTTTGCACCAGACATTAAAAGATATAACCTTATGGTCACTATTACCCAGGGGTTCAATGACTTGCACATTTGCTATAAGTTCTGGGTCATTTGAGATCACTAAATCAAGAATAGCATTTTTTCTGGTTGGCTCCTCAACAACCTGTGCTAAAAAATTGTCATGCAATAAGTTTATAAACTTGTTCCCATTAACTGATCTAGCAGTACCGTTGCTCAATTCTGACATACGGAGGGGGGCGCGGGGGGGGCAGCTGCGCATCCCGCGCCAGGGCCCGCCCCTCTAGTTACATTGCTGATAGTAAGTTAGGCAAAAATGTTATGTATAAAGGCTGGAGTGCCTGGGTGAAGCCAGACCACTACTTCCTGCTTTTCAGCTCTCTTGGTTTACACTGACTGGTTACCCTGGCTACCAGGCAGTAACCAATCAGAGACTTGAGGGGGGGCCACATGGGTCATTTCTGTTGCTTTTGAATCTGAGCTGAATGCTGAGGGTCAATTACAAACTCACTGAACAGAAATGTACCATGTGGCCCCCCTTCAAGTCGCTGACTAAAGCTGGCCATAGATGTTGAGATTTTTAAAAGATCCGATTGTCATCGTGAGACCACGATCGTACGAATTTACCATCAACTAAAAAAGACCAATTTGCCAGGAAAACAAAGGAGCTGCCTGCTTGGCCCTGCAAACATAGATAGATTGCACTGGGGCCGACAAAGATTTTTTAACCTGGCCGATCAATTCCCTGACAGATGTCAGACGAAAAATCGTAAGATGTTCGATCGTTCGAATCCCACTAACTTCACGATAATTTCTAAGG
Organism: Xenopus petersii; assembly: GCA_038501925.1. Classification (NCBI taxonomy): domain Eukaryota; kingdom Metazoa; phylum Chordata; class Amphibia; order Anura; family Pipidae; genus Xenopus; species Xenopus petersii. Next base: position 138,701,985 of record CM076676.1, on the reverse strand, counting down.
ATTGGTCGGACTTCCCTAAAATCGGTCGTTGGGCAAGACAAATCTTTGGGGTGCTTTACTCAGTGTTATACAGCTGAAAAGCAGGATGGCTATTATGTTAGACTTCCAGTCACTCCAGCCTTTATACATTACATTTTTGGCTAACTAACAATATTGGAAACATTTTTTATTTTGCATAGCCTATCTATTTACCCAGTTTTTATTTTCACACTGAACTGTTCCTTTAAGGGTCACCCAGACATATAGGGGCAGATTTACTAAGCTCGAGTGAATAATTCGAATGCAAAAATATTCGAATTTCAAAGTATTTTTTTGGGTACTTCAACCATCGAATTGGTCAAAATAAGTAAAAATTAAGCAAAAATGGTTCGACTATTCAACCATTCGATAATTGAAGTACTGTCTCTTTAAAAAAAACCTTCCACTTCATACTTTAAACCTCCCGAAGTGCAATGTTAGCCTATGGGGACCTTCCAGAGCACTTTTCTAAGTTTTTTTGATGTAAGAAAAATCATTTGATCGATCATATTCGAACGATTTCATTGTTCATTCGATCGAACGATTTTTTAATCGATCTTTTGGTCGAAGCTTTTGCGCTAAAATCCTTCGAATTCGATATTCGAATTCGAAGGATTTTACTTCAAGGGTCGAATTCGAGGATTTTTTAACCCTTGAAATTCAACCCTTGATAAATCTGCCCCATAAAGTCCTTTTTGAATGAAACATGAAACCCAAATAATTTTGAGAAAAAAACCCATCCACACCTGCTATTCATTCATTTGAAACTCTCAGCTATCAATCGTACAATATATTACGTTCCCATCTCTATGCCTCAGGCACAGCAATTAGATTCACTTTCATTTCTGCACTTTCTACATGTGATTTTGCTGCTCACATTCCCCCTCTCTCCTCCCTGCCTATAATGTTGTAGCCTGTGCATGGACATGGGCATTAAGCCTTATATTGTAGCAGTTTGGTAGATTCAAAGCTTGCTATGATAGCTTAAACAAAATGGTGCCAGGCTGCTTTTTGTTATTATGGATTCCAAAAGAAGAAAAAAAACAATGTTTTAAAAATTTCTATGGTTTAAGTAAAGTTTATAGATAAAGATGGCTACATTGGCTCAGAGTTATGAGTCTATGCAGCTCATACCCCCACCCCTCCCCATTCTACCTCTTGTTTTAAGGGGGAGGGCAGTTGAGAGGACAATGCTGGGCGTAAGGAGGAGAAATCAGAGAGGAGGTGGGATGAGAGAAAAAATGGTGAAAGGATGAGGGAGTATTTGTCAGACCTTAAAGGGATCCTGTCATCAAAACGCATCAGTTCATAGTGCTACTCCAACAGAATTCTGCACTGAAATCCATTTCTCAAAAGAGCAAGATTGTTTTATATTTTATTTTGAAATCTGACATGGGGCTAGACATATTGTCAATTTCCCAGCTGCCCCTGGTCATGTGACTTGTGCCTGCACTTTTCCTTCTCAATGTAACTGAATGTGTCTCAGTGGGACATGGGTTTTTACTATTTTACTATTGAGTGCTCTTAGATCAGCTGTTATCTTGTGTTACGGAGCTGTTATCTGGTTACCTTCCCATTGTTCTTTTGTTTGGCTGCTGGGGGGAAAAGGGAGGGGGTGATATCACTCTAACTTGCAGTACAGCAGTAAAGAGTGATTGAAGTTTATCAGAGCACAAGTCACATGACTTGGGGCAGCTGGGAAACTGACAATATGTCTAGCCCCATGTCAGATTTCAAAATTGAATATAAAAAAATCTGTTTGCTCTTTTGAGAAATGGATTTCAGTGCAGAATTCTGCTGGAGCAGCACTATTAACCGATTCATTTTGAAAAAATTTTTTCCCATGACAGTATCCCTTTAAAAATCATGGAGGATGGCCGAAGGATGACATTACATGGAGAAGGGACGAGGATGTATGAGGCATCAGGGATCTGCCAGCTAAATGTAAGGATGGATGGCACACCGAAGAACTGTGGTGGGGGAGGCACAATTAGTGTCGGACTGGGTGTCCAGGCCTCACCAGGTCTGCAACCACAAGGCCTCCCCCAGACATCAAGGGCCCCCTCTCCCAACATCTGCCCTACAACTTGTCCCCCGATGTTACATCGAGCAGGATGCATACATTTTCCCTAAACTTGTGGCTGGAGGGAGCGGCAGGGGAGCTTCCACAGTGCCACAGGGAGTGGAACTGGGCTGGTAAGGGCCCATAAAGACACGGGACAACCAGGTTTTTTTTGTGGTGTCCTGCCAGCCCAGTCCAACCCAGGGCACAATAAAGAACTGCTAGGAAGACGTCGCTTTTAGAGGGGGGAAGAGAGCAGGTGGTACTCATTTTTGGGATCACATATATGTTTTTAAAATAAAACTATGTGCCCCAAAGCTGTGCATGCTACACTACTAATTTTTCAAGAGTCATGTGACAGAAATGACATCAATAAAATCCGATTATAACCAATGGCATCACTAAGCATTGTTTATAAGGATATAATTTACAGGATTTTCTATTTTCTTGGCTCTTGTGTATTATACGTATATATAGAGAGAGAGAGAGATCGAAATCCACACTCATAGGTCTTTTGTGAAGAAAAAAATGGGTTTATTCAACGTTTCGGCTCTTAGACTTGAGCCGTCATCAAGAAGGGGGGGGGATAATGTACCCCCTACTGTAATTTATAAAGTGAATAAAGTACCCCCTCTTGTAAAATATAAGGATATTATAAGTTACCGAGGAGTTTAATGACCAGATAAAAACAAGAGGCCTAAGGCCGAGTGTTTTTATACAGGTCATGGAACTCCAAGGTAACTTCTAATATCCTCATATTTTACAAGAGGGGGTACTTTATTTATTATAATACACAAATTTCAGTAAGTCATGTTTATAACTGATGACATCTGAACTCACCGTTTATAAGTATATCATTTACGATATATTCATAGCTTTTGTGTATTATAAAGATATTAAGTCACCGAGGAGTTATGTGACCATATAAAAGCGCAAGGCCGAATTATGCATTATAATCTACATTTTGTGTGAAATGTCGGGAGGGGGGTGGGGTGGTTGGAGTCCAATTTTTGTCGCCGGCGTCCAAATTGGGAACGACGGCATTCAATTTGAACGTGGCATCGGCAAATTCGGACGCGCCATCAAATTCGGAATCGATGCGGCAAATTCGGCGGCCATGGACCACTGTAATAAACGGCGCGTTCTGCCATCAGAATGTGCCATTTATAAGGATATAATTTACAGTCTGGTCCTATAGGGAAAGGACCAGACTGTAGATTATATATATCTTAGTCATGTTGGGGACCACGTTTGTTTTAAGAGGCTTCCAGTTGGATAGAAGGAAGAAGATGTAAAATGTTATGAACTTCCCAAGCCTCCTCTCTTTTGATTTAAAATGCCTCGCAGTGTGCACTGATATTATAGCAATACAAAAAAAACTGATGTGTGCACAAATAGGCATCTTCATGAGACAGTTACATGATCATATATAAAAATGTGAAAAATGTTTTTGTCTTTGTAGTCTTTAACCTCTGTTATGGATTCTCTGTCCAAAGGCCTCACACAAGTAGAGACCGTGAAAATATATTTTAAACCATAAGATGTATTGTGCAGGGTCCTCTTTAGACTATAGGTTGTAATTTAGTATGTAGTCTAAGGGGGTGATTTATCAATCAGTTGCCACTGAGTGTGCCAATCTAACGGCTATTAGATTACCAGGAGGAACAGAACCTATTATTAGGAGATATGATGGGCAGGATTCAGGATTTTCTTTCGGGTGGGTGGGGGGCAGGTTGAGAGGGTTTTAGTGAAGACATTTCATCTACCAAAGGGCACAGAAGGCTCAGAGGGAGACAAGTATCTATGCCAACATGTATTATATTCATTCTGCAGCACATTTAGTGATGTTTGAGTGGCCTTATTAGATTTGAGAAGAGGTATCAGATAACATTACACGGCCACCATCTTGAAAGCTTTATGGTTCCCGGAAAAAAACGAGCGCGAAGCTGAGAAAGGAGATGCTATCGTTCCTTAGCACAGACCGCCAATGCTATTAGGACTTCAGATTTCTCAGTTAAGGCAATCAATGATCTGTGATGTTGATGCGCCTCCTGGGAGCCCAGTTTAACTGCTGCACGCCAGAATCCTCCGACATTATTTATTTAGGGAACATGAAATACAGTGCAAGGCACCGGTCCATCGCTTGAGCAGGTGACTGAGTAATGAGCTCCAGTACGTTTCATTAATTAGCCAAACTGTTTGAGGGAAGAATGAACAGGCCCAGTGGAGCAGTCTGTTCATTATATCTCAATTAAGCACATTTAGCTTGAAAAGATGCTTCATTCCAGTCTGGGAACTGCTGGTTGCTCTGCTAAATCTTTGTCCAGAGCAGAGATTTCAGGCTCTTTGGCTTCAAGCGTCCCTTTTATGAACCACAAATTGCCCCTGTAGTCCTTAAAGGGATCCTGTCATCGGAAAACATGTTTTTTTCAAAACACATCAGTTAATAGTGCTACTCCAGCAGAATTCTGCACTGAAATCCATTTCTCAAAAGAGCAAACAGATTTTTTTATATTCAATTGTGAAATGTGACATGGGGCTAGACATTTTGTCAATTTCCCAGCTGCCCCTCGTCATGTGATTTGTGCCTGCACTTTAGGAGAGAAATGCTTTCTGGCAGGCTGCTGTTTTTGCTTCTCAATGTAACTGAATGTGTCTCAGTGGGACATGGGTTTTTACTATTGAGTATTGTTCTTAGATCTACCAGGCAGCTGTTATCTTGTGTTAGGGAGCTGCTATCTGGTTACCTTCCCATTGTTCTTTTGTTTGGCTTCTGGGGGGGAGGGGAAAGGGAGCGGGGTGATATCACTCCAACTTGCAGTACAGCAGTAAAGAGTGATTGAAGTTTATCAGAGCACAAGTCACATGACTTGGGGCAGCTGGGAAATTAACAAAATGTCTAGCCCCATGTCAGATTTCAAAATTGAATATAAAAAAATCTGTTTGCTCTTTTGAGAAATGGATTTCAGTGCAGAATTCTGCAAGAGTAGCAGTATTAACTGATGCGTTTTGGAAAAAAAATTATTTTTCCATGACAGTATCCCTTTAACTGGCGCACTGACCTGGAGAAGACAAATTACTGCATTAACAGATAACACCATTAGACAGACAGAGCTTATTTGTTATCTGATGTGTAACCTGAGCCTTTTCTCCTTTGAATGTCTGCCCCCATTGCTACACAGCAGCTTATTTATATAAACAATAGTAGTGTTTTTTTAACCAAACACACCAATTTTATTAGTGCACAGTACCGTAACTAGAGGGGGGCGGGCCCTGGTGCGTGACACGCAGCTGGGCCCCCGCCCCCTGCGTACGGCTCGGATTTCAATGACGAACGGGCAGCCGGGGGGCCCTGAGGGGGTCCGGGCCCTGGCCCACTCGCACCCCCTGCTCCCCCAGTAGTTCCGCCACTGCCAGTGCAGGGCAACACTGCATTATATTTTCATTACTTTAAAACACTTTTATTTTTTGACGTTACTGTTCCTTTAAGCCGTGTGGGTACCCACCTATTGTCTAAGAGAACTCTTTTCTTCACGTACTGGCTTAATCGCACTTTAATTTGATGGTGTTTTAATTGTTTATGAGTAACTTCATTTGCACTAATTTTAGGCCAGGGCAGATTTATCAATGGTCGAAGTGAATTCGAGGGAATTTTCGAAGTTAAAAAATTTGAAATTCAAAGTAATTTTTTGGATACTTCGACCGTCGAATAGGATACTATGACTTCGATTCGAAGTAAAATAGTTCGAATATGCGACCATTCGATAATCCAAGTACTGTCTCTTTAAAAAAACTTCGACTTCAATACTTCGCCAAATTAAACTTACTGAAGTGCTATGTTAGCCTATGGCAGGGGTGTCCAAACTTTTGGCTCGCAGGGCCACATTGGAAAAAGAAAAATTGTCTGGGGCCACATATGAAATACACAAACATGTTTGATTTGTAAAAGTAAAGGAAAAACACAGAAAAGAACTACAATGCCAGTTGGATAACCAGATGGAGCTATACACTGGAATATGGGACACTTGGATATTAAATAGACTTATTATTATATTATTATTGCTAACTGGGCAATGGGCAGAGTCCCCACTCCTCATATATCCTTTGCGACATGACGTTTCCTCGGGAACCAAGTTGGGCCGCATTCATATGCATCCTGGGCCGCATTTGGCCCTCGGGCCGCAGTTTGGACACCCCTGGCCTATGGGGACCTTCTAGAGCATTTCTTCTAAGTTTTTGGAAGTCGAAGTTAAATCATAGAACGTTTGATTAGAAGGATTTAATCGATCGATTTTACTTCGACCGCAGGATACTCAAATTCGGTGAAAAAAAAACTTTGACTTCGAAGTCGAAGCATTTCAATTCGATGGTCGAATTTCAAAGTATTTTTAACTTCGAAATTTGACCCTTGATAAATCTGCCCGAGTGTGTGAATGTGCCTTCACTTTGAGGCATGATCTTATTCAAGAACGCTATACTATATATTTTTCTTGTTTTTTCTTCATTTTTCCTTATTTCTGAGGTGAGATCGCAGCACTCTTTTGGAATTTTGAATCCGCATATACAAATTAGGGGCAGGGAGGGAAATCGCATGATTTTTTGTCACAAAACAAGAAAGTAAAAAATGTTTTCCGCTTCCCACCCCTAATTTGCATTTGCTAATTAGCATTCACATTCGGTATTCGGCCAAATCTTTCGCGAAGGCATTCGGGGGTTCAAAAATAGTGGATTCGGTGTATCCCTAGCCTAGACAACGTATCCCTCATTCCGTTTCTGATACGCCTTTTCGAGAATGGGTGTTGGTCTTGGAGATCCCTCTAATAAGAGTTACAGTGGGGGATCAACCTTTGAGACTAATGCTTTGGTTAGGAGCTCCATCAGGGGCCCACACCCACCCATGACCCACTGCCACCCCCACCAGCACATACCTTCATATTTATTATTATTCAACGCTGGGGGATGTTAGGATTAGCACACAATGTAACCGAATCAGGCAGCTGTGGGGAGCTCACTGGATTTTTCCCCAGTGTCCCAATAAATGCAACTATGAAGGGAGGAGCCAGCCTATGAAAAATACGACCAGAGGTAAATAGTTAGGGCTAGTGATGGGTGAATCTGACCTGTTTCGATGAAAATTCGTGAAACGGCAAAAATGTGCCGAAATGCATTGAAGTCTTGGCAAAAAATTTGGCTCATCGCTATTAGGGACCAGTAATATTACCTTGACATGGTATGGTAGCCCGGCAATTTTAGAATCATAACCATGTTGCTAAAACTCTGTTTTTAAAAATGTCTGAACTTGCACAGATACTACATCACTAAACAAGGGACCAGGTAATGCGCATTGATCAATCCCCTCTCTTTGGTGCGTTACTACATAATAAGGAGCAATTATATTTGTTTGACATAACCTGTCCGTCATAAAGCCACGCTGATTATCACTTATAATGGCATTCTGCAGAACATAATCATGAATGTGATCTCATATCAAACTTCAAATAACTTCGCCATCACAGATGTCAAACTTACAAGCCTGTAATTGCCAGGCTGAGCTCATAATCCTTTTTTTTTTTTTTTTTTAATTCTGAAATGACATACAATTACATCCTCCGATTTATTGGTACCATACCACATGAAAGAGTCTTAAAAAACATGAAAAGACAAACAGAAAGAAAAAGTGGCCTGACTAAAACTGAAACTACGGTTTCTAAGTAATCAAGGGTGGATTGCATCAGGCCCCAAAAGGATAGTTACAATTTACTTTGTTACTATATATTTAAAGGGGTTTGAGTTAACTTTTAGTATGATGTAGACAGTGATATTCTGAGACAATTAGGTTTTCATTTGTTATTATTTGTGGTTTTGATTTATTTAGCTTTTTATTCAGCAGCTCTCCAGTTTGCAGTTTCAGCAATTTGGTTGCCAAATTCCCCTAGCAACCATACATTGATTTGAATAAGACACTGGAATATGAATAGGAGAGGATCTGAATAGAAAGAGGAGTAACAAAAAATAGCAATAACAATAAATGTGTTGCCTTAAAGAGGATTGGTTTTTTAGATGGAGTGAATAAAAAGTGGTCAGAAGGAAAATAACTAAAAAAAAATAAATAAATAAAAGTAAACAATGTTGCTTAGAATCAGCCATTCCATAACATACTTAGGCGCAAATTCACTAAGCGCCGAACGCTAGCGTTAATTCGCTAGTGTTTGGCATTTTTCGCTACTGCGCAAATTCACTAACGAACGCTGGCGTAGTTTCGCTAGTGTTACTTCGCACCCTTACGCCAGGCAAATTTTCGGTAGCGACGTAACTACGCAAATTCACTAACTAGCGCAGTGTACTGAACGCTACCTTTTACGCTAGACTTCCTTCACCACCTCAGACCTGGCAAAGCGCAATAGAGTAGATAGGGATTGTTTCCAAAAAAGTCAAGATTTTTTCTAAGTCCCAAAAAATGCTGGCGTGTTTTCTACATGATGGGTGATAGGCTAAAAAAGATCGAAAATATTTTTGGGGCTCCCCTCCTTCCCCCCTACATTTCCTGACTCATGGCAACTTACCTAGACAGTGGGCACATGTGTAGGGCAAAATAAAATTTTTATTTGCGGATTTGAAGGTTTTCTAGGCATTTGAAGTGGTGATACGTGTTCCTCCATTGAAATTTGAATTTCGCGCCGTATGCAAATGAACCATCGCTAGAGAAACTTCGCTTCGCGAATTAACGCTACCGCAACTTCGGATTTTAGTGAATTTGCGGAGCGCTGGCGAAAATACGCCTGGCGAAGTGCGGCGATGTTGCGCCTGGTGCAACTTCGCATCTTAGTGAATTTGCCCCTAAGAGTGAACTCTGGCTCCTCTGTTAAACTAGGGTATTTAACATGTTTAATGGAGCTAAACTCTCAAGCTGATAGAGATATACTGTATATATATATATATATATATATATATATATATATATATATGTCACGTCTCTCTCTCATCTATCTATCTACAGTATCTATCATCTATCTCGCTTTCTCTCTCTATCACCCACCCATCTATCTCTCTCTCTCTCTAACATATATATCTCTCTATATCAGCTATCTATCTTTCTATCTATCTCTCTATCATCGATCTCTCTCTCTCTCTATCTATCCCCCTCTCTATCATCTGTCTTTTTCTCTCTATCATCTATCTATAATCTTTCTCTCTCTCTCTCATACATACATAAAATAATTCATTGGGATTAGTGTTTGCAAATTAAGCAATCAGTTGCCCATCTCAGTTTTGTCTTCTTCTTATAGTGTTTGTAGGTCCCACAAGTGGTTTGTCCTCTGCCCCCATTCTGTCTGCTTAACTAACATCCCAGTCTATGAATTGATGTGGACCTTAAAGTGCAAACATTTGCTTTCCTAAAAGTTTTTGTTGCATCAATACTATCACTGTTCCCTAGGGCACATTTGCATTATATTCTAGATCAGGGATGCCCAACTTTTACCCATGAGCCACATTCAGCTCTTAAAAGAGTTGGGGAGCAACACAAGCATGAAAAAGCTACATACAGGCTGTGATTGGCTATTTGGTAGCCCCAATATGGACTGGCAGCCTACAGGAGTCTATTTGGCAGTTCAAAAATAAGCACCTGCTTTGAGGCCACTGGGAGCAACATCCAATGGGTTGGTAAGTAACATGGAGCTCATGAGCCACTGGTTTGGGATCACTGTTCTACATGCTTAGAGACCACTAGATCCAGTGTAGTGTAATTTTCTGTTTGCACCTCCACAACCTGTTATGACATTTTTATTCAGTTGCTTCTATTAAAATCCTGGCAATACAGTTGCTTATGTCAATATATGGGTAATTAACAACCCCCCCCATTATTTAAGATATAATTAATCCTTATTGGAGGCAAAACCAGTCTATTGGGTTTATTTAATGTTTACATGATTTGTTTTACATGACTTAAGGTATGAAGATCCAAATTATGGAAAGATCCGTTGTCCAGAAAACCCCAGGTCCTGAGCATTCTGGATAAAAGGTCCCATACCTGTACACTATAAGCATGAATAACATATAAAACATACCCTTATAAACAATGCTTAGTGATTTCATTGGTTAAAATCAGTGATTAGCGGTGTCATAGGATTCAATGAAACTTGTGGATTATAAAATGAATGTAACCCCCCTCCTACTTTCCTACAGTCCATGGCCTGTCTTCATTTAGGATTTTGTCAGAATGATCCAATAAATCTTATAGGGGGGCTCCCTTTCCTAGCAGATGCATTAGAGCTCACTCAAATAACTGATTCCAGTACAAACAAAATCTAACAAAAAAACACAAATCCTGCATGTAGAGAGACATGATGTCTGGTGATTTTAATAGAGTGAGCTCTAATACATCTTCTAGGCAAAAGGAGCCCCCCTATAAGATATATTGGATCATTCGTCTGACACCCAACTCCTGAATGAAGACAGAATGAAGAAAAACAGATGCTGAGAGATGAATAGTAAAGATAAACTTGATTATTTCAGAAACGGTACAGAATATTTGATTGATTGTATTTAGAAAGTTTCTTATTTCAGTATGCTGAAGCTTATATAAAAAAATTTTTTGGGATAGTTCCCCTTAAAGAAAACAAAAGGATTCGATAGTAGAATAATAGTCTGTAGTTGATTGCTCATTAATGTGTGTGTTGAGAATTTCCTGACCTGCCCCCTCTTGACCCAGACCCAAGTACACATGCAGAAAGGGATGGGGGTCGCAGCTTACAATTCTAACAGTTAAATGGTGCTGTGGTGGGTTAAATCCTTTTAACCTAAATTCTTTTGTCCATATCCTAGATTACTCAGTATGGAATCCATGTAATAGTGAAGTAGATCTGCCTGCACCCGCAGGCAACAACACTTACAAGCATACAGAAAAGTTACGTCAACTGAAGCCAATTCTCTTTATTTAGGGACTTGTACCGGGAATAAGAAAGTTTTAGAACATAATTTAAAAAAATACAAACTGAAAACATAGCAAAATATAAGATATTTTTTTTATAGCAACTCTCAACTACCAGCCACTTTACTACTGACCTGGTATATATTTTGTAACTTTTTTTTTCTTAAAAAGACATGTAAATATATAATTCATATTTATACATTTTCTAGCTATATACAAAAGGAAAGCGTTATTGGATTCCCCGCCCGCCCCATTTTTTATTAGGATAAAATCTGACCATTTACCATGTTTTCTGGACAATCTAACATGGTCCTTAGGATTGAGATAAAGCCTTGAGTTGACTTTATATGGGGCTTTCACTGAAACACATGCCTTCAGTCAAACCTAGTAAACACGTTGCAGGTCAACTGCCATATTGATCGTACCAGTAACTGACCACAAAAATTCCTGAATAAAATCGCTTTGCACAATGGCACAGTCCATATCTTGTGCCTTTATTCAGGTTCTTGCTCAATTAAGACTTATGAGAATCCACCTTGTACATAATAAACATTCAGGAAGCAGAGATGTTATGTAGCTTATAATGAGGTCTTCCTTCAGTTCAAGCAACAGCACTTCTTGCATTGGAATATGGAGAAGTATCGGCTTCTTTGGAGAAAGCAGAAAGCCTAACCTAGCTACAAGGAGTTGTAGGAAGTAGGTGTTGTTCATGAATATTTTCCACCAAAAGCTGATATTACGTCTTAAGCTCAGACAGTGCAGACAAAGCCAAAATAAAAGTGGAAAAAGTGTCTTTAAAAGGTAGTCTGGAGTGTTCGAGAAGGTTATGGACACAAGTCACGTGTTGATACTTCGATGAGGTCAAGAGAATAAAATCTCATAAAATTGAGGAATATCAAAAGAGTTGGCATCCTTTCTACTTCATAAGTTCCCATGACATTGCCAACATCACATGGTGCAGATCTTGACACTTGTTGAGTTTTAGAAAGTGCACTGGCTGCGGGTCAACGTCAGGAAGATTGGTTTTGGTTTCAACCACAACCAAAAAAAAGTACCTCCTATAAAAGGCATGTGGTAAGGAATAAGGCTGAAGATGTAGGAGTGGAATTGTACCCTGCTTCTGAGGAACTCTTGGCATTTCTGGAATGCTTGAAACAAAATGTCCTTCAAATGGAATTTATGGAGAAGAACCCCAAAAGAACCCCCAAGGTCAGCGTTTTTTTAGTCCACCATTGGAGTATTTGGGAAGGCAGGGCTCATCAGGGAGGGGGTCGTGAGAGAACACGGAGTCCTCGCCTGAAGAACACGTGGAACTTCGAGTGTCTGGGAAACATGGAGAATACTGATTGACTGGCATGGAAAGATCAAGATACTCCTGAAGAGAGAGAAAGAGGAGACAAGAGGATGTTACCCTACAGAAAATTGTAAGTGACCATAACATCTGGGCAACATACAGCTGTGTTCAGTAAAATTAGAAGAATATACCATAGTATTTATTCTTGCATAGTAAAAACGTACCTGATTGGAACTCAGAGCAAGAATTCGGTCAAGATCCTCAACCAGCTGATTGAATGTTGGTCTTTGAGATGGCATGGCATGCCAACAGTCCTTCATCATCATATACCTGCAGAAAAAGAGCTTAAATTAAATTTCATTGGACACTAGAGCAACGTTGTCTGAGAACATTATAAGGAGGCACAAGCAGTGGTTATTAGGATACAAGCTAAAAAGCATTAAAGGGGTCTTTCTCCTTTGAGTTAACTTTTAGTATGAAGTAGAGAGTGATATTCTGAGACAATTTACAATTGGTTTTCATGTTTTATTATTTGTGGCTTTTGAGTTATTTACATTTTTATTCAGCAGCTCTCCAGTTTGCAGTTTTAGCAATCTGGTTGCTAAGGGGCCAAATTACCCTAACAACCATGCACTGATTCGAATAAGAAAATGGAATATGAAAGGAGAGGACCCAAATAGAAAGGAGAGTAATAAAAAGTAGCAATAACAATAAATGTGTAGCCTTACAGAGGGTTTGGTTTTTAGATGGGGTCAGTGACCCCCATTTGAAAGCTGAAAAAAGTCAGCAGAAGGCGGCAAATAATAAAAAAAATATAAAAGAAATATGATAACCAACTGAAAAATTCCTTAGAACAGGTGATTATATAACATACTAATAGTTAACTTTAACATTAATCAGTACTTACAACTCGTTGGTGCAGTTAGTGGGTTTATCCATTCTGTGCCCTTCCTTAAGTAACTTAAAGAGCTCTTCCATGGGGACACCAGGGTACGGAGAGCCCCCAAGTGTGAAAATCTCCCACAGCAGCACGCCAAACGACCAGCTGAAATACAAAAGGCAGAGGTTAAGAGGGCACAACTGCAGTCGTCCTACCAAAACGATTAGAAGAACAAAAGCCATCTTTTTAGCTTTCAAGTTCAGGGCCATCCAACTGGGAGGCCGGCGAACCAGATGTGGTTTTTGAAAATAATTTTATGTCCCACATACTCTGCTGACCACTTTGGATGTCACCAACATTTTATTATAAAGTGCTTCCAAACAGAGAATACTTGTCCCACTATATGAAAACAGTTTGTCAGCTCGTTACTTCCCAAAACGGGGAATATGGGGTGCCACACTAGACACGCACAAAAACGGACATCTCTGACACATTGTTGAAGGAATTAATACATTCTTCAAATCTTTTATTTACTTCAATCCATTAAATGCACAGAACCAATGCTGACATGCTTTTAACAACTACTGACGCGTTTCGTGCCCCATTTCCTGGTACTTCCTCAGAGTATGCGGGCACAAAACGCGTCAGTAGTTTAAATGCACTGTGCCAATGCGGATATACTTTTATGCATTTAAGTAAATAAAACATGATGTTTGTTTTTGTAAGTGTGTAAAAGTATCCATTGCCAGGAGGTGGGACTAATGATCCAATCAGTGAGCTCCACACTAGCAAGAAAATAATACTGGGACCAATAATTGTGACCTGCCCCACAGGTTAAGAACTACCATTATATTTATAAAGGTTTGCATCACAAAAATAAAGGTTTGAAAGGCAACAGCGTATGTGGTACCACTGTGGATTGAAGTTGAAGAGCATATAAAACCCTTGGCTGGACACTCTCCTACAAGTACTTTGCATATTTCAATATAATTCCATCTGAGCTGTGCAATCTCTGGTGTGTGTTTTACACCAACAAACAAAATAGAGTACTCCAGCACACGTAATCTGCTCAAGGGTTATTACCCGTGTTTAATGTCAAACCAAACAGGCTTGACATTAAACACGGGCAATAACCCTTGAGCAGATTACGTGTGCTGGAGTACTCTATTTTGTTTCACTTGCTGGAGGTGCCGTCCTCCTATGCCCCATGCACCGTGAATGTTAAAGAGGGACCAGGTGTGCATCTGCACTTCGTTGACTGAATTACAAAAACAAACACATTCCATTTTGGCCAATCAGTCTCAGGCACATAGAAAACACATATTTAATGATACTCACACATCACTCTGATGAGTGTAAATCCGGTCAAACAGGGCTTCCGGGGCCATCCATTTTACAGGCAGTCGACCCTAAAAGAAATTCAATGTCATAATTTGAGAAAAATCACAGTTTCTTTAAATTCCTGTCATACAGGAGCTCCTAAGTGATCCCCGGCAGGATTCAACTAGCAATTCTGCCCCCCGATCTGATTGGGTGATGCACCTCATGGTGGATACAAAAATCTGTACCTACTACATATTTGGGACCCTAGCCACTCCCAAGGCAGCGGATAAATTCATTTGACTGCTTCTCATACCTGCACTAGGTAGGAATGTTGTTTCTGTCAAGTACTCACATTTGTGGTCTTCTTGTAATAGTCAATGTGATGGATATCACGGGCTAAGCCGAAATCGGCAATCTTCATTACGTTGTCTTCCGTTACTAAAACATTCCTTGCAGCCAGGTCTCTGTGGATGCACTGTGGGGGGGAAGGCCATTCAATAATTAGGGCTATTTCGGGGAGGATTTTCACAAGTCATAAAAAGAATGATTTTTGTGAATTAATAAAATCTCTGATCTGTACAGAAATATTTTTTGAAGGTGACGAGAGGGCACCCATTGCGATTAGAAGGAAGGAGGTTGCGTCTTAATATTGGGAAGGTGTTTTTTTACAGTGAGAGATGTGAACATGTAAAATTATCTCCCTGAATCAATGGTACAGGCTGATACATTAGATAGCTTTAAGAAGGGGTTGGATGGTGTTTAGCAAGTGAGGGAATACAGGGTTATGGGAAATAGCTCATAGTCCAAGTTGATCCAGGGACTGGTCCGATTGCCATTTTGGAGTCAGGAAGGAATTTTTTCCCCCTCTGAGGTAAATTGGAGAGGCTTCAGAGTGAGTGAGTTTTTTTCCTTCCTCTGGATCAATTAGCAGTTAGGCAGGTTATATATAGACGTAAAAGGTTGAACTTGATGGACGTGTGTCTTTTTTCAACCTAACTTACTTTGTTACAGAATAGCGAGAATAGGATGTTCATAATATTGCTGACGTTTTTATTTCAGGTCTTTAGAAAAGAGGCTACAGCAGAAGAGCCAATACCTTTTTAGAGGCGAGGTATTCCATCCCACGTGCTACCTGGTAAGCACACGACACCAGATCTTTGAAGGAAAGCAGCTGATCGGGGGCACACATAGGGTTGTAGCAGTACTCCATGCCCGGCGGGCGTCTGGCCCGTAAGTACTCTCTCAGGTTCCCCTTGGAAGCATATTCGACAATTACATAGAGTGGACCTGAACAGCGGAGATTGTAATTAGTGGATATAATGATAATTCCTCTATAGCAATATGTACATTGAAGATTCCTAGTGAACCATGTGCAAAACCACAACTCTGGATTTTTTGGGAGAATTTCTGGGAAAAAACAAGCAATATCAAATACGAGAAGTTTGCTTTAAAGTGACATAATACAATTATATAAAAGCAGGGTATATGCACTTTTGATTATTCCATGAATGCAAAGTAAAATTTCTTAGTATAGGATATTCTGCCCAGGAACTTATATTTACCAGTGTAATGTGTTTATTCTTATAAAAGTGAGCAGCCATATTTATAAGAATAGGTTTCATTTTATCCATAATCGCTAATGTAAAACAACAGCCTCTAGTGGTCAAAACAGTTAAAGTCATATAATTTGTATTAGGCTTTACCATACTGTCATTTTTAAAGTGAACATGCCAAACACAATACTTCTCGAAAATCATAAATTGTTCAACTGGCTGATGTAGTTCAGTGTAAAATTAGTGCAATAGGTAACTGACCGTACCCTGGTAGGAGTAGTGCTCTGGGAACAGCTATTGTAATAACTAGTTTATGCACGCTGAAGGAACTCACCGTCCTGGGTGCAGGCACCAAGTAAATTAATGATATTTTTGTGTTTTCCAATCATTTTCATCATTTCCATCTCGGAAATCAGATCAGACAGGTCCTTTTCATTTGCATCAGCTAAATGGAGATAAATAACAACATTATGTAATGATAACTATACTTATCTTAAAGATTCACCATCTTAAACCCCTCAAGTCACTCCAGTCTTCTACCTCCCCATGTACTGACAACAATCTCATCTGTACTATTCACTCCATATTGTCCCAGCCTTGCACATTGGCTTTTACTTAGCAAGACTGGTATTGGATTGGATTTATTGTCTTTTAAAAGAACATGGGAAGCCATTAAAGATTAAATGTGATATGCAGTCAAATTAGTACATTGGTAAAACCAATACGTATTAACAAGATTTCCAAAACAACCCCTTTTAAAAAAGTATATTAAGAAACAAAATTAGTTAGCATCTGTTCACTTTTCATAAAGGCAACTCACACTTCAGCATCTTCACGGCGACTTTTGTTACTCGGTTAGGCTTCTCCTTGTCCAGGCCGATAGCCTCCGCCATTACTACCTGCCCAAAGCAGCCTTCTCCGAGAGGTTTCCCAAGGATCAGCCTATGTAGGGACACAACATTGGTTATCAGTACTTAAGTATTTGCTTAGATGAAGTTTGGTCTAAAATGTGACATAATGTACAGTCCCCTCACCTGTCCCTTGCCACTTCCCATCGTGGATCTTCCGGAAGCTCGTATTCCGAGACTCCAGACAACATGGGTGTCCCACTGGAAGAAAGACGCGAAGGTCTAACCAATATCACTCCAGAGTGCATTGATGAGTTGGAGTCCCCTGAAACCTGTTCCAGAAGTAAGAGGTGGGTTACCTTATGAACACAAACGCAGAGCAGCTTTGACTATGCTCTGAGAGGATGTATTCAGGGGGGCATCTACCGGCTGGGTGTTTAGTGGATCATTCCTAGAACTACTAAATTATCTTTAGTGAAAGATCATCGGTGTGGCCATGTTTTGTGGATAAGGATGAATGCTCACTTGTTCTGTAGTTTTGGCTTTTCAACAGTTATGTAAAAAGACAAAGAGCATTCCTTTGGCTGCCATTTTGCTTGTAATAAGCAAGGTGATCTCCATAACACATTAGGTCCATCAATGTTTGGCCACTCTTCTGGAGAACAGAAGCCACCACCCAGGCCCGGACTGTGGGTTCTGGCAAATGCCAGAGGGGCTGCTATAAGGTGCCATAGAAAGTCAGTATTTAGTGGGCTGGTGGGAGCTGTTTGGGCCGCTGTGTGCCCTTATTGGGCCTCGGTGTACCTGAAATGCCAGGGCCTATTTTAATTCTCAGTCCAGACCTGCACCCACCAGTCAGCTGTCACCAACAGGTGAGAATTCTGAAACGATCAGTAATTTGCATGTTTATCCAAAATCCCAAGTAGCTGGAAAACAGCTGGTTCTGTGGGCACAGAACCACGAATTTGGGTATAAACAATGGGTGCTGCAGATCCCGTGTCTGCCAGCACTGTAGGAGGTCTAGTGTGGTCCTAGCTGATGCACAATATCAATGTTTGTGAAATATGTCATCTGCCCCATTGTACATAGGGGAAATATAGCAATGAAGGGAGCTAGGAGGGCATATTTACATGCCTTCATGTGCATAGGTATGAGACAAGGGCACAGCTATTAAATAGAGCCACATTATAGATATATATTATGGATTCCGAAAAAACTATTTGTCAGATAAGTGCTTTATGGCAGAGATTGTCCCTATATTTAGCACAGATAGATCCTAACTGAAAAACACTGTTTACATCACTATGGGTTTTTGAAACCCTTAATAGGATTAACCAACTGAGCAGATAAAAAATGTACAGTGTCTCATTTTATCAGAAGTGGATTTTTATTTTAGAAAAGAAAGATTAAAAAAATTAAGAATAAAAAAAGTTGCCAATTAACATCCTCTCTAAAACACGCAAGTAGAAAATGGAAACCCCCTAAATACTTTCTGTTACCTGTCTGCGCAGCGGGATGCTCTTGGCGAGCTTGTGCACAGCCAGCTGGCTGTTGAAGTCCGACTTCTTCGACGGGTGCTTCATTTTAAAGATAATGATGGTGACCACCATGGCGGACACAAAGGCAGCCCCCGTGCAGTAGATGATAATCTCCAGTTGTAAAGGGGAGGCCAGAAGTGCGGGTTTATCGTCCTCAACTGCACTCGTGTACACGAGAAAGTGAAGGTTAATAAAACAATATGTACGAAGTGCAGTTATATTTTGTCATATATGTATGTGGCCACCAGTGCATAAGTACTAATACACACTCACAGCATTATATACGCATGCAAATAGCTAATGCACTCATTCATAAATCCATAATAATAATATAAAACAAACGTGACTATTGGGATGCATTTCATATAAAAAAAAGAGCAAATAAAGGCATAAAGCACACATTTAATAATCACCTCCCTCCTAAAACTGCGAAATCCTCAGAGACAAAATTGTTCAAAAGCTATGTTTTTGAACAGAAAAAGTTACAAATAATTGCCAAAGGTGTTTTGCCATATACACAAACACACCCCTAAATTGGCAATTATCAAGTAGACTACAGGAAAACAAATATATGGCTACAGAGAGAACATAACGTGCCATATATTTACGTTACAGTACCTACTCGCACACACACACCCCCAAAAACGAAAGGTCATGTGCAAAAAGAAAAGCCCAGATACCCCAGCAAGGAAGAAAAAAAAAAAGAACAGATACATTTCCGGTGCTCCGGCCAAATACTGAAAGGGAAATTTTACAAGAAAAAATAAATATATATATAAAAATGTTCCCTTCAATTGGGAAATGGGAGCTGACGTTTCATATGTTGTAGAAAGTATGAACCTAAGTTATGACAAATGGTCAACTGGGGCATTATGGGAGTGCTCTGCACATTAGTGAAAGGCAAGCATTAAGCACAGTGAAAGCTTCAATGGATCAGATTTGGCATTAAGGAATGAAGGCCCACCATGACATTCCCCAATATCCCAACAGGCCTGACAGGCCCTGCCTACTATGGAATAGTTTGATTTTTCTTTTGATTTAGTTTCCTAGAGTTTTTATAAAGGTGTTACTAGCTCAGTGTACAGTTGTACCCAAGTAGCCATGGTTTCACTTAATGGCTTCATTACCATAAAGCTAAGATTTGACAGTATGAGTCTCCATTTCAAATGATTTTCGGGCCATGTGTGGAGTGTCCCGACATTTTTTGTGAGATGGCGATCGGTCGTTCAGTTGATCGGACAGGTTAGAAAATTTCTGATGGCTGCCGATAATATCTCTGCATGTATTGCTGATCTGACAATATCAGTGGGAGACTGTCTCCAGCTTTTGTCGAACATAACTTTCATACAATTGCTGTCAGGGGCAGAACATCGTCTGATCTGTTCTTTTACTACTTTATTTGATCTGAAAGGTTAGTGGCAGGTCGGGAGATTGCACCGAACGATCCTTCATCAGATATGAAGGTAAATCTGCACGTCTGTGGCCACCTTAAGGCTACCAGATCTTCTGAAGAACCAGGCACATGTTGCTGATTGCAAATGAATTGATTCAAATGAAATGTAATCAGTGCAGTCCTAGCCAGATTTCATAGAGGTGCCCTGGATATTTTACATGGTCTGGTAACCTAGTTAGTATAAAGTTAGTATATATATGGGTATATATACAGTAAATGTATGTGAGTTTATGGAGGTGTCAGGTTGAGTGTGTATATTTATGGATGTTGGGTTTCATTTGGAGGGGTTGAACTTGATGAACTTTGGTCTTTTTTCAACCCGATTTAACTATGGAACTCTGGAACCTTACCACCCTATTTTCCACATATAAACCATTAGGAGGAGGAGAGGGACAATCTACAACATAGGAAAAGTCAACTTTGTTTTAATGAATAACCCTTTCTCAAATGAAACAACAGAGCAACCGGAAAGTCTTATCAGTACATGCATTTCACATGGTCTTCAGCCGTTAGAGCAAACCTAAATGTGTGATGTACAAGTGGTTTTAATGAAGTTCACCAAGCCCTATGGCAGAGGAAATGGCTGGTAACCTACTATGGGGTGGTTAAGCCAGTTTGGGCTTATTCTTATATTAAAATAATTAGGGAAATTGAACCTAGATTAATTTTAATGGGAATTAGACTGTAATCTCTACCAGCAAAACTAAACAGAAAACAACTAGACAAAACTAGTCAACTATTAAGAATTCCCAGCATCCCTGGGGAGTTTGGGTTGTGCAAGAAGTTATTTGCCCTGTATGTACTAATATTATAAATAATCTGTGTATATTTGTGTAGCATCCTTCAAGGTTATTGTCACAAACATAATTTCCTGTTTCCGCTAGGCTATTCCCGATTTAATTGAAGGTGGTATGTTAAAACAGTATGCCAACTGTGTATAATTATACTGAGATCCCAAGTGAGTGATTATACTTAGATTCTTCTTTAATAGGAAAAGGCTCATTAAGATAGCAGGGAATTTCCTTTCTGCTTTGCTTCTGCATATTTTGTGGATTTATTATGTTTCTTAATTGTCTGCCTCTTAGCATTTCAGGAGCTCCATGTTTTCACTCTAGCCTTTAATGGGAAAATATGTTTTAGTCATTTGTGTAAATGGTTACTCCATTTTCTGCAGAACATACCAACCAAGTGGCAACCCAAGTTACGTACAAAATACATAACCAAGCACTTTTACATGTGACCCTATCATCTATACCAGTATCATTTTTATTTATATTTTTTAATTAATGCCTAAGTTTGTTCTAATACCCAAACTCTAAACTGACCACTTGTGATAAAATAATTTCTCATTAGAGTGGTTATATGTGTTTGCTCTGTAGGCATCCTTTGCCTCTGAAATGCATGGAATGTTTAGAAGTATAGTCAGATAGGACAGAACAGAACCATATATACCTTCAAGAACGGTCAACCATGCAGAATGATGAGAGATCCCAATGGAGTTAGCAGCCAAGCAGGTATACTGGCCAGCATCCTCAAAAGTAACATTTCTCAGGTGGAGAACCTCCATATCCTTGTCCGAGGTGTTGACTCCTGCAGTCTACAGATAAGAGCATCGTAGAGGGAGGAAAAGCCATCAGAAACCAGAAGAGCAGAGGGCAGGTACTGCCTTGGAACCAGAGGTCCCAAGGTATAAAGAAATGAAACCATTGCAAGAAACCTGGTTAGAAGATGTACGATAGCTTCTTCCATCAAGTTTCACCTACGGAGAAGCTACCTTGGTTAAACCCGTCACCAAAAAAGAAAATCGAGACCTCCTGCCCATTGGAACATGCTAGAGAATGACAACATGGAAAAATGAGACCTGGTGGATAAGCCTGGTTTAATTTCAAGAGGAGGTGGGGAAGAAGAGAATTAGGTCAGAGAAAAGGAATCGGCTGAAGAAAAGAGTTAGCATAGAGGAAACTGTGAGGATCAGAGATGTTTAATAAAGAACATTTAAATGGATTGGGGTAGATTACAATGAGCAGAGAAGTACCAAGGACATCTCCAGTACCCTTCATGTATGTGCTAGGGCCTATTGTTATTCCTGGTGGATACTCTATTGGAAGATATAGCAGAAAGTCACTTGAAGTGGATAATTCAACCACATTTTGCAGATGCTTTGGATACACTTTATTTTTAGAGCACATCTTGTTGTATCATGGTGTGTTTCATAAAACAAATAATCCTCAAATTGAAAACAAATAGGTACTTAAAACTGAAGCCCAGACATAAGAATATAAGATATGTGTTGACTTCTATATGCATGAATTACTTCTACTGACATAGGGCTGCTCTGCTTCTCATTCATATACTAAATGAATGACGGCCCTACAGCCTTACATGGCTGCTCTGCAGTGGCCCTTCTTCTCTTTACCTAAGACAGCTCACATTCAGTACACTTAGAGAAGTAAGGTGCTTCATGCTCATACACTGCATAAGAGCATGAGATGGATGTTGTGCTGCTGAAACTGAGATGGTAAATTAAGCTGTGTTGGGGTCATATCTCCTTTCCTACCAGTCTGAACACTAACCCCATGACCTAAAAGTAACTGATACAATCAAAGTTGTTTTGGTGCTTCGGTTACCCTTTAAAAAATAATCTTTTCATTATTTCTGGCCATCTCCGTTTGAAAGAAACATGACCCAAAAATCAATATCATAAGTGGTTGAGAAGGTAGGAATCCCACAAGAGTGTAAAACAAGGAGGGAACTATAATACAGAATGAAAGAACAAGTTAGAAATAAAAGAATGAATATTAGTACGAAGCAGAAACAGAATGATGAAACTAAACTCGGCCTCACACAGCAAGTATTTTTCCATGGAAATAAAAGCACATTTAAAAAGGGAAGAAATATAATTGTTTCTGTCCAAGAGTCTGGCAGAGATACTGTCCCAAAACCAGTTTTTTTTTTCCAGGAGGTGCCACCGATTTTACCTTTTGTCACGGGTCTGGTGACGGTAAGCCACGCAGACTGATTGGCCTCACCAATATAATTGGACACTTTACATATGTATTCCCCACTCTCTGCCTCAGTCACATTGTAAAGGGTCAAAACTTCTGCGTCTGAGCTATTAATCCCAGAGTGCTGAAACAAACCGATAACAGGAGGGAATCAAAATGACAAAGGAAAAGAGGAACATAACACAAACATCACATAAATGGAGATGGAGTGGAGATTTATTTAAGTCTACTGTGCCAAGAGTTGCCAATGCTAAAGGACAACTACATGTTGCACCAAATGTTCAGAGCTAATGTAGCAACCTCTATACACAAGAGCCCTCTGCAAGAAGGCCGATGCCTCCAAAGTTTGTCCCATAATGTATTAATAACTACTCTTGCTGATGAGATCAGTGCAGCCCAGAGCACACTGAGCATGTGCAGTGTCACTGACACTAGGGAGAAGGCTGATCAAACATATATGGAACTTCAGGATGCAACTTTGGAGACATGAAGGGTTTTTTGGAATTAATGAACTGTAGCAATATTTGCCCTGTGTTAGTATGAGACCAGACTCATGTATCTGCACTGACAGGTCTGGTATATTAGGCTCTTTGTACAATTGCACCATTTAAAGTCTAATTACAAAGATATATATGAGTGTATCAAAACTGAAAACATTGGCAATCCTTCTGGCAACTCAGTCAGTCTTCTTTTTAACGATTGGTTGCTAAGAACACTCTTTGACCAGGCAACAACATAATTTCTAGACACTTTGACAAACTCCAGGTAGTCAGACCTGGACCTACCAAGGTTTGTAGATGTTAACATTTGTCAAAATGCTTTGAAGCCCAATTTTATAAATCTGTTTATTGCATTAGAGTAGGCACTGGTGCCAGCTATGGCACCCCCTTTGGCTAAAATGCAGGAAAAATATTCGACATAGGTTTTTATAAAAAACAAAAGAATCCAGCCTGAAACTCTTCAGCAGTACAACTGCTGAAGGGCCACAGGTTCAGCAGCCTTTTGCCTTACTGTATACACTTCTTAAGTTTGTGCCTACTCTCCAGAAATGGAGGAAACCTGTGGAGCACATGAAATGTCATAACTCCACCCCCTCCACACATAAAAATGCACTTGCTCCTCTTTAGAAAAGATTCTGATTGTAAAGGTGGCCATAGATGCACAGATAATATCGTACAAAACAAATTTTTGTGCTATATTCGGTATTCGGTGTATGTTGGGAAAAGAGCTGATTGGATATGCCTTGGATATTGGTCGGCTCTGTGATCGGGCTGGACGGAAAATTTTGACCGGGTGCCTTTGAAGTCACCCAAACATCGCCCATTGTTAGTGCTGAATTGTCAGATACAGGTAGAATTCTAATGTTTCTATATGTATATCAGACAATTCAGCTCTACACGTGTGTATTGATACAAACGATCTTTCTTGGAAAGATGTTTTCCAAGAAAGATCGTAATTGTTATGTCTATGGCCACCTAAAGGTATCTCTAGATACAGGGAGAGAGTCCAAAGGGAGACCAAAAGCAACTATCTACCTATCCTTTGCTTGAAGATCAAAACCAGAAAGCAGCAAGGACGTGTTTGTGTTGGCGGCTATATTTAGCAGCACCCTGGTTAATAAATTATGCACTAATTGTTAATTACATTCAGGAGAGGCAGCTCACTGCATCTGTTTGCAACTCTGTCCTCTCAGGGCGTCATCGATGGATTAAAAAAAAACAACAAAAGGAAGGGAAAATAAGCGTCACTGTAACAGAAGGAGTGTCTCGCCTTCCAGGGAGGCAAACAACACATGGGACAACAGATGTATTTACCTTGAGGATCTCCACATACGGGAAGCCATCCGAGGCCACTCTACTGCCGTTAATCTCTATGTGCCTGAGCCACTGGATGTGAGGCTGGGGGTCGCTGTACACTTTGCAGGAAAACTCGGCGGTGCTTCCCACAGTAACACTTGTATTTGCTGGGAGACCGGCTTGTAGGATAGGGCGGTGTGGGGAGCGCTCTGCGAAGCAAGTCATTTTTTTTTTTTACTAAATGTCAATGTAGCTCAACATCTCCTCAACATTATTGGCATATGACACCCTAATTCAACATGATTTCCAGATGGAGCACTACTCTAACATTATTTTGTTTACTTTAGCACTTACCAAACCTTGGTATGGAACACCAACAACAAAACTGACATATAGTGCACACCTATATTATTGTGTTAGCTGTAGGACTGATCAAACCTTATCTGTATACGGAGCACAAATTCAGCACTATTTACAGATAGAGCACCCCTAAAACATTATGTTAACACTATTTACACCACTATAATAATATGAGAACCAAATCACCAATATTTGTAACCAGAACATTATTTTGCATCTGATGCTGTATTCAAACCCTTTTTTTTTTGCATTTGGAGCAGTGATCACAATTTTGGAATATTAGTCGTGATTAAAAAAAAAAAATAACACACACACAGGGTTTGTAGACCATGTCCTGGGTCTTCGCCTCAAAGAGGGGACCCCTAGGCCAAACATTTGCGTCTTAGAGCAAATCATTTTTAGTTTCCATTCTTAAATGGTTAATTACAGAAGAAAGATTTTAGTCAATAAAAGCATTGGATATAGGAAAAAGATGTTTTATCAACCAATCTCCGAAGTGAATTTCTCTCCAACTACTTCAATGGACAGATGCAGATGAATAACTCATTAGTGAAGGTTTCTCTAGGGTCTGATTTATTCACGCAAGTTTTGGGAATTGAAATCCCCCCCCCCTCATTTACATCCTGCCATTTCAGCGGATTGAAGGCAAAACAGCTTCCACGCAGCTTGTAAATAATTCAGGGCAATTTTATTTACTATATGAGAACAACAAATGAAATACCTTTAAGTACATGAAAAGAGT
The DNA here is from genome assembly GCA_038501925.1 of Xenopus petersii. Lineage (NCBI taxonomy): Eukaryota > Metazoa > Chordata > Amphibia > Anura > Pipidae > Xenopus > Xenopus petersii. The sequence continues at coordinate 138,676,184 of CM076676.1, read as the reverse complement.
TGGCCGGTAAACCAAGAGGAAGGAAGGGTTGGCTTTCGCCATTAATTTAAATTGCTTTGTGTAGGCTTTACAGTAAAGGGGGGGGGGGAATCTATCCTTAAAATGGCTCAGGCATCAGCTATGTAAGGTTACAATTACCTAGAGTTTCTAGGCTAAACATCCAGTATTATTGTTAGAATTAAGAAAGGCCCAGAGCTGGAAATGAATCCCAGATCAGGGAAAACTGATGATGCAATGGTCTCTATTTATGGTGAATATATCTCCACGCTTAAAAGGAATAACAGACATATCAATACACCAATTCGATTTTTTTTCAAGTCAGTTAAGAATGTAATGAGAGTAGCGGGGAAGAAAAGCAAGGAGACAAAATAAATAAACTCAGCACCTTAACAGAGGCCCCACGGTGCCCCGTGTACAGGAAATATTTGAAATTTAATAGGGTCTGTGAGGTGGAAATGGCAGGCTGGGGGGAGGCAAAGAAAAGAAAATATGTAGTATAATTAAAGGCGGATGTTCGTGGAGGAAATATTTGAGAGGAGAATTGGCTACTCATTTGAGGAAATGGAGGATAATTTCATGATCTGTTAGATATTGGGCAAAGAAGGGCTTGTTTTGTTTTTTCCTTTCCGGACGGAGACTTGCTGCACTTTAGCATACGCCTGCCGTTCCTCTTCAATTAGTTTAGACATGAAAACTCTTAAGGACTTTTTGTCTCCGCAAGCTGGAGCCAGGCTTGAGTCTTACATGCGAGTTAATTGTATTGCAAATCCAACAAGGAGGCCAAGTGATGCAGGGTCAGTACTTCCAACTTTATCTTATGAAACCTTGATTAATACTATTTTTATTTTTTAGGTCCACAGTATTTTTTTTTCCCACTGAAAGTCGTAGAACAGTTTGAAGATGCCAGTCTTCAAATTGCTCTGCAACTCCCAGTAAAAAAAAATATACGGAGAGTCCTCAGAATAATGAGGATCTCTGAATTGCATCATTTTTCCCAAGGTCAATACAGCTACAACTGTGTAACATTGAAGGGTTGGGCATATAATAATTCCACACTAAAACCTTATGCCACTGATTTTTAAGATACTCAATTGAGCACCCATTTGAGGTACAAGATTTGTCCAGAACCCCCTCCTCAGCCCACAAAAAATCACAAACATATAAAAATATTGCGTAATTGGCCATTTAGCCATAGTTCCAAGGATTTCAAAGACATTAAAGAAGTGCTCACCCCAAATTTTGCTTTAACTTACTGCCAAGAATCCTTCTAGGAGTATCTAGGAAAGCAAATGAGCATATCCCTAAACCTTGAACAGGCCCATCCATCAAGGCCCTGGGGAACCACTGCCTTATGCATTATGAATGGATTGTACTCGTCCCTTGGCCACAGCCCCATAACCAAGAAGCGCAGAGTCGTTTTTAGACCGACTGTTTTAGAAGCACCAGTAGAAATGGAGCTTGAATGAATTAGTGGTAGAAGGGTTCCTCCATATCACAAATAAACAAAGAACAGCACTTACCGACAACATCCAACTGGTACGTGTGGTTGAGGGTGCCATACTTGTTCTCTACAATACAAGTGTAATTTCCTTTATCAGATGGGACAACGGAATCCATAATAAGGCTCCATGTTTGAGAACGGACCTAGGAGTTTTAAAAAAAAAAAAAAAAAAAACCCCATTAAAAAGCAACAATTGACAGTATTATATATTTTAGGCACTACCATCTTAAGTCCCTATTTGTCCCAGCTTTATTGCCCTGAATTGGTTGCCTATCTTCCCTAACTGCAGCTTTGGTAACCCCGCTTGTTTATGCTTGAGATTGACACCCTCTGCAATAACATCAGAAAGGACTTGCTCAGATCCTTAGCAAAGAACAAAAACATTCAAATAAAAACCACTTTTCACACCGACTCTGCCATTAATACACCATGTGTATGGCACACTACCCATTCCACAGAATAACTAAATATATCAGGTTGGTTGACAATCTGATAAATCACACTCAGCAGCAGCTTCAAACACTCGCTTTCTCACTGGTTGCTACATTTAGCCTCTAACGAGCTGCAAAGCAATCAGCAGGAGGAGTGATTAATGAGAGTCCTTTCAAATAAGAGACACCACAGCATGCTGGGCAGGCAGAAAAGGCAGTCCCACTTCATAGATCGTGCTGGTACACAAGAGGAACCCATGGCCTGGCGTAACCTTGCCAGTTGAAATGTTAAAACCCAAGGCGTGTCCGTCATTCTGGCACTGATGTTCAGAGCTTCATCATTATCAGCTCCTCTCATGGAGAACCAGACACAGTATCATATATAAAACTTGTACGAGAGGAACAAAGCTGGCCATAGACGCAAAGATACCATCATACCGAATGAAGGCTCATATGATTTTTGTGTGGATTGACCTGACATTTTTCGTACCGTGTCGCTCAGTCGATTGGACAGGTTAAAAGATTTATATCATCTACCGATAATATCTCATGTATCAATTAGAGACCGTCGCTACTATTTGTCGGACATAAATTTCGTACGATTTCGGTCGGTCACTTGATGGCCTGAGCATTGTGTGATTTGATCGCTTTACTACTTTGTTTTAATCTGAATGGTCAGTTGCAGGTCAGGAGATTGGAACAGACGTTTGTTCATCCGACATAGGCTATAATCTGCACATCTATGGCCATCTTAGGTTGACTATGACAGATGTTGTCCAACAATGCTGACTTTCATCCTTCTGTCAACCTTCCTTGTCTTCTTTCCCTCTGTTCTCCTATTGTGTTGTATGAGAGCAATTTAAATAATGTAAACACCCTAGACACGGGGTGGTCCATTTTCTAAAACCATACAGCCCCCACCACTTGCCTCTATCTCAGCACACTTAGGTGAATCTTTGATCCACTACTTTACTAAGCAGAACCATCTCGGCTTATTTAAGAAAGCCTTTCATTTTCTTACAAAAGAAATTTGCATCCACTGCATCTCGGCCATTCACTTACATGGAAATGTCAGCGCTGCCTCTGGATTACAATAACATTGTGAGTGGTACGTGAAATACAGGAATGCAAAACATTTACTTAATGCAGCCTCTCACTATAACAAATGAAACATCTTATTAAATGGTAAATATACTCCGTTTATAAGAGGGTGTAGCCCATCTCCATAAATACTTAAGGCACAGCTTATTATGTCCACAGAACATTCTGTTTTTGGAATAAACAGTATGCCACCATATTGTTTATAATTGCTGGGACCTTTTCTTATGACTGCAGAAACAGCACCACCCCTGGTAGTCATCAAGATTTGGTTATAAATCTATCGAGAATGCCTGTATAAATGTGGAAATACAATACAAGGATATAGAATGCTCTGTACACACAATAAATATCGATATTATATAGGCTGCCAAAATACGGAGGCACAATTTCCCATCTGACAGAACATGCCATCATACCTTATATCCACCAATGCGCTGATCTGGTCGGAACTCCTTGCCATTCTTCAGCCATCGAAGTGCCGGCGATGGAGTGCCATTAGCCGGACACCTAAATTTCACAGTTTTTGCTGCCGGCACGGCATGAAGCTTCTTCTCCATCTTTTCTGGGTGTGACCAAAAGGGACCTGCAGAAGAGAGTGAAAATCAGTACATTGATCTGCGAATACACCGGTGACATGTTAAAGGAGCACTATACAGTGATATTTCTCTACGAAATAGTGATTGATACGGGGGGGGGGGGATATATCTGTACATGTTATAATAAAAATCTGTTTAGCTGAGCCACTTCCTTCCTATCCCCATCTCTTTGGGAAGACTTCCTTTATTTATGGCTGTATATCTATCATATGGCTGTATATTTATCATGGAGGCTAAACATATCAGAGGTTATCGCTGAAGGAATTCAGTGCCTAGGTCTTGACACTACATGGGATTTTCTCTTGCTTTTGGGTTCTGCTGATGACAATTTGGATCTCCTTGATTTAAGAATGAACAATCCCTTACAGGCGAAGACTGCATTCTAGAGCTGTTTCTACAAGAGATTGCTCCTCAGCCACTACCTGTTGATGCCATTTTGGGAGTTGTATTTTGGAAACTGATAATGATGGGATTCACTAAGCAGCAGGACCCCAGTAAAAATACATTTCCTAGTATACAGATTCCCAAGTTAAATGTTTTAAAGTTGTTACGTAGCACATCAATAAAAAGGTCTATGTGGGACCTAAAAAAAAAAAAAAATCACCCTAGGTTAGTGAAACTCCTATCCGGATTAGTTGCATGCATAGTCAATGGATAGGAAAATTCTAAGTAATCGGATTCTAAGTAAGCCCCCCATCTTCCCGTGTCCTCAGTTTACACCACTTTCTAGATTTTCCTGTATCCTCAGGCTATGCTACATGATACGTAGCCATGTAATCCCACTGCGTTTCATTCTAGATTTCTCTATGTCCTCAAATTCACCTGCTGCTATTAAAAAACCCATGTATCCCCAGACACAAGTGCTGTATTCAGAGGGTTAAAGAGAACCCAGCCGGAGTGCTGAGCCTTTCTTTTGGAGATAAAACCCTAACTACGCTCTTGCCTGAACTCATCACTAAGCCCAGATAATTGGGCAGCCAATTGAAACTGGAACATAACAAGATCACACACTATCCAGTGTCACATTGTTCCCTGCACACAATTGTGTCTTTTGTGAAGGTGAAAGCGGTAAACTTTTTCTTTTTCTTGTATTAGCGGGTCTTAAACCACCCAGCCACCTTTAAAATTTTTTTCAAAGAAATGAATGATTTCCGTAGTGTAAAATATATTGAGTAGGGATTTCATTGTATTGTATGGTTCCTGTACCTGCCCTGCCTTTACTCTGGGGCATATGTTAATGTATAACCTAAACAACAGAAGCCACCGGAAAAGTCTCCCCTTCCGCAGCCTCACTCAATACCATTCCAATACCATTCAAAGTGTAATAGCCAATAAAGGGAGTCTTGAAGGAAACGGCAGGTATTAGGAAATGTTACTGCCCAGAGCCAAGGCCAGAGTTTTAAAGAAAACATAGTAGTGAGGGCAATAAGGCATTTCTCACAAGGGTATGAGCTGTATTTCAATATTAATGGGCTCTCCTGAGCATTAAGATGGAACAACAGCATTGTCATAACTAGATTTTACTGGGTCCCATAGCAAATAATTTTTAGCCCTCCAAACTGTGTATGGAGGTTGATCTGTTTTACCAATAATTACTGAAACTGTATATGAATTAGGGCCTCTTGGGGCCCCTATACTTATTGGGCCCTCATGCAGCCACAGAGTCTGCTTCATCTGTAATTAAGCCCATTCAGCAGATTCAGTACAAGAGACTCTACCCATTCAGGGAACCTTCCCATTAGCCCTTTTTTATTCCCAACATAAGCTCATATAGATTTAGCAGTATCTCAATCCAATTGTTGTGAGAGCAGGCCCTGACTAGCAGGTTCTATGGAGCACCCTAGGGGGCCAGTTCACCTTTGGGAACAGTAACCACAGAAAGAATAGAACAGAACTCAGTAAGGAAAGAAAGCCTGTCTTTGGGAATATGAAGACTAGATGAATCACTGACCACAAAAACATAGGGACATTCCAGCAGACCACAATAGAATAGAACAATCAATTTATGGCCGCAGTCATAAGTAGTCATTTGGCTATTCAGCAGTCAGCCCAGTGCTGGGGAAAACATTTACGTTGCTTCATTTTCCCAATGGCGCCCAAATTTGCCTCAAGGAAATTTTGGGCTATTCCAGTGGGAAAGCATTGTTGCACTGAACAAGAAAGAGGGAGAGGGGCTTTGTTTAGATAAAACATAAAAGATGGTTGACATGATTTCTTTCTAACCTACAGGTGTTATACATGGTGTTTCAACTCAGCTGTGTTCAAAGTAAACACTAGTTTTCCATTTTTGGTTTACTTGTCCTTTAAAATAATGCCATGCCATGATGGGGGCGCCATGATGGACACATCCCCTCCTGTCAATCTGATTCAGGAAAATACATGGCCCGGTACATTTTTAATATTCTTTCTTTAAGACAATTCTGGGAATTTGTCACAGTTTCAGGTTAAATATTTCTCATCAAAACTTTTCCAGGCAATAGATTCACAGCAATCTCATATTCTCCTGTCATAAATTGTACATTTTCATATTCATGCTTGTGTTTCTGCAAAAACCATATAACTCTTCTTATTGTGAATTTACAGCATAATAAAAAAAAAAAAAAAAAAAAAGACAAAAATCGTAAACAATTCGTAATATTTAAGAGAACTGAACAATATGTTATTTCCTTCACTGACGATACCAGCAAGATCCAATTTTAGCAGAAATGAAAATTGAAAATTCTTCTTGAAGAGAATCGTTTAACTCTCATGCAACTTAATTCTTTCTAGCTTTGGATATTTTACACCAAGTAGATCCTTAAGCCTAAGAACTTTACTCTTCCAGTCTACAATCTTATTAACAAGCCAATGGTCTAAAGCCCAACTCTTTGTGATGTAAAGATCTGCAGAGGGGGCAACGGGACATCTTGGTCCCAAAGAAGGGGAAAGGAGGCTATTGTACTTACGGTTCGGTTTGGAGTTCTCCGAAGCTTTCTCCTCAGAGGATGAATTGTCATCATCATCATCATCGTCCTCGGCCGAAGGCTGCGCATCTGTGGAAAGGCAATTAGAAAGGTATAAATACATATAAATAACTATACCTAGAACATGATGGGCTGTGTGTGCAAGTATGTCACAAGAACATTATACACATTAAAGTGAACCATATTTAGATGCTGGTTCAACTATTTGAACATACTGTACAGTGGAGTTCACCATCGCAGTTGCTTTTGACTGGCAAAAATAATCTCGATAGTGAATCACTGCAATAGTTATCTGCATGTGAATAAAGATGGTTCAAATTAGCAGCCCATCCCAGAGCTGCCAGCAGAATGGCTACCTCATGTCAGCGAGACAATTATGAGATTTTGGTGGGAATACGTGCTCCCTATTTCCAGTCCCTGTTTTACGAGCGCACTGAACTGTTAAAGAATCCTTCATGTCCACATTGTCACAGTCTATAGCATTCTTGGGGCACATACTGGCATCTTGGGTTTGAGGGCACTGTTCTTCCAGTTTGCTATGGTTTCATCCCAATTTACTGGCAGATTAATTGGTTTCTGGAGATAATGGTCCTTATAAGAACTTCTTGGTCTGAAAGTTGGGAGTCTTCTGTACCTTAAAACCAACCTATCCCTCCTTGGACCTCTGTTTCAGCACCCTGCTCACAATGAATTACATGTAGACACATTGTATCAGGCACCTATATGTGGATTCCTCTGTATACCAGAAAAACATGGAGCTTGGAGCATTGGTCCAATGGATGTGACCACATCTCCACAGACTGAACCTCAACCACAATACCTCACACAGTGGGAGTCAAACTGTTTTCACTTCCACTGTGAATGGTAGAAATCTCCAGCTTTGAGGAGCACAACATAGTAAGCCCAAGCTTTGATAAACACAAACAGCATATGCATACCAATGTTGCTCAGATCAGAACAAGTGTAAGTCAAAAAAGCAACGAGTCAAAAAAAGTTTTGGTGGTCCCTCACTCCATATGTTTCAGGGTGTCCTCAACAGAGTAGTGGCCCCATCAAGCCACAAAACTTCCAAATCAACTTAAAATGAATTCCGGAGACCCACGGTAATTTCAACGGGAACCACAGCAGAAGGAAAAAATATTTACATGAGGGATCCACGATTTGGAATGATCTAGATTTGCTGAATTCAAATTCCCAGTAAACTCATCCAACCTCCACATATGGGACTTTCTAATAGATAGCTGCTATAGACATTTACTCAGGTTTCCATCAACCCTGAAGCATTCAAGCAGTGCTAACTTCCCTGGTGATTCCTCTGTCCACTAAGGAGTATGGAGGCAAAGCTGCTTATGTGCTTTGTAACACAGACAACACCTACACTTATTAGGCCCATGGGCTATTCCTCGTTATTCGGCAACAAAATATTATAAATCAGTTTACCATCAAATTCGTAATTTACTGCACAATTAAAATTGACCGTTTAGAACTTCACTTATAATAATGATGTCAGTTTAGATTTTGTGCGACACAGACAAAAATTGCTTAAAAGCCCACAATTCCCAGAAAGACTGCATCATGCTTTCCAGAATCCTATAACCAATAATGCTCTACAGTGATGCAGACACAATTTCAAAACCCTAATGCAATTAAAGACACCGGCATAAAATGACAATTTCTAAAGATTAGTTGGCAAGAAAAATGGACGCCCACTGGCAGAAATAATTGAAGACAAAATGAGATTAGCCCAGTACAGCAAGTTTTCCCCACAGAATCAAACAGTTAAAGCATTACGGATTATATACCATGCTATGCCTAATTTAAACACACAAAAAAAAGTCTTAAAGGAAAAGTCTCTCCTGAATACTCGCTGCCATGCTTTGCCTAATTTACATACAGAAATGTCCTACCTCTGCAGGATTTTGCTAATTTTGTCTGAAAGGGACAGTGCGCAGACTGCAAGCTGTGGGGCACTCGGTGACAGCTATGATCACACACAAACTCTGAATGCACTCTACCATTTGTCCACTTGAAACAGATTTAATTAATTTCAAAGGTTGCTAACCAAATGGTTTGGCGGGGGTTAGTTACACATGAAATCCACTTAACACCCCAACTTCAAGTCTGTCACACACACACACTAAACTGCCCTTAATTTCATCAGGCAGGCTGTTTTGGGAGGTGAGATATACAAACAGAAGAAGCAATAAAGGGAGGGCTCGGTCATGTCACACCTTAACTTCTGGCTGGTAATGGCTTCCATATTTAGCAGCCTGGAAGTCATTCTTTGATCTAATGCAGAAGCTACAAAACAACAACAAAAAAGCAATTTGTATGCCATCCTGCCTGTGATTCGTATTCTTGCCGGCGGGAAGGCTTTTTGGGGAGATTAGTCACCCGCAGTAGAGAAGATTTGTCCCTGGGTGACTAATCTCCCTATATGCCTTCAGTGTAGTACCAGTGTCAACAACCTGATTTTTCTAAGGGACAAACGGAAGTGGTCAGGGTTTGGTGATATATTTATTCATCAATAGAACAGGCAAACAGACACCACAGAGCAGTGATCCCCAACCAGTGGCTCATGATCAACATGTTTTTCTCCACTCCCATTGATGTCGCTCCCAGTGGCCTCATAATAAGTGTCCAATTTGAAATTCCTGGCTTAAATTAATGTTGTGGGGGCATGAAGAGTCTACTGTACACTAGTAGTCCACATGGGACTTCCAGTTAGCCAATGACTGCCCTAATTTGGCATCCCCAAGGAATTTGGTCTTGCTTGTGTGGCTCCCCAACAGTTTTTACATTTGAGTGTGGCCCACGGGTAAAAAAGATTGGGGACCCCTGCCATAGAGTATTATAGAATGATAGAGCACCCAGGATATCTACGGACTACTGTCAGATACAAGACAGAGCTTGAAGCCTCAAAAGATTAAGGAATCTAACCCAAGGTAGTGAATGTTCTCTACATCCAATTCCAGGAATATCATTCCCTACTTCGATATTACCTATATATAACCATGCAGATAGGGTTGCCACCTTTCCTGGAAAAAAATACCGGCCTTCCTATATATTTATCTTTTTTTCCCTATTAATAACATTGGGTCAACCATCGTTTTACCGGCCAGGTGGCAACCCTACATGCAGACCATTAAAGGAAAATGCCATTCTTTTTCATTGGTTTGACGTTCAGTATAGACTTGTTATAGAACGTGCAGGCAGTAACGTACAACTACCAAGACAACACAACAGGAAAGGGACAAGACAACAAGACATAAATTAAAGGGCAGACAGGGTGGACAGCTATACACATGCCACAATACTGAAAGAGGGACGAGGGTTGACTTATGACACAACACACAAGCTACAAACCTGATACATTAATGGAGAATAATACTGTATATGTTCCAGAAGGCCCGATAGTAACACAGGCATACAGCCCATTGTCCTCCGGCCCTGCGTTGGAAATTTGGATCTCCTCCCCTGTTATGCGCGTGCGGTTAGTCTCCAAAAGCTGAACTCCATTTTTCACCCAGCTGATGCTCTGAACATCTTCTCGAAGCCTGCACTGCAAAGTTACTGTGTCTCCTGGCCGAGCTGAATACGGCTCCACTTCCGTTTTGGTTTTAGGGGCGACTGAGGGTTGGAAAAAAACCCAAATTAAAAAAAAAAGTTCATATAGGGGCAACTTTGAGATAGCCAAGGTTTGTATTTGAGAATAATGGTAATTTCAGATAGATAGACCCTGAAAATCAGAGTGTATCCTAGTAAAAAAGTCAAGGGTAACTCAACTAAATATATAAAAGGGACCTTATTTCTAAGTAGAGTTTGTCTTTAGTATGAGGTTATAATTTACAGACATTTTCCTTATGTGCCTCTTTATTTTTAGTGGAGGCAGCCATATTGTTTTTCATAAGTTATATTAAAACTCCATCACTACTTGTAGCTGTTGTATTAAGTGTCCAGAACAAAACAAGAAATATAAACAGCTACTATACCTATGTACAGGCCTATATATGTATATACAGTATAGAAGGAAATGTTGCCTAAAATTCAAGGAAGAAATCCATCTAAAACTTGTGTAGGCAGCAGGCGTTTGATGGATGAAGAACAAGTTGGACTGTCTAGACTGGTAGCCAGAGCAGAGAGAATTAGTGGCACGGAAGCACAAGCAATGGCGGGGGGCAGTCCCCCATAAACCAGAATAACCCCACTGCAACTGACTTGCCTAGCAACCAAGCTTCTTTTTCCTCAAATGAATGAGAAAAGGCATGACTTTTTCAGTTCAAGCATTACTCCGAGATCCAACATTTTGCTAGGCCATGGGTATATAATGTCACAGATATCAAAAATGTACTCTTTCAGCCCAAATTCCATCAATATAGAGCAAAAATAATAATAGTGTTCACCCAAATCTAACCATAATCACCCTTCACATTTTGCTTCCAGTAGTAAGTAGAACATACAGTACAGTCAGTCTTGGACTCTCCTGGGCTCTCCCCAAAGGGTGGGGCGTAGTCCCACAGTTTCGGAGCCACTTTCCTATGGTGTGCTTATCATCAATATGAAAACACCAATACGGTATATGCCACAATGCAGTACAGCCTTACCTAGATCTATTTGTTGGTCAGTTAGACTGTATATATACGTAGCCATGTATTAAGATCATTTCATGTGGTCTTTTGCATCATGACCAAACTTTAGAAATAAAAGATAATAATTAATTACAAACTTATTTCACTACTGCAATAAACAACCTCCTATCAATAAATTCCCCAAAATACATTACTGGGCAGGCTAAATCCCTTTAAAATTAAAATATATCCTCCATATGGAGGCTGCTCACTAGCATGCAAAGAACATTGCTTTTCTGCATTCTATTTGTATTAAATATGGGAGAATAGTGCCATAAAAGAAACACAAAGGAAAACTGGGCCAAACAAGCTTCTGAGCAATGCAGATTAATTAAGTGGATACCTTCACATATATTTGCATGATACATCTACATTTCTGTACATGTGAGAATTCCGTAGCACACAGACCTATGGTTTGTTTATGCTCTAATAAACACATCTCTGCACACTTGATTGACAGAAGAAACAAAGCTCTTCTGAAATGCAGCTTTTATGAACTAATAAGACGGATGTGGCAGTTGCACCTCTTTAGAGGCAAAATGGTGACAATATGCGCAGACATTCTAGATGGAAACCCAGGTAGCTAAAGCTTTAGATTTTCTAAAGCATTCTATCGGAAAAAAAACCCCAATTCTTATTTTTCTGATTCTCTTTTCTCTATAGTGTTTCCGTAATCTTAAAGAACGATGTTCCAAATTACATAAAGTTCCATAAACACTCCGAATAACAGCTACCATACCTGTACCTAGACAAAGTATGTATTGTCTAAAATTAGGTATAAATAGAACAAACTGTTTAGGATTTGGTCAAATACCAAAGTTTTCACCAAATCAACAGTTCCCATAGTCACGTGATTTTAAGGGTTTGGATTCGGTTCTGCCAAGTACTTCGGTTCGGCAGAATCCAAATATTTAAAAAATGCTTTGATTTGTCTAAATCCTGAATTAAATGCATTCCCATCTAAAATTCAATACCAGAAGTAAGAATTCTTTAGCCCCACTAAATCTAGGGTCACAGGTAGAGCCAGGCCAAGGGAGCTTTGCCCACCACCAATATGGTACTTGCAGGTGAATCTACTGCGTGCAATGTATGTAGGAAATCGAAGGAGTGGTTTTGAGACCGTCAATACAGTAGTTATGAAGGTGTGAGACACTGTAAATGATACTAAATTGGATTGGGCCCATTAAAACCCAATCAACAGTTTCTGAAACTTTGGGGAGAATGGCAACAATCAAAAAATAATCCTCTACGCTACTTTTGTTTTTCACTTAGAAACATGAGAGTCAGTGTTCTTTGGTGATACCAACTAGTGTCAGGGAACATAAGGTCAAGGGGACCCCCCGGCAAATTTGCTGTGCATCTAGTTAATGCAAATAGCCCCCCATCATCTGTCTGCCTTTGCTTGCCCCTTGTGTTCCAGCGACATGAAAAAGAAAAAATGTGCCCCTTAGACTAGCCATAGGAATGTATAGGCAGCCTACTGTTTATATTGGTGCTGCAAGACAAGACGGTACATTTAGAAATGTAGCATAGCCTTAACGATAAGCCCAATAAACAAAAATCCATCAAAGGAGAAGTAGAATGTGACAGACATTGGCAGATGAATAAAAAAAAGGAAGATAGCAGCTCAAGGCTTCCAAGTGAAATCAAAGGTAACCAAGAGATTAGAACAAAAACATAGGGCTCCCTTTAAAAACAAGCTGCTCACATTACTCCTCATTATTTTCTTAGCACACCCACAGTAGAACTGTATAAAGTTTGTTTAGTCCCCGTATGACTCCCAGTCTAACTGTGCCAACAGACAGGCCTAACATCACACAGACAAGCCCACTCACAACCGGAACATAAAGACGTCTTGACTTTGCCATCAAAAACAAGGACTAAGTGAGATTATGGAATCTATTCAGGTCCCTGTAGGACACAGGCATTAAACTTCCTTGTAATAAGGTCTAGCATCCAATCTGCCCCACGGCACCAAACATATATAGGCATAAACTTGTTCACACTGGGGAAGAAAACAGATTAAATGGTTATATATTAACCTGCTATCCTCTAATGCAGGAATCTTCATTTGAAGTTGCTAAACTACTACTCCCATCATCCTGCAATGTACAATATCCTTTATTTTAAGGTTGCCCTAATAACCCATATGTATGAGTCCAGCAGGGAAGGGTTTCTATAGATAAACGTACCACCATCTTCAGGATGATTCCGGTTCTAAGAAAAAACAGTCCTTTGAACAACTTTTGTAACTTTTTATCAGGAGGCAGCCCAGCAAACCACAAAATAGCACAGAGTGTTCCGTGACAAGGCAAAGTGCAATAGAGAAGATAAACGGAGCAATAAATTTGTAATTGCAACATCCTTAAAGTTACCAAGACACGAGGCTGCCATTTATTACAGCAGGAACATGGCAGGAATTGACAAAATGACACTGGCGTTTCTTCCTCTAAAGCTGGTGGCACGAAGGCAGACAGGGCATCAACTTATTGTTAACTCCGTCACAATCTGAAAACTTATTTTAAAGGGCATAAAGTGCTTTTAGAGAGTTTGTGGAGCTCCCAATATCCTTATATTTGATTGAAGGTCTACATTATTTCTTATAATAGGCAAGCTTTAGTGAGTCATATGACATGGGCAGTACTATATTCCCTAGTGCATAATAAATTAACATAGAATAGGTCAACATATCATTCCATAACCTCAGACATGGTACTCCAAATTGATTTAAGCATAATATATAACTCATATAAGCGATATGTCATTTAAATGACATCACTAAGCACCTATGATAAATGATGACATCATTAAACATAGGTCTGTTATTATAAAGGGCATTCACAGCAAACGTTAAGTTGACCCACAATAATGTAGTAGTAGTATTTCCATATATACCTGTGGTGGTGTGTCCCCAGTACTTTAACACACATTGTAATTTAGACACTATGTTAAACCAGGCTCTTACAAGCTGTACTTATTTCTGTGTCTCCCTCTATAAGCCTATTTAACAGGCACCTTTCATAACATTCCTTCCAAGAATGTTATAAATGTTCCAACATGTACCATGAAAAACCATGGTTTTAAAGAGACCCTGCACTTTAATAATGTGTTCCTTCTGAATAGTGCAGAGTACACTGGGAATGCACAATTCTCTCTAAACAGACTATGACACAGACTACAGACACATTTTTCTAATGTGAAGCCCAAAGCAGCACAGGGCTCGGCCTGAGAGTCCGTTAGATTTTGGGTGAACAATTCTTTTCTGTCCTAGATATTTTATATATAGCTCAAAAAGAAAAATAACCTAGTTCAAAGCCAAGCACAAAAAATCTGAATAACTGTCTTAGGCGGTTGCGCCTGTTGCTGTTCTCTTTGAATGTTGGACCTGTCTTTGGTCTTTTGGAGGTCCAACAAATATTGAACCTCAAAAAACAATAAAGGCTGAGGAACAATTTCTTAAGAGGGTTACTCCAGTTACGGTTCTCTATGGTCTTTTGGAGGGTCACCTAAACCATCAGCATTGCGTATATACAAATATGGCCTAATATGAACTCTAAAAAGAATCAGTCTGTTCCTTAAGAAGATTGGAATACAGAACTTTACTAGAGCACCTGAGCATTTTATCTTTATTCTTCTCATTGCAACAAATGAAGCCAATGATAATTACCAAACAGGAACAGCCTTCCTACCAACCATTGCATCGCTCTGAATTCGCTTTGTGACGGGAGAGTTGCCAGTTAAATTAACTTAAATGCTCAAATTTGTGCTCGAGGCAACGGGACTGAATGATGATGCTCAGGTGGCAAGACGACAGACACCGGGAGAAATTTCATTTCTTTTTTGCCCCCTGGCTTTTAATATCAAACTTAAGGACAAAAATCTCAGAGAAATACAATTGTATAAATAGATTGTATTTCAGAGGCATTTATTTTTTTCTCACCTAAACTCGCCAATGTGTCCTTTTTGTTATCAATAATGATCACTGGGAAATGCCCATGGGGAAATTTTGATGCACGCCCATAGACTTGGGAACAAGAGACAATGGCACACAGGCTTCCATGTACGGATTACAGATTAACCAAGTAAAAAGCGAGAGCGTCAATACTTCACATATGTTCCATAATGCCTTAGGAACTGCTCATGGAGGGTTGCCGTCTAGGTTCAGTAGTAGCACCAAAGGTTCCCCATCACTGAAAAACTACCATTTATTATTAACATGTATTTATTAGGGATGCACCGAATCTAGGATTCGGTTCGGTATTCGGCCTTTTTCAGCAGGATTCGGATTCGGCCGAATCCTTCTGCCCAGTCGAACCGAATCCGAATCCTAATTTGCATATGCAAATTAGGGGCGGGAGGGAAATTGCATGACTTTTTGTCAGAAAAGAAGGAAGTAAAAAATGTTTTCCCCTTCCCACCCCTAATTTGCATATGCAAATTAGGGTTCTGATTCGGTTCGGTATTCGGCCGAATCTTTTACAAAGGATTCGGGGGTTCGGCCGAATCCAAAAAAGTGGATTCGGTGCATCCCTAGTATTTATATAGCGCCAACATATTGCATAGCACTGTGCCATACAGGTGTTCCTGATGCAATTCCCTTAGACTTGACTTGAAAGAGAAACCATGGAACAAATAGTGTGTCATGTTGATTAAGAACAAAAATGTGGTCAATGGCGGTCAATACACCATATAGTGTATATCCCTTAATATCTTAGGCGCAGTTTATGGAGGGTTGTGGTCTTGCAAAAGCAGTAGCACCAAAGGTTGCCTATGTGGGCTTCTAAAACAACTCCCATGAACTTGATTGTCATGCAAAGGAACACCAGTTGCCTCATAAACTGCACAAAACTTGCCACAGGCTTTTAAGGCAACTCATTAGATGTGAATGAGAGACCATGGCACACGATTTGAGTCATATGGTGTATTGACCACCATGTTTTTTTAGTTCTTAATCAACATACAGTATGTCCCTTAAACCCTTTTCGATGCTCCTTACCGAGGGTTGTGGTTGAGCAACAGCACAGCAGTAGCACCAAGGGTTGCCTAATCTTGCTTCACACTGTACGAACTGTAACTAAGAGGTGTACACAAAGGTAGAGATAAATGGATACACACAAGCAACATTATGCAAGCTTCCATCCCGCAGTTGCCACGATTCAGCTTAATTAGCCTAAGGCGGCCATTTACTGGTGGGAAAGGACTACTTTGCAGGAAGCTGCACACCTGATCCCAGCAGCACTTTTGTTTAGGTGTCACATGAAGCCTTTTGTTGCTGTTGTCTTACATTAAAAAAATAAAAAAAAAAAAAGCTTCCACCCAGGCGGTTTGTAACTGTAATCCATTTGTCAGGCTGTATCAGATTATAGGACTCAGTGTCCTCTTCCAC
This sequence comes from Xenopus petersii, assembly GCA_038501925.1. Taxonomy (NCBI): domain Eukaryota; kingdom Metazoa; phylum Chordata; class Amphibia; order Anura; family Pipidae; genus Xenopus; species Xenopus petersii. The sequence continues at coordinate 138,659,578 of CM076676.1, read as the reverse complement.
AGCACTGATCATTTAAAGGTAAACATGTTTTTGTGTGAATATCCATATGATATTGTTACAGGAAATATGTATGCTATCAAAGATATATAGGGCATTACTTGCCAAATAAAGTTTTTAACATTTTTCCCTAATGCCTTGTGTGTGCTGTCCTCCATGTGGGGGAGCACTCACCATAAGCACAACAACCTCACAGACCTTCATTTAAAGTTAATTGTAAAAGCAATTGCAATTGAAAGTATTATTTATTTATCCCTTTGTAAGGGACTGCTTCTTGAAACAATGTAGCTGAATACAGCTATTCTCCAGTCAAAAGACCACACGTCCCTTCTGCTACATTGTTATAAGAGTCAGAATCAACAATGCAGAGAACAGAAAGGGACGGACCGATACTGCTTTCAATAGCAATTACATTTACAAATACATTTAAAAAAAAACTGAATATTTGTAAACAATGCATATGTAAAAAGTTGCTAAGAATTACAATTTCTCTCATTATAAAAAAAAAAAAAAAAATAAAAAAAAAAATTGCGAGGTTCTTTTTTCCCGGCGGCGCTCTCCTAGATAACAGATAGAAGGCAGAACATACATAAGTGCCTAATCATCTTTCCTGATTAAGAAGAGGATTTCTATATCACTAAACACCGGAATACTTCATTAACTCAGATTATACATCACAAGAATTTGTGAGCCATTACCTTTCGCACCCTGGTTAATGAATAAGCCATTTTTGTAGCTCAATGAACAAAGTAAAAGGAGCTGAGCTGCTTATAGCAGAAAGGCAGGTATAAATTCTGTGGTAGCTCAGATTATATTTGTAGTACATTAAGGGCAGAGACACACGGTCAGATTCGGGGAGATTAGTTACTTGGTGACAAATCACCTCTTTTTCGGGGCGACTAATCTCCCCAAACTGCCTTCGCCTGCCTTCCTGCTAGAATGTGAATTGCTGGCGGGATGGCACTCCGAGCTCTTCGTTTTCCGAAGTCGCCCGAAGTTTCCTAATGAGGCAACTTCAGAAAACAAATCGCTCAGAGTGCTATCCTGCCTCCGATTTAGATTCTAGCCGGCAGGAAGGCAGTTCGGGGAGATTAGTCGCCCCGAAGAAGAGGAGATTTGTCGTGGGGCAACTAATCTCCCCGAATCTGAGCATATCTCTGCCCTTAAGGAGAAGGAAAGGTCTTTTTACTTGGGGGTGGCAAAAGTTGGGCACCCCCAAGTGATCGCATGTACTTACCTGAAACCCCTGGCTGGTGCACCTATTGGGAGAAAAGAGCCCGGGTTCTTCCAGCGAGCACCATGGAGTGATCGTCTTCAGGCCTCTTCTTTCTTCAAATTTCCCAGTGCAGATGCATGCGCAGTAGAACAAAATAGCAGGATTTTTCGTTAAAAGTTCAGCTTTTCGCCCTAATGTTCGAGCGCAGTCGCGAGTGAAATGAAGAAGCCAGAAGATGATCGCTGTGATGCTCACTGGAAGAACCCCAGGCCGGTGCAATTTTCTTCTGATCATCATCACTTGGGGGTGCCTAACTTTTGGCACCTCCAAGTAAAAAAGACCTTTCCTTCTCCTTTGAGCTTCCTACACAAAGGCAGAAAAAAATACCCTCATGGTGCTGAATATAATCTGCCCCATTAAATATGGGTCGTTGCAGGGGTATATTCAGTTACAGAGAGGGAATTTGGTGTGAGGAGAGAGAACAATACATCATATTACATTTATAATACCAATAACAACTAGAGGCATGCGAATACCTTTGATAACTGAAGAGCCACAGTTTAAGAAAAAACATATGTTGCAGTCACCATCTTGCCATATCCATTTTCTCCTACTGATCCCATCTTGCCCTACAATACTTGCTGTCCTTTCAATCACCTCACAATGAAACAAGGCGAGGGAGGCATCACAAAAAAAATAAAATAAAATAAAGTCAGCGACTGTCACGGTCTCCTTTCAATCTGTGGAAACGAGCGTCTATAAAAAATAAAAAAATTGGGAGTGGAAAATGTGGCGCCCAATTTATTACCATGCCTCACGCTCCATTTTGTCTTTACTTTCGTCTCTATGGTGCCATTACCTCAGAGTGGGAAATCAACCATATTACCAGCTTGGGGGGAGGGGGGCATGTCTTTTTGGGCTGAGAAATGAAGTTCAACAGCTGCTTAGAGTCTAGGCAGGGTTTTCAAAAGAACTACAGAAAGTGAAGGGAAAATATTTTTTGGAGTGAATCTTAACAAAATAAACATGTAGAGGAAGTTGCTGAAACATGTCTGAGGGAAGGGGAAAGAGAAGGCTTCTGCTGAGGGGGGAAACAAAACATGTCTGCTTTCAAATGCAAATGGGAGTAAAAGGCACGGGGATGCAAAACTCTCGTTAAGCTGATGCTGATGGGGACTTTGCCATAAAGGCCCTACACAAAGCCTATTCCAGACAAAAGGGATTGAATGGTTCTGAGCAGCAGGAGCTGGCTGGTTTCCACGGAAACGTCAACGGGGCCTAGTTACATTTTCCCCCCTCTACTTCCTGAAGCATACAAATAGGCCCGCGGGTACCCTAATCTCAAAACCTAATAGGTGGAGTGGGGGTTTTAAGGATTCCCACATATATGTAGGCGCAGGCAATAAAGCAAAAGCACTCAGCCAGACTTCTTTTAATCCTTATTCAGGGGAAGCTGAAGCGGAGTTAAGACTTCCCAGCACAAAAAGGGTTACTAAAAGAGCAAAGGATCTAAATAGAATGACTATTGCTTGGCCAGAGCTTTCAGTCAATGGAGAGTGGCCAACAGTAAACAAACCACCTATACTGCGGCCACATACACATTCAGGCTACAAAATGAAATATTAGATCATTTATCACACAGAAAAAAAAATGTACTTGCCCCCTCCCATCCCCAGTGGTTATCATGATAGTCTTTTGCCAACGCTTCCTATAAAGGAGAATGTCTCAGCAGTATGGAAGCTCCCACTCTATGTATAAACCATTCCTCCCAACATTTTGGAAATTGAAAAAGACAAAAAGATTTGCCGCCCGTAGCTTGGGGACATTTTTTTGACTACGCCCATTTTTGTGACCATACCCCTTACCTACCATGTTTAGTTGTCAAAATTTGCCAGTTTATGAAAGTCTGAACAAATTTCTGTTATTACGGTTTTGCTAATGAAGGTGAATCGCCATTTAAGCTGCAAGTCACAGTTTCCCCAAGAGACCTGCTTATCTTAATCGCTTATTTGCTTATCTTGAATTGTTACAAAAGTATCAAAGTGCACCTGGTGGCTGTTCTGGGCTCTCTGCCAAAAACCAATAAAATTTTTTTAAAAAAAATTCATTAGTATACATCAGTAAAAAAAAGACAAATGAAACTTTAAAATTGCAAAGTATTTATTAAGAAATAAGCGATCGGGCAATCCATTGTGCAATGGTCGATTTCTCCTCCCTGCCTTCCTTATAGGAGATAGCCAGGGAGGAGAAATCGAGCACTGCACGATGGATCGTCGCCTTTTCTGAAGAGAAAGACTTTCGGTAAGTTATTTCTTAATAAAGGTTTTGCAATTTTAAAGTTTAATTTGTCTTTGTGTTTTTTTTTCTTGATGTATACTTACGAATTTTTAATTTTTTTGATGTTACTGGTCCTTAAAGTTATAAACTTTGTATCTTTTTCTGGCTGTTCAGTGCAGGAGATCAAAGCAGAGAAAGTCGGGACATTACAGTAACAATCCGGGACTTCGTGTTGAGCTGTCAAAATCGTGACTGTCACACGGCAAACGGGACAGTTGGGAGGTCTGCATAAACAGAGACACAGGTACCCATTTACAAAGGGATAAGAACAAGTTCAATATGGGCCACAAATTTGCAGCCCTTTGAGTTCTAATTTGCACCTATTGCCCCCCAGCTCCCCCTGGACTGCTCATCATAAATCAAAGCGATTGCAAATAACATCATTAGAACTTTCAAGAATAACCAACCTGACCTAAGACACTTATAAACACAACTGGAAGCATCTATGTAACTGGGAATGGCAATTTATGCAGAATATGCAATCCCCATGGGGGGGCGGAGTTATGAATACAGTCTCGAGGCTGTTTCTCGTTAAACTTTAAGTACAACGTTGAGAGTGATATTCTGAGACAACTTGCAATTGGATTTCATTTTTCATTATTTGGCTTTGTATTCAGCAACTCTCCCATTTACAATTTCAGCAATCTGGTTGCTAGAGTCCAAATTACCCTAGCAAGTTGCAACCATATATTGATTTGAAAAAGAGACTGGCATATTAATAGGTGTGGGCCTGAATAGAAAGCAGTAATAGAAACTAGCAATAACAATAAAATGTATAGCCTTAAAGAGCGTTTGTTTTTTTTGTTTTTTAAATCGGGTCAGTGATCGACCAGACAAAGCAAACTGCCATTTGGTTGCCATGTACCAAATAACCTAGTTTGTATACCACGTAAAGGCTAAGTTAACCCATACTGTGTATGTCAATTTTACCTTGCATCTTATTTAAGGTATTGCCTACATATTTTCAATGCCATGCTCTCAGGTTACAATACTCATTAATTTTCCTAAATTGTTTTTTTTTGGCACCTTCCTTGTGCGGTTAATTGGCTCCCTCCTTTAAAAAGATAAAGATAAAAATGAGTGTTTTCTTATCAAACACTTGAAGCCCCCAGGCCATGCTGACCCAGGAAACAGCCCCAGGACAAGCAAATACCTTTTGTCTCTAGTGAAAAGTGGGAGGATAGGCTGGAAAGTTCAGTAGGAGGCCCCCCCTCTACACATTCAATTAGTCCTGATCCGTAACAGGACAGGCTGCTTATGCAAGGCCCTGATTGCATCTTATAGAAAAAAAATAATTGATTGCATGCTTAAGTCTACCAGGTCAAAAAAGGGGCCATAGTTTCTGGGATATCAAAAAAAATATCCCATAACTCTATCTTAAAAAGTAAATTTTTTATTCACGAATCATGTTAAAAAAAGAAAAATATAGGCATACAGACCACATGGTATTCTGCCTTATGCGTTTCATACTGTGGTTAAGTACCAGAGGGTATGAAACGCGTAAGGCGGAAGACCATGTGGTCTGTATGCCTATATTTTTAAACATGATTTGTGAATATAAAAAATTTACTTTTTAAGATACAGTTATGGGATATCTTTTTTGTTTCCGATTGCATTTTTCCATTAACTGAATATGTGTAAGGGGCCCGAAGGCTCAGCCAGGAGTAGCGGACCAAGGAGGAAGCACCAGTCCAATAGATCGAGGTACAGGCAATGGTATAGAAAGAGAGTGGTCGAAGTCCAGGCAATAAGGTCGGTTCAGGCAGCAAAGGTTCAGAATACGAAATCAGGCAAAGGTCAATACACAGGATCAGGAATGATAATCACAGGAAGCGCACCCAGGAACTCACGAGGAAGAACCTATAGTAGGGCACAGTCTGCAGTGCTTCAGCATCTTTTATAGGCTTCCTTTGGCGCCAAAACAGACGCAGTGGCGTCATGACGCTGGCGTCTTCGCGCTGGAGTCTTCACGCAGACGTTTTGACGCTGGCGTCTATGCTGATGCTGGCGCTTAGGCACCGGCGACCAATCCGATGCTGGCGGATATTCTGACGCTGGCGTGATGTCACAGAACTGCGACCAGAAGGAAGCACATGGAGAACGCCGCCATCTTGGGACGCCAGGTAAGAACTCCTTACAATATGCTGCTGAAATTTGTGTTATTTATCTTTTTTTTGCACTCATAACTTTCCAATCATTCTACACTTTATAGGTGCCTCACAAGAGTAAGCCAGATGCAACTTTCAGTCTTATAAAAGGGGAACCATGCCTCCCCAAGTTCTTTTCTCTTTCAAAGAAACAAAAATGTTACTTTGCAAGGAAAATTTTCTATTATTGGGTATCACTCTGATCTTCAGCTGCTCTTGACACAGGCTCCCTCCCTGCCCCCCTCGTTTGTAATTGCACTCTGATAAGAACAGGGTGGGCATCTGACAGCACCCTCCCCCTTTAACATCCCAAAAATGTTGGTTTAATTATTTTTAATTTCCTGCAAGACAGTCACAGTGCCTGCAGTTTGTTTTAGGAAGCCGAATATACAAATAACATCTGTAAAGCTCCCCATAGATGCAAAGATTTTTCTTGCCGAACGACCGATTTTACTTAAGTCCGACTAATCCTTCAAAATTATCGTGAAGTTAGTGGGATTCGAACGATCGTACATCTTACGATTTTTCGGCTGACATCTGGCAGGAAATTGATCGGCCAGGTTAAAAAATCTTTATCAGTCCCAGTGCAATCTATCTATGCTTGCAGGGCCAAGCAGGCAGCTCCCCTTTGTTTTCCTGGCAAATTGGTCTTTTTAGTTGGTAAATTGGTACGATCGTTCTGAGAAGATCGTGGTCTCATGATCAGGATCTGATCTTTTAAAAATCTCAACATCTATGGCCAGCTTTAGACAATTCAAAGAAGATTTAGACGGTAAGCTTTTGAGCAGGTATTTATTCACACGTCATATCTATGTTTGATGTAAATGCCCCTTCTGTTGTACCGCACTCTGGAATATACATGTACACATGGAAAATCTCACATCCTGTGGGCAGCAAAACCCCCCAAAATGACACCACGAACTTTTGCATAAGTCACTTAGCAGCCAGATGAATTGCATAATAAATTGGCAGAATAAATATTTTAGGGCAATTCAGGTGCTTTGAAATTCCCGGCAGTGGAAAGGTATTTTTCTCCCATTCTGGCACCTGCAGGCAGTGCAATTTCCCCACGGGCAAAAAAATACCCACTGGCATTGTCTTTAAATGTCTATTGTCTTGAGAACGTCATTCATTCAGCACAAGTCAATAGTGATAATTCAAATTTAGCAATTTTGTCCATGAACATTCTATGGGAATAAAGGGCATTGGCGCTCTACTGTATAGAGCTACTCGTCATCATTATACAGAGCAGCCTGGTCATTCTCAGTGTATAGAGATACTCCGCATAATTATACAGAGCAGCCTGGTCATTATCAGTGTATAGAGATACTCAGCATCATTATCAGCATATAGAGATACTCAGCATCAGTATACAGCACGAACTGTCCATAAGTGTAGACCAGGGATCCCCAACCTTTTGAACCCATGAGCAACATTCAGAAGAAAAAGGAGTTGGGGAGCAACACAAGCATAATAAATGTTCTTGGGGTCCCAAATAAGTGCTGTGATTGGCCATTTGGTACCCCCCATGTGGATTGTCAATCTACATTGAGGTTCTGTTTGGCAGTGCACCTGGTTTTTATGCAACCAAAACTTGCCTCCAAGCCTGGAATTCAAAAATAAGCACCTGCTTTGAGGCCACTGGGAGCAACATCCGAGGGGTTGGAGAGCAACATGTTGCTCAAGAGCTACTGGTTGGGGATCACTGGTGTAGACTGATAATCTCTATAGCAAACAATGGAGTCTGATCATTATCAGTTGGGCATTTCCCAGCACCCTGTAAGCACATACATATTAACAGCTCTGTAATTTCCAGCTTCCACAGACAGAAGAGAAACTATCTAATGTTGATCTGCTGTGTAGGTTCTGTTTGCTGGGAAATAATTGGCTTGGGAGGGCCAGGAAGGTGCTGCATGGTTGAGTGCTTTATATTTGCAGCTTTTTAACCCTCTCCCAGAATGGGGATTAAGTCCTAAAAAAAAAAAAAAAAAAAAGGGAAAGAAAACACAAGGCCCCAGCTGTTCCAGTTGGCCTCTGACCTTCTGCTTTTCCAAAGTGTGATTTTCACCCCTCACCCCATAAGAAAAAAAGACCCTCGGCCGCCCCTCCCCCTTGCTTACAAGGTCAGACACAAAAGCTTCCTCAGTCCCTCTTGATTGATGCAGCACAAAGTTTAGTGGCCCCTTTGGTTAATGAATTGTATGGGTCAAAGTGGCTGCTTATGTATGGAAATCCCTTTAGACACAGCAACCCCCCCCACCCCCGCCATCCAATCAGCTGCCCTATAGGCTTTTAGTCGCATCCGGCAGGGAAGCACCAGTGGGAGGGGGCAAATTGGGGGGGATAATGATTCAAATGAGCAATGCCATATTTTTTTTTATTACAAATTTTATTTATAAGGTGCCTGGAAAATTGAAGAGAATGCCCACTTTTCTTCAGCTTGCACAGTAGACATGGTCCTCATCTCAGCATTCCTAGTATGACCCATGTGCCACAGGCCTTATTGCTGCCACAGATCGGAATTCTGCACTGACACGTTTGGCCTATGGCACACACTGTAGTTCTGGATGAGTTGCCAATCTCCCCCAAGATTCCCACTGGTAGCAATGGGATGATATGGGGTGTGAAGCAAAAATGGGAACCCTCCTGCATTACCTGGACCCTATAAGCCATAGGTCACTTTTGATCTGTGTAATGGACAAAATAAATGACCTTCCCAATTAATATTTTATCTGGATTGGCTGGAATATGGAACAGGCAAGATGGAGAATCCTCCCAGCCAGGTACCAGAGTCTAGATGGGACCACCATATACTTATCTGAACTGGTTGTTGGCTTTATGGACCAAATAATCAGATTCTACAGCATGGCTCACAAATTAGGCAAATATTAAGGTTTCTCTCAAAGAGAGTACTTCTTGGCCCTGCCTTCAAAAACCCTGGTCTTTCTCTGGGCAAATTGTCTAGAAAACCCTCTTTAAAAACCACCAGGGTCATAGAGTCTATGAAATGGAAATCCCAGAGCTATTTTTGCTTCCAGGAAGTCCTTCTGCCAAAAAGGTCCAAGTGAACCAGACTGTAGCAAAGGCTACCCTAATAAAGGGATGCCCACGCTATCTGTGCACTTGTCTTTTGGTTATGCTGCTGGCAGGAATAAGAGGAGGCCTAAGGAATTGGGCACCTTGTGGCCACTACATTCCTCAGTGTGTGGTGTAACTTGCAAGGGTCCTACCATAGGATACCAGGTCTTGGACATACACTAGAACACAGAAGCAGACTTGGACTGACAATCTGGATGTTCTGACAAATGCCAGAGGGGCTGCTGTATCAGTGCTTAAACTGCAAGCCTTTGTGTGCTTAAAATTGCATGCACAAGGGCCCCGATATATCACTTTAAGGATCTGGCCACATGGGCAGATTCTGGAGATTAGTCGCCAGGCGACAGCAGCTCTAGATCATAATACTAATAAGCCACCTGCGTTCAAACACATTTACTTACCCATTAAATGCTATGTAGTATAAGTGAATCATGGAATTCATAACACAATGGTGATGGGAGTAGCATCTTGAATAAACTACTTTTTTGAATACAAATGCCTAACCTTCCTGCAGTTGCCAAACTACAACTGCCAGCATCCTCTTACAGCAGGGGTGCTGAATATTAGCTTGACACCTTTAGGTCAAGCAAACCATTTACTCAGCAGAATTTAATAGCAGGGATGAACACCTGGCTCAGGGCTCAATTACAAATGGCTCTCATCATATACTGTATGCTGTATGGCTGGGAAAAACAGTGAATTCAAGCCCCCGGGAGTTTGTCAGGCAGCAGCTACCCTTCTCTGTGCAGGACACCGTATATGTTTAGGTGTATATTTCCTGAGAAGTAGCCCGGGGCGGTGTTGCGTTGCCTGTGCCAGAGAGGTATGCAGCCTGTTTACCTAGAAGATGAGTGCAGACACCCTACAGCTATGGAAAGTAATGTGAGGCCTTTATCAAGACAAAAGGCACAGCAGGAAGTCTGAGCCAGATTATGTACTAGCCCCCGGGTAGAAAAACTGCTCATCAGACTGTCAGCAGCTGGGAACACCTTGAGTTAAAGGGGACCCGTCATCCAGAAAAATGATTCCAAGTCCTATTTTATCACCTACGTCAAGCTAAATTAACTTTAATTACATTGTATAAATTATTTGAATCTTGTTTCCATCAGTCTGGGAATTCATAATTATAGCAAGCAGGCAGGAGCCATTTTGTAGCAAGCCTTGCATCATCTCAGAATCTTGTTTGTGCACCAGAATGGGGGACCGGATGTCCATCCCCATGTCCTGGTTAAACAATTAAATGGTAAAGAGAACTGGGGGAATGTGTGGAGAGAGCAGAGACATCTAGAAAGTGCTGAATAGAAAGTGAAAGTAATTGCCTGCCCCGCCTTTATGCCTAAGGCAAAGAGGAGGGGCAGACAATATTTGATTGACAGCTGAGATTTTTAAACGAATTTACAACAGCTATGAACGCTGTTCATTTTTAATTTGAAAAGGACTTTTATTATACAGCTTTTTATGTCTGGATGACAGGTCCACTTTAAGATGGCCATACATATGAAAAACCGAGGTCGCCAAACGAGGGAATCTCTCCCAGATTTGTCCACCTTGAAGTGGGCAACATTGGGCTGATCCAATCGTGGGCCCTACCCTACGATTGGATCATAACAGGCGGAGGAGCGAATTAGTTCGAGGGGGTTTTTAAGCCTGGCTGATCGACATCAGGCCAACTTTTGGCAAGATATAGATCGGGAAAGCCCGTCTGAGGGTCCCATTCACTGGGCAATAAGCTGCCGACTTAATTTGCCGGCTTGTCTATATTTCACTATTTGGGAAAGAGTAAGGCCCATGCATAGGGTTAAGTCAGCCACTGATGATTAGGCACCACCAAGAAACACCACCCGCATGAGTCACTACATGTCTTATAGGCCATTATTATTACTATCCTTTATTTATATAGCACAGACTTGTAATAATAATAGGCCCAAAACCAGATTTTTTGAGAAATTTAAAAAGAAAAACATACCTTCATCAGGGAGGGTGGAAGGGGGCCGGGCAACTGATAAAGCAGCGCCAAGCAGGACACCCCAAAGGAGGAGGGACCTTCCGGAGAACATCCCAAGTTGGCTAGTGCACACTGCCCGAATCCATGAGACCTCCAGTGTCAGGCACGAGACAAGCTTTGCACGGCTCCTGAGGAAGGCAGACAGGGAGGCACCAGTTAGTAGAGAACATGAAGAATTAGTGGCAAAATGATTGTCTTATATTTTATTTTGTATTGGACAATATTTGCACATCATTTTGGAATAAGAATACAATTAATAGCCAAGGGCTAGTCCACACGAGGAGTTTCGGGAAGATTTTGTCGCCTCACTGAGGCAACTTCGGGCGACTATAGAAAACGCATTGCCGCGTGTGCATTAGCGCAGGCGACTTTTCATTGTAGCCTATGGGGAAAAATGCCGAGGCAGTTCCTGGGAGATAGTCGCTCAAAAGACGCAGCAATTAGTCGCCAGGCGACAAAATCTCCCCGAATCTCCTCGTGTGGCCTTACCCTTAGTTCTAAACAATTTCTTTCATTGATCAAAACCTGGTGGCTATTGCCTTTAAACGTGAAACAAAGACTGCAACTACACAGGATGGATAGAGGATTAGGTGCTTCTAATTTCTGTTAATCAATAGCCGATGACCCTTGGAGAGGATTCTTTCCAGTATTCTGAACCCCATTTGTCTAAAACTATGTGCAAATATTGGTACAGACTGGAAGGTTCCGCAGCACAGGCATGGGGGGGGGGGCAGTGCTGTATTTACTTAGGAAACAGGCAAAGTAATACAAATCAAATGCCCCCCCCTTCTATATTGGTTGACAGTGTATATTATGTGTTTAACAGATGTCAGCCTCTTTATAATGTTCTCCGGATCACTAGCCACATGTCCAGTGGGAAAGCACATATAGATGTGACAGTGAAGTTGCAGTTACTTAGATAAATGTAACATTAATAATTACCATCTCTCCCAACTATACCTGCTATCCCACAGTCACACTCCCTTCCCAGAGACTCTTATCCCACTGTTACTATAGGCACCATCTCTCCCTACTATACCTTCTTTCCCACAGTCACACTCCCTTCCCAGAGACTATTATCCCACTGTTACTATAGACACCATCTCTCCCTACTATACCTGCTATCCCACAGTCACACTCCCTTCCCAGAGACTATTATCCACTGTTACTATAGGCACTATCTCTCCCTACTATACCTGCTATCCCACAGTCACACTCCCTTCCCAGAGACTATTATCCCACTGTTACTATAGGCACCATCTCTCCCTACTATACCTGCTATCCCACAGTCACACTCCCTTCCCAGAGACTATTATCCACTGTTACTATAGACACCATCTCTCCCTACTATACCTGCTATCCCACAGTCACACTCCCTTCCCAGAGACTATTATCCCACTGTTACTATAGGCACCATCTCTCCCTACTATACCTGTTATCCCACAGTCACACTCCCTTCCCAGAGACTATTATCCACTGTTACTATAGGCACCATCTCTCCCTACTATACCTGCTATCCCACAGTCACACTCCCTTCCCAGAGACTATTATCCACTGTTACTATAGACACCATCTCTCCCTACTATACCTGCTATCCCACAGTCACACTCCCTTCCCAGAGACTATTATCCCACTGTTACTATAGGCACCATCTCTCCCTACTATACCTGTTATCCCACAGTCACACTCCCTTCCCAGAGACTATTATCCACTGTTACTATAGGCACCATCTCTCCCTACTATACCTGTTATCCCACAGTCACAGTCCCTTCCCAGAGACTATTATCCCACTGTTACTATAGACACCATCTCTCCCTACTATACCTGCTATCCCACAGCCACAGTCCCTTCCCAGAGTCTATTATCCCACTGTTACTATAGGCACCATCTCTCCCTACAATACCTACTATCCCACAATCACACTCCCTTCCCAGAGACTATTATCCCACTGTTACTATAGGCACCATCTCTCCCTACTATACCTGTTATCCCACAGTCACAGTCCCTTCCCAGAGACTATTATGTACTGTTACTATAGACACCATCTCTCCCTACTATACCTGCTATCCCACAGTCACACTCCCTTCCCAGAGACTATTATCCCACTGTTACTATAGGGAACATATCCCCTTCTACAACCATTATCCCACAGACATATTCCCTTTAGAGGTGCTATTATCCTTACTGCCATACTGCTTTGCCTTTACAGTAGTCTCACACAATCTTCCTATTTATAATTTCTCCTCTGTGATATTACTAGGACCTTATGCCAGTCCCTCACTTGCATATAAAAAGCTACAGCCACACACAGATAAGGATTGCTGGCAATGCTTACATGTGCCTGAGAGAGCCTGAAAATTCATCAGTAGTCTGTAACTACATTGATTGTTCCCAGGGGAGCCTTCTGTTTAATAAATGTCTCACTCATGTACACAGGCACAGATTAAACATTACATTCAGCACTAACCCACAAAGGTAATAAATAATATCACAACACAGAATGAATTATTAATGGCAATCTCAAACAGTACGCCAGCAAGGCAGATTTTGGTTATTTGCCATACATAAGGATGGAACAAATGTTAATGACAAAACCATCTGGTAGCTACAAAGCTTGATATAGGAACATTAATCAAATGAAGGATGGAGAAAACAAAGGGATCAGGATAAGTTAGAAGCAGGTTTGGGTTTGAGTGACGTCAACTCGAGGTGACTAATTACAAGTAACTCTTGTTTTCCAAGAACATTTGGTGCACACAGAAATGGCTTAACTGTATTGATAGTGTGCCCAGAGCTTTCTTTTTGTTTTTTTTTACTTTGCACCAAAAGCCTGTGCCTGTATTGCTGGTTTGTCCAAATCCTTCCTAGTGTCACCCACCTGTATGGCCGGTTTACCCAAAGACTGCCACCTCAGGACCTTGCTCCTGAAATTGCCCTTTAAGCAAAAAGTTACAGTTTCCATGCATATCTTAAATAGTTACAGTTGTTTATTTGCTTATCTTGAATTGTAACATATGTATCTAAGTGCAGCTGCCGAGTATTCTGGGCTCTTTATCAAAAGCCAATTAAAAGCCCAAAAACTTCCTAAGGATAAGTGGTGCTGCAACGGTCTATCCTACTGCTTGGGTTTAACCAAATAGGAGCCATATAATTATCCGTAGCATAACAGGGACCCACGTTCAATCAAGTACATGGAACAACTGATTAATTTGGTTAATTCTTAGATGTATCTACCCATTCAGCGCATCTTAGACTTAAAGTCATTTATGAGTTTCCAATACAGATACTGGATTCAAAAAATGAACAGACTATGCTACAGGAGCTGGAAACTGGACGACAATATGGCTAAAAATTCTGGTAGTGTGCGGCCATCTTGAATCAGTTGACAGCATGACATTAAGCTATGACATCACAGATCTGTGCACTTATCCCTGGAGAACATAAAATTTGTATCGAGAAAGCCTTCCAAGAATCATTTAGAACTCCTTGGTTTGATTCTGCTGCGGAGTACAGGAATATTTAGTCCTCCGAGGAAACGCGTTGGGTAAAAATCAGTAGCTTAGAGTCTGGTACATCATTCACCTTCAATCTCATCTTGTCATTATGTGCATTAATGAGTGAAAAACAATCCTTTGTCCCGAAATTGCCCTCCGGTGCCTCCACTTCCCTCCAATTAACTCTCTTCCCTCTCCTACTACTTACTATTCCAAATTAATGAGTATTATGCAAATGGACAGGCTGCATTCAAAGGTGCATGGTTACCAAGCTGATTTACCCATAGAAATTTTAAAAAGGGGGCCGGAGTTCTTCAGGAGTCTCACAAGCTATTCAATAACTAAAGCAGAAAAACAGCATGTCCATCAAGTTTTGCCTTTCCAATTAGATCATTTGGAGGGGTATGTGGCACCTGAGCACTCAACTACAACACTGTCATTGGAGATGCTGGGGTCTGTAGTTTAACCAAAGCTACTAGGCTTCAGATGGCTCCAGCTCGGGGTAAGACATGATTTCAGCCAATTGGAAGAATTGTTTTTCTCCAAATTATGTCATTCTTTCATTATAAAATATCAACATTGTGTTACAGTTACGGGATACAGTTTGCAAGGGTGTCCACCGGCAGGCTATCATCTCAACAACTAGGGTCGCAAATTGAACACTGCTGATCTGTCCCTCTAACGCCCAGTTGTTTAAGTGAATTTCAATTCCAGCTATAAAAAAAAATGTGATGTGTGAGCACAAACACGAAAACAGTAAAGGGCTGTTTCAAGGATGAGTGCTTTTACTGTCTGTTTTCCCTGACTTCATCTGGAAATCCAATATTTCCAGAGGGGGGACATCAGACCACCTGTAAAAACAATTTAATGTTTATATCATGCGGTTTAGAGTTTCTCGACACCTAACCTTCTGTTGCTCTCTACTGGGGAGCACTTCAAACAGTCGCTAAAGCAGATGGCCCCTGGAGAACCCAAGCTGGACTGTCCTTCAAACCATTGAAGGGGGGGGGGCGACCAAATTAACTAAAATAATCTGCCAGTTAGGTATAACCCCTCCCCCATTCTGCACCTTTATTGAGGCCAGTTGTTCGGAGTAAACATCTACAAGGATTCAAATGCAACAACCAACCGACAAAAGAATACTACAGACCTACACAAACTAGAAAAATGGCCCACCATTTGCAAAAACGATTAATGATTAATACTTATTAATAAGTAGAACACGGAATTAGGTTAGTAAGAACTGAGCTTTGCTGCAAACAATGCCCTGAGCTGAAGATCATGAGGAAACCTACTTATAGCTGGCAGGGTTCTCTGTACCCAAACTGCGAGAGATATTGTCTATGTATTGACTCATACAATTACGTCTGGCAATTTTAGACACGTCAACTGTGACACCAACACCACGGTCAACAAAAGACCTATTTGCTTATTAAATCTCGTCAGGAAAAGATGTGCCACGTTGGACAAGCTCGGAGGGGAAGAAAAAGTTGGACTGTAGAAGCATAGGTACAGATATACTGTTGAAGGATTCTATGAAGGAAAAAAAAATAAAACAGAACACTGGCACTAAATATGGTTATAGTGAGAAGACAGGTTGGTCGGATTCATTTGCTGTACAGGCAAAGCTCTAAACAGGACGATGGTAGAGGAACATTGAAAGGATGAGTAAGGATGGACAGAAAGAGGCTATAATGAGGGAACCATGATGATGGATCTGCATGGGGAACTTAGCAGTGTGACACAATGCACTTAGAAACCTGGGACAGATTCCTACGTCCGATCTTGGTGACCCTGGCCAAGGCAATTCGTTTTTCCTGTGCCCAAGCACCACAATGACCGCACGTCCTATGGAGCCGGGCAAATAAAGGCAACCTGCAGTGCTTCAAGCTTCACTAGTGAAAAGACGCTGCACTAGTTCTAGTTTTGCTACTTAAAGGGTCAGTGGCTGTTAGGAGTAGGGACATAGCAACCAGGGGAATTCCAGACCAGGAACCTTAATATTAACGGTCAATATTCATGGAATCTAGAGATTCTGATTGTGTCGTTAATGAGAACAGCAAGGCAAAAAGTAGGTTCTATTATTTTTTAACACTAGTATGATAGTATACTAGCACGGGTTCAAGTCCAGCCAAGACTCTCTCTGCTGTGAGTGAATTCTCTTCCTGTGCTCCAGTTTTCTTCAAGGATCTGAATACATATTAACATTGTAGCTTTCTGGACCCTACTCAAGAAACGTGTCCTTATGTGCTCCTCTAGGTCTGAGCTCAGCAGTGTACCCTACAGCGAGCGAGTGAGGGCATATGTACCCACCAGCAAGCGAGGGCATCTGTACCCTACAGCGAGCGAGTGAGGGCATCTGTACCCTACAGCGAGCGAGTGAGGGCATCTGTACCCTACAGCGAGCGAGTGAGGGCATCTGTACCCTACAGCGAGCGAGTGAGGGCATCTGTACCCTACAGCAAGCGAGTGAGGGCATCTGTACCCTACAGCGAGCAAGTGAGGGCATCTGTACCCTACAGCGAGCAAGTGAGGGCATCTGTACCCTACAGCGAGCAAGTGAGGGCATCTGTACCCTACAGCGAGCAAGTGAGGGCATCTGTACCCTACAGCGAGCAAGTGAGGGCATCTGTACCCTACAGCAAGCGAGGGCATCTGTACCCTACAGTGAAAGAGTGAGGGTATCGGTACCCTACAGCGAGCAAGTGGAGGCATCTGTACCCTACATCGAGCGAGTTTGGGCATCTGTACCCTACAGTGAGTGAATGAGGGCATCTATACCCTACAGAATCAAAACAAAAGCCACAAGCTTGATATCTGCTCTGAACTGTCTGCCCCTCTAGGAGCAGGAGCTAGGCTACATTTCCTAAATGGAGTAGGCAAACAGAAGATATTTGCACAGATTATCAATGCAGGAAGGGTAACCTATCTTAATTTGACTATAATTATACAATGCAGTCATGTGTTAAACAATAACCATATTTACAAAGGAAATAAAAATAAAAAGCATGCACTTTTATGGTCCAAACTCTGTCCTGGAAACAAATACCCTCATTGTTTGCAACGTCCTGTGTGCCAAGTAGTATATGCCAACTGGGGAAGGTAGGTCAGAGGACTCAGGATGGCATTATAGGCGGAGGCATTACTTAAAAGCCATGAATTTAATAGAAGAAGGGGATGTCTATAACTTGAACACGGAGCACACATACTGGAAACAAAATAAACTTGTTTGGGGGAATTCTAAAACCTTAAAAACCCTTTTGGGGGGAAATTCCAGCCCAAAAAGACTGATAAAATAAGTCAAACTGTCCACCAACTTTTTAACCTTTAACTCCACAAATGTTGTTAAACTGCAACTCCCAGAATCTCCTGACAGCTAAAGTAGTTAAACAATAACACTCAAATCCCTGGTTTATTTCATCTTGCACTATAGTCATGGGCGAGCAAAAGCCCTCACCCAGAGAACACCCTCCGAGTGGCAGCCATATACAATGTTGTTTATTCAATGTGTACCTCCAAAACAAAGTACAACATGATCACCCTGCCATTGGCCACAGCAGTTAAGCAACAGTGGCCATATTTAAATACCCAATTGGCCTTAACCCTAATTTAGCAGAGGGGGTCCTACGTTAAAATCTCAACACTGATCTTATTGTAGTAGCGTCTCATCAATAAGACTAAAATAGGTCCAGTTAAACACTTTAAGAATTTTTGAAAAATACATTTTACGCACACAAAAAAATTGGTTTTCAGTTCACTTAAACAAAGATCCCCTGTTGTAGTCAATGTTTGTATATGTATGGCTGATGTATAAAATTGTACAGCGCTATGGAATATGTTAGCAAATACATTTGTGCTAATAAGAAAATATATAGATATATATAGATATGGGATCTGTTATTTCGGAAACCCATTATCCAAAAAAATCCAAATTACAGAAAGGCCGTCTCCCATAGACTCCATTATAGTCAAATAATCCAAATTTTTAAAAATTATTTCTTTTTTCTCTCTAATAATGTTAGTTGATCCCAACAACGATATAATTAATCCTTATTGGAAGCAGAACCAGCCTTTTGGGTTTATTTAATCTTTACAGGATTTTCTAGTACTCTTAAGGGATGAGGATCCAAATTATGGAAAGATCCATTATCCGAAAAGCTCCAGGTCCCGAACATTCTGGATAACAGGTTTCATACCTCTCTCTCTATATATATTTGTTTTATGTAAACACCGTATAACTGTCCTAGGCACAGACAAGGGTTTCTCATACCAGATATTTAAAATACTAAATGGGAGGTAAAAATTAAAGCCCCTCCAAATAGAGCTACTAAACAGACAGGAATGAAAGAAAGCAAAGCAACAACACAGGAAAACAACATGCAGTTCTGTTCCTTACCTGTTTCCAGGTTTTTTTTCTTGATCTCTTCTTGTCTCCGCACGTCCAACTTATATTCCTTATATTAGTAGTATAAAAAAAAAAAAAATCTTTAAAAAAGACTCACTAAAATCTTTATAAAAAAAAAAAAAAAAAAAAAAAGGCTTAATGTTTTTCAAAAGAAAATCCTCTTCCAGAAACTTTCATAACTTTAAAATTTCTCCCAGGAATCCAATGATTGTAGAGAAAGGAACTAACATAAAAAAATAAATTAAAAAGAAAAAGTGTTTTTAAGTTAAAAACAGCAGTAATTTAAACCATCTGTCCCTTTAGGAAATGTGCAGCTTTTGAAGACACCTTGAGAGAATTCCAGCAAGAGGGAAAAGTTGTGGGATCCGCACAATTCCAGGAGTTGGAGCAGCAGGACTCAGCTCAGAGATGAAGTTGCTTTTTTTAAGAGCAGCAATGAAGGACTTGTGCAATTTCTATGAAATGATTTTTATAAAGCAAAAGAAAGAAAGTGCAGAAAGGATGAGCTGCTATTTGCCCTGCACGTCTCCTGGATTTCTTGGGCATGGAGAAGTGAGTCAGTTCTTATTGAGACTTAACAATACACTCCACTCCCCATCCCCCATACAAGAATTTGCAGCCCCTCCCTGGCAGAAGTTCATTTGCACAAGCCCCGCCTACCCGCTCAGATTTCTCCCTGTGCAGCCTGGGGCTTGTAGTTTTTTTTTTTTTTTTTAAAAGAAGCTGCTGCTGCTGTTTGTGACTGATCTAGGTCTTATGAGGGGAAGTCAATGAGATGGAGGAGGGCAGTGCTGATGCTTATGTTAATCTTCTGCTCTCCTTCTCTGTGCATGTGAATAGAGGGCACTTATTTGAATTTAGACAGAGGGGGAAGGAATGCAACAAGGTGGCTGGACATTACTTTCAAGGCTGTTTTTTTAAAAGTGGCAGGTCAAAATGTGGATGTTTATAGCTGTAGTTGGTCTATAACTCCACCAAGGATGGCAGTCGCTCCTGTGGCTGCAGGAGGAGAGAATAGGAGTGTAGACGAATGATAAGACAATTCAAAGCATAAAACAGGACAAGGGTTCCAAAGAATTAACTTGCCCAGGAACATATAAAGGGATACTGTCATGGGAAAGAAAAATGTTTCAAAATGAATCAGTTAATAGTGCTGCTCCAGCAGAATTCTGCACTGAAATTCATTTCTCAAAAGAGCAAACAGTTTTTTTTATATTCAATTTTGAAATCTGACATGGGGCTAGACATATTGTCAGTTTCCCAGCTGCCCCAAGTCATGTGACTTGTGCTCCGATAAACTCAGTGTCGGACTGGGCCGGCGGGACAAAGGGAAAAAACCTCGTGGGCCCCCGCCGGCCCAGCCATGTTTCCTGATTGGGCTCCCCATAAAAAAGTATCTGCTGCGCCACCGCGCAGCGCAGGCACGCAGGAGCGCACACCACTACAGCATTCGTGCACGCTGCACCAGCATTCGTTCAGGAGCGCTCAGATGGACATTGAGAGGCCCGAGAGGGAGGCGCGCAGAGGTAAGCTAGGAGGGGGCCCCCAGTGACTGTCTGGAGGGGGCCTTCCTGTTGCAGTCCCGGTGGGCCCCCATTTCTCCAGTCCGACCCTGGATAAACTTCAATCACTCTTTACTGCTGGGGAAGGTAACTGAGACACATTCAGTTACATTGAGATGGAAAAACAGCAGCCTGCCAGAAAGCATTTCTCTCCTAAAGTGCAGGCACAAGTCACATGACCAGGGGCAGCTGGGAAATTGACAAAATGTCTAGCCCCATGTCAGATTTCAAAATTGAATATAAAAAAATCTGTTTGCTCTTTTGAGAAATGGATTTCAGTGCAGAAGTCTGCTGGAGTAGCACTATTAACTGATGTGTTTTGAAAAAAACATGTTTTCCGATGACAGGATCCCTTTAAGGATGAAGCTCATCCAATTTTGGGTGCGATGGCGTCAAATTCGACGCACCATGTTCATTATTCGGCGGCCCAGTTCACGACTGTCCAAGGCCCGGTTCTGGGCCGCAGCCCGGTGGTTGGGGACCCTTGCTCTAGGGCACTACAGACTTTCTTTACATTCCAACTGCATAGAACTGATACTCTGTAGCAGGCCCGGACTGGCAATATTTGGGTTCTGGCAAATTCCAGAGGGGCTGCTATAAGGTGCCATAGAAAGTCAGTATGTAGTGGGCCTCTGTGTGGGCTGATTGGGCCTCTGTGTACCTGAAATGCCAGGGCCTATTTTAATTCTCAGTTCCGGACCTGCTCTGTAGCACCCCACAAAGTTTGGTGACTCGGGAGAGGGGTGTCCTGTATGCACCTCATTAAATGAGAAACAAACCCCTATTAAAAAAACCCTAACCCACATAGACCCCCCTCCCTCCTCCCCCCCAACCTAGCTGCCTCCCTGGGCAAATGCCCCTAACTTTTTACTTACCCCTCGGTCAGGCAGGATTTGTGGAAAGGCCACCAAGGCCCGGGCCTAGGGTGGCACGTTTGTTTTTTGAGGGGATGGGGCAACAAAAGACATCGGAACCTAGGGGAGCCTGCTATGTAAATCCGGCCCTGAGTGCAGGTTATGACTCTTGAAATACTGGAGCAGTAGCCAACTCCAGTGATGGGTGAATTTCTCCCGCAAAATTCACGAAACGGCGAAAAATTAGTGACAAAATTGTGAAAATTGACGCCCACGTCCAATTTTGGACGTGTGTCTGAAAGGTCACTCATCAAATTTTTTGACGCAATGAATTTTCACGGGAGATTTGCGGATTTATTCGCCGGCGGCGAAATGCGAAACTTTGCCGCAAATTAGTGACTAGCGAATTTATTTGCCCATCACTAGCCAACTCTCCTCCAGGCAATTTGAAAAATAAGTAGGATATGTGTGTTAAAGGGGATGTTCCCCTTTAAATTAACTTTTAATATGATGTTTCAGTGATATTCTGAGACAATTTGCTATTGGTTTTCATGGTTTTATTGTTTGTGTTTTTTGAGTTATTTTGCTTTTTTTCAGAAGCTCTCTAGTTTGCAATTTGGCAATCTGGTTTCTAGGTGCCAAATTACCCTAGCAACCATGCATTGATTTGAATAGCAGACTGGAATATGAACAGCAGAGGTCCTGAATAGAAAGACGAGTAATACAAAGTAACAATAACTATACATGTGTATCCTTACAGAGCATTTGTTTTTGAGATGGGGTCTGCGACCCCCCCAAGTTGTTAATTGAAAGTTGGAAGAAGGCAAATAATTTTAAAACTATAAAAAAGAAAAAATGGAGGCCATTTGAAAAGTTACTTAGAATTAGCCATTCTATATTATACTAAAAGTTAAAGTGTTAAATGTTGTGAAATATGAGGCTCAGTGGAGTTGTATGACCTGTATAAGAGCAGCTCTGACCTTATGTAAAGCTTGTGGCCTCCCATGTGACCCCTTGGTGACATCTGATCCTTATGTTTTACACTAGGGATGGCACATAATTGACTATAATGGATTATGTTTATAAATAGATGTATTAAACTCTCTAGTTAGCCTCTCTTAATAAGAGAGAGACTAGGGTTGCCACCTTTTCTAAAAAAAAATACCGGCCTTTATATTTATCTTTTTCCCTATTAATAACATTGTGATCAACCATCGTTTTTACGAGTGAGGCCAGTAAAACACCGGCCAGTTGGCAACCCTAAGGGTAAGGCCACACGAGGAGATTCGGGGAGATTTTATCGCCTGGCGAGGCGAACTGCCTCTGCGTTTTTCCCCATAGGTTACAATGCTAAGTCGCCTGCGCTAATGCACACGCGGAAATTCTATAGTTGCCCGAATGAGGCAACTTTGGGCGACTATTGAAAACATATCGCCGCGTGTGCATTAACGCAGGCGGCTTTGCATTGTAACCTATGGGGAAAAACGCAGAGGCAGTTCGGGGAGATAGTCTCTCAAAAGACGAGGCGATTAGTCGCCTGACGACAAAATCTCCCCGAATCTCCTCGTGTGGACTAGCCCTAAGAGATATTAGTAGGCAGCTGACTAGCCCAGACTTGCCACCTTTTTTCTATCTAAAGTTACCTGAGTATTTATCATTTGCCTCTAGGCCAAGCCATCCTGTCACTGTTTTCACTTTCTTTGTCTTTCCTGTCACCTAAATGGAAACGGGACCTATTTAAATGCAGGCGTGGGAATAGCTTATTGTACACACACACACAGTTATCTTTCTCTACAGTATACGTATATGTGTATTCAGGGTGTATTCACACATTGGTGTTCAGTAGAATTGAACTCGTGGCTTCAGGACTTCAACTTCGCCTCCTTTCAGTGCCTTTGGGTCTTTTTGCCGCTTCAGGACTTCAATTTCGTCTGTTTCTGTGACTTCGGGTTTTTTCGCCGCTTCAGGATTTCAGTTTCATCTGTTTTCGTGATTTCGGGTCTTTTTGCCGCTTCAGGTCTTCAATTTCGGCTGTTCTGTGGCTTCGGGTCTTTTCGCTGCTTCGGGATTTCGGCTTTTTTGGCACTTCCGCATTTCAGCTGTTCGGGACTTCGGAAGGAGGTGGCATGGCTTCGCTGTCAAGGGGGGCCTTTTCTTTCGAAAAGTTCAGCACTGCCAGGCCCCCCTTAAGGCCCAGGCCCACTTGTGCCCCCCTGATGGCGGCCCTGTGTGTATTTGAAGGTGGAGCTGCCATGTTGCTTGTTAAAGCATTAAAGCAGCTGTAATTCTTTCCAGTGGACTGTAGTTCCAGAGCCTGCCCAGTAGATTATAATTAGAATGCATTCAGCACTGCCCTCAATATTGAACTTTGATTTTAAGAGCAAGAAACACTTCTTATTTGGACACCGGTGTGACTTTAAAGGGGTGGTTCACACCTTTAAGTTAACTTTTAGTATGTTATAGAATGACCAATTCTAAGCAACTTTTCATTTGGTCTTCATTATTTATTGTATCATTATTCATTATATGTATTTTTAATTATTTGCCTTCTTCTTCTGACACACAACCAGGTTGCTGAAATTACAAACTGGAGATCTGTAAAAGGCTAAATAATAATAATAATAAAAAAAAAAACCTAATAAAAACATGAAACCAATGCTTATTGTCTCAGAAAATCACTCTACATCATTCTAAACGTTATCCTCTTTAATTTATATTAGGCATAAGAGCTATAGCGGACTCCTTTGACTATGAAAACATTATACAGGTCATCCAGAATGCTCGGGACCTGGGGTTTTCTAGATAACGGATCTTTCCGTAATTTGGGTCTTCATACCTTATGTCTACTAGAAATGAATGTAAACATTAAATAAACCCAATAGGCCGGTTTTCCTTCCAATAAGGATTAATTATATCATAGTTGGGATAAAGTACAAGCTACTGTTTTATTATTACAGAGAAAAAGGAAATCATTTTTAAAAATTTGGATTATTTGGATAAAATGGAGTCTATGGGAGACAGCCTTTCCATAATTTGGAGCTTTCTGGATATTGGGTTTCCAGATAAGGGATCCTATACCTGTATATATATATATGTGTGTGTGTGTGTGTGTATATATATATATATATTTATATTTATATTCATGTGAAAATGTTTGGGAACCCCTCTCAGCCTGCATAATAATTTACTGCGCTTTCAACAAAAAAAGATGAGTGATGTGTCTTTCATTTCCCAGGAACATCTGAGTACTGGGGTGTTTTCTGGACAAAGATTTTTAGTAAAGCAGTATTCAGTTGTATGACATTAAATCAAATGTGAAAAACCGCATTCCAAGAAAAACACCTGCTACCTACTGTAACATTTGGTGGAGGTTCCATCATGCTGTGGGGCTGTGTGGCTAGTTCAGGGGCCCTTGTTAAAGTTGAGGATCGGATGAATTCAACCCAATATCAACAAATTCTTTAGGATAATGTTCAAGCATCAGTCACAAAGTTGAAGTTACACAGGGGTTGGATATTCCAACAAGACAATGACCCTAAACACACTTGGAAATCTACAAAGGCATTTATGCAGAGGGAGAAGTACAATATTCTGGAGTCCCCCGACTTGAATATCGTGGAAAATCTATGGAATGATTTGAAGCAGTCTGTCCATGCTCGGCAGTCGGCAGCCATCAAATTTACCTGAACTGGAGAGATTTTGTATGGACGAATGGTCAAAAATACCGCCATCCAGAATCCAGACACTCATCAAAGGCTATAGGAGGCGTCTATAGGCTGTTACATTTGCAAAACGAGGCTCAACTAAGTATTGATGTCATATCTCTGTTGGGGTGTCCAAATTTATGCACCTGTCTAATTTTGTTATGATGCATATTGCATATTTCCTGTTAATCCAATAAACTTTATGTCACTGCTGAAATACTACTGTTTCCATAAGGCATGTTATATATTAAAAGGAAGTTGCTTCTTTGAAAGCTCAGCCAATGATAAACAAAACTCCAAAGAATTAGGAGGGGTTCCCAAACTTTTTCATATGACTGTATATTTTGGGCTGAAGACACAGGAGCTATATTTTGGGGCAGGATGCCATTGTGTGTACTTCTCAGTGGCTAATATCAGTGTGTCCTCAGCTATGTGCCTGCTTAGAGAGAGGAAAAGAAATGGAGAGCTTAGGTAGAGGGGAGCTGGTCAGCTAATACAATTACCTTTATCACTGGGAAAACCTCCTTCGGTCATATCAGTCCATTAGAGACACTTCCACCCTCAGATAGCCAGGAAACAGCTAGTGTATTTTGGGAAAGGTCCCTTCTAATCTCAAGGGTTAGACAAGATAAAAGTGGTGAACCAGTTGGACTAGTGGCAGATGGAGTAGCCCCCCTTACAAAGCCAAAGAGAAAGTGTCATTATTCGGCTACTACCCCCATCCTTTGAATGACAATAGGAAAGTATATGGGGGTTATTTACTCCAGTCTGGCTTATTGGGGCAAAACACAAATTTTTCTGTTTTTTTTAACTAAAATTGTTTGAGATTTATTAAAGCCCGATGCAGCAAAAAGCTTGAAATCGAAAATCCGCCATCTCAGACCTGCCAAGGTTGTCTGTCCTGTTTTAAGGTTTCTGTGTTCTGCACTGGAATTAGCCCGAAAAATTAGACTATTTTGGGCTTTTCGGGCAAAAATCTGAAAAATTCAGGCTTTTTGGGAAAAAGTCCTAAAAAATCATACGATTCGGGTTTTCACTCGATTTTATCGATAAAAATAAATAAAAAAATAATAAATAAGGTAAAATCAGGTATGGGAGTTTGGTTGTGGTTTTTTATTTAAAAAATTAGATAAATTCAGATTTTAGTAAATTCTAGTAAATAACTCTCTATGTGTGGTATAGTGAGATAGTGTGCGCACAAAAAAAATGACAAACTCTGCCCTACATGTAGCAGAACAATTATTTCTCATATACCGTGTTCAAGGGCCAGATTTAAACGGGATGTTCACCTTTGTGTTAACTTTTAGTATGATGTAGAGAGGGATATTCGGAGACAATTTGCAACTGGTTTTCATTTTTTATTATTTGTGGCTTTTGAGTTATTTATCTTTTTATTCAGTAGCTCTCCATTTCAGCAATTTGGTTGCTAGAGTCCAAATTATCCTAGCAAGCATGCACTCATTTGAATGAGAAACTGGAATATGAATAGGAGGGGACCTGTACAGAAAGATGAGTTATACAAAGTAGCAATAACAATATATTTGTAGCCTTACAGAGCGTTTGATTTTAGATGGGGATTTGAAAGCTGGAAAGAGTCAGAAGAAGAAGGCAAATAATTAAAAAAAAATATATAAGAAATAAATAATGAAGACCAATTGAAAAGTTGCCAATCTATAAAATACTAAGAGTTAACTTAAAGGCGAACTACCCGTTTAATGAAAATGATGATGTCATACAAGTAAAGTCTTTAAAGAGGTGATTTACCTTTAAGTTAACCTTTAGGGGCACATTTACCTTCGAATGATTCGAAGGATTTTAATCCATCGATCGAACGATTTTTCTTCGACCAGAAAATTGTTAGAAAGCCTATGGGGACCTTCCCCATAGGCTAACATTGCACCTCGGTAGGTTTTAGGTGGCGAAGTAGGGGGTTGAAGTTTTTTTTAAAGAGACAGTACTTCGACTATCGAATAGTCGAACGATTTTTAGTTCGAATTGTTCGATTCAAAGTCGTAGTCGAAGGTCGAAAGTAGCCAATTCGATGGTCGAAGTAGCCAAAAATACATTCGAAATTCGAAGTTTTTTTATTCTATTCCTTCACTCGAACTAAGTAAATGTGCCCCTAAGTGTTTTAAAGAATGGCCAATTCTAATCAACTTCTCAATTGGCCTTCATTTTTTCTTTTTGATGGTTTTTGAATTTTTTGTCTACTTCTTCTTCTGACTGTCCAGCTTTCAAATGCTGGTCACTGGCCCCATCTAAAAAAAAATGCTCTGTAACGCTACAAATTTATTGTTATTGTTACTTTTTATTATTCATCTTTCTATTTAGGCCTCTCCTATTCATATTCCAGTCTCTTATCCAAATCAATGCATGTTTGCTAGGGGAATTTGACCCTGGCAAGTAGATTGCTGAAATTGCAAAACTGGAGAGCTGCTGAATAAAAAGCTAAATAACGCAAAAACCACAAATAATAAAAAATGAAAACCAATTGCAAATCGTCTCAGAATATCATTCTCTATATCATATTAAACGTTGATTTACAGGTGAATAACCCCTTTACGCCTATGGAAGGGGCATAAAAATCCACATCCAGCCCGCAGGCCTCCAGTTGGACAGCCCTTATCTAAGTCTATGGCCTTGTGTCTTTATCTGGTAATAGAACTCTATTCAGACAATCTGCCCATTGAATTAAATTATTTTTTTGTATATAAGCTCTTGGTCAGTCATTTAAAAGCTGTTCCTACATTATGATAACCTTTGCCAAATCTAATAACAAAAGCATTGTGTGGTGGTGCCTTTGGTTGCTGTGAATGGTTTAAGACCACAAGTTGGATGAGAGATAATGTCTCAATAACCCAGTCATCAACAGACAAAGACAGTCTGTGCAGCGCCATTTATAACAGAAGACCATGAACAGACAATTATCTGAGGAAGGGATACAGTGACGGATTGGCCTTTAAAAGATATCTGCAAGTGTCTGTCTCTTGGGAATCTTCTTGAGTTTCACTGATTTATTCACAAACATCGGGTGCAGTGATTACTATCTCACCAGGGATCCAAGGGGAGACCAAGGATGGGATATTTCATTGCAAATTAACACGGGGGGGGGGATTTGGGAATGTATATGTGGGTACATCATATAGAATAAGGAAACTAGTAGTAAGTAGTAAGGAAACCAGTAGTAAGTGCGGACATCAAACATGGGACTCTGATGGCCTTTCATTGGTTTTTAGTTACACTGGCAGCTACGTTGTGTTCAGAGCTGTCCCAATGGAGTAGGAGGTCTCCAGCCATATTCCTGTGCTACCTTTTTAGCACTATGTAAATACTATGTAAATGAATTAGGAAGTGTCTGGGTATTCACACTAGCACCCACTAGATGCCCTGGCTTTGTAATCACAATACAGCAGGACAGTGAATCTAAGGATCAGGGATGTGGTCAAGGTGACCACATCCCAACTTCCCAACTTCAGACAGCTTGTCCAACCAACATCTGTCCAAATGTCAGCCAGATATGTATTGGATAGGTTACACTGCCTTTGATGCAGTCCTCCCCCACCATCAAAGCTAGTGACAGTCTCCCACTGAAAATCGTACGATCTGCAATACACGCAGAGATATTATCGGCAGCCGACAGAAATTTTCTAACCTGTCCGATCGACCAAACGACCGATCTCCGCCGAACGAAAAATGTCGGGACTCTCCACACACGGTTCGAAAATTGTACGAATCCTCGATTCGTACGATCAGATCTTTGCGTCTATGGCCAGCTTAAGGCAGAAACACACGGTCAGATTCGTGGGCGACTAATCTCCTCTAACTGCCTTTCTGCCGGCAATTTACATTCTAGCCAGTGGGAAGGCAGGGGAAGGCAGTTCGGTGAGATTAGTTGCACCGAAGAAGAGGAGATTTTTTACCGGGTGAATAATCTCCCCAAATGTGACCGTGTGGCTCTGCCCTTAGTCTCCATAGGACCACAAAGAGATAAGATTTTTGGCCCAGGAGCCAGCAAATAGATCACCCTTCATTCAGCCCAGCATGTGGCTGGTGAAATCAGGCAAAGATCAATTCGTTTGGAAAATCACGGCATCCCTTGCCTTATCCTTGTGGCTTTGTTGGTGGAATTGTCCTAAACAGGCCTGGCAAATGCCCAATGGGCCACTCT
This sequence comes from Xenopus petersii, assembly GCA_038501925.1. NCBI lineage: Eukaryota > Metazoa > Chordata > Amphibia > Anura > Pipidae > Xenopus > Xenopus petersii. The sequence goes on along the minus strand of CM076676.1, from coordinate 138,630,593 downwards.
TCTTCATGTCAAGGGGGTTGTTCTTTTTTATATCAAGTAGGCCACTTGTTTTAAGGGGGCCAAAAAAGCTGCTGAAAGGAGCCAACAGGCTGATTTTCAAAGAGAAGCCTCCGGAAAGTAGCCGAAGAGAAGCCGCCAAAAGGAGCTAAAGCCTTAGAGGAGCGAGAAGAAACTGCTGAGGAAAAAGACCACCTACCAAATTTTAAAGGTAAGTTCCACTCAACACCAATGTTTTTTTTTTAGAAAAACCCCTGGCCACCAATGTTGTTATTTTAACTTTTATCTTTTATGACAGGGGGGTATCCCACTTTTATGGAGGAGCACTGACAACCAATATATCTTTTTCTAACTTGGGGGGAGCCTGGCCACTTTTATTTTTTTACTTTTATGGAGGGCTAACCACAAATTAAAAAAAAAAAAAACCTTCAATGGGGGTTTTATATGGGGGGCTCTAGCCACCATTGTTTTTTTTTTTAACTGGGGGGGGGCTGGCGGCCAAAGTTGCACATTTATATGCTGCTCTCAGATCTTAGCCAGGGCTGTTTTTTACTCCCAGTCCGACCCTGGTCCTGAGCTGGAGGCAGCTGTGACACTGAGCAGTTTCCCACATTAGTTGTTCCCCTGCAAATAATATGTGTACTGTGTATGTCCGGGTTAATTATTAAATGGGATGCTCAACTTCAGCACTTAATACTTTATTTAACTCTATAGCCCCTAACTATCTCACATATTAGCATATACTTGATGACAGACAAATCACCTTTTTCAGTATAATTAAAAGGACACTATAATCTCACATATATATTTGCTTAACCTATAGATTATAGAGAAGAATATTTATTAATTGCTGCGGCTCGGTCTTTTGGCTTTGCCTGTTACGTCTTCTATACAGCCCTCACACCTGTTCAGCGGCTTCTTGAGTGTGCGACTGTGGTAAGCTAACGGTTAGCTTACTTCGTTCGCAACCCCTCATGATGCGTCAGCAGGCGCGAGGGCTGTATAGACGTCCCAGGAGTGACAGGCAAGACCGTGCCACAGTAAGACTTAGTCATTGAATAATATGACCCGCTCGCACACCCTGGCCTTCAAAGGTAGATGCCTGGTGCACTGTGTTGGAGGGACCGACACCCTCCCAAGCAATCAATTACAAGAATACTCTGGCACTCACGGCAGGTTCGAGCAGGGAGATCCCCTTGCGGGTTTATTTGCAGAAATGCAACGTTTTGGGGCTATACCCCTTTGTCAAGCATTGCTTGACAAAGGGGTATAGCCCAAAACGGCTTGACAAAGGGGTATAGCCCAAAAGTTGCATTTCTGCAAATAAACACGCAAGGGGATCTCCCTGCTTGAACCTTACCGCAGTCACACACTCAAGACAATAGAGGGAAGATCAGCTTGGAGCTTTAGAAGCAGAAGTCACATTAAACAGATGAGAACACTAGCATTTAATAGGGCTATTCAGTGTTTCATTTATTTCAAAGTAGGCCTACACATGTTGTTTTCTGTTGTTGTTACAGTTAACATTTAAAAAAGGTTAAACTTTTAAAAGTTTATAAGCTATGTTTTGCAGCTCCAGACTATTTTTCTTTAGTGGAAGAGGGGGCAAAATGGCTCTTTTGATAGTAAAGGTTGCTGACCCCTTCTTCAGGCGATTAATCTCCCTGAACTATCTTCCTGCTGGGCAGAATCTAAATCGTCGCTGGGATGGCACTCAGATCGCTTCATTTTCGGACGACTTCGGAAAATGAAGCGTTCCAAGTGCCATCCCACAGGCGATTTAGATTCTAGCCGGCAGGAAGGTAGTTCGGGAAGATTAATCGCCCGAAAAAGAGGCTAGAATCTAAATCGCCGGCGGGATGGCACCCGGAACGCTTAATTTTCCGAAGTCACCCTGAAGTTGCCTCACAAGGAAACTTCAGACAACGGGCGACTAATCTCCCTGAATCTCCACGTGTGTCTCTGCCCTGAGGATTATCCTCCACAATCCTCTGAGCTGCTCCTACTGTTATGCCTCTGCAGCTTCCTCCTACTTCTGTTTGCAACCAGTCACCCGGGCTGTTAGTGAAGTTAACGGATCAGTGTTATTTGTCTGTCCATGTGGATGGGCAAATCAGACAATATCAGACAGTTTAGCTGATAATATCATATAATAGATCATTATGAATAAAGAAATAAAGCTCCAACAATCCCTGCAGAAGTTTCAGATGCCGAGGACGCCACTCCACAAGTCTCCCAAGTCCTATAATATTCTCTGGAAATGATTTCTCTGGTTGAGCCTCTCCTTCTAGACACACAAATCTCAGGAAAATGTTCTGCAGCCTCCTCTTCTATGTTCAGGTCACCAAGTTCAATGGCCGTAATAGGAAACCTCCGCAGGATGATAACTAGGACTCTACATATATAATAAAGGCAACAAAGAGAACTGTTACACAAAATAATTGCAATGCCAAAACAATAATTATGCTAAAATACAGGTTACGGTTACACTAAGGGACACGTTGCTACAATTCTTCTATTCAGAATGATATGAAGCATAAAGGGAAAGTTAACGTAGAATAAAAAGGAAAATATAGGACCATTAAGTTCCACCATAGTCTTTTTTTGTCAGAGGAATCACCGTTAAACTGTGGCACCCATAGAGCAAAAAACTGTTTTATGCTAATGGGACATTGGTCAATGGTCCAGAAATCGATCCCCCCCCCACTGGAAACAATTAGAGAAAATGTGAAAATCTGCATGAATAAAAGGGAGGGGATGGGGCGACGAACATCAGCGTACCTAGGGGTGCCCGCTAGGTAAATCCGGACCTGCAAATCCGAGCCTGGCTGAATGTGTGTGTTCACCTGTCTAGTAACAGCTCTGGCAGCTTTAATACAGACTAAAGATGGCCATAGACTCAAAGATCCGCTCGTTTGCCGACATCGCCAAACGAGCGGATCTTTCCCCGATATGCCACTAAACTACGTGGCTATATCGGGGGTAATTACGGCCGAACGATGGAATTATGATGCGCCAAGCAGCTCCGACGGGTCGGTCGGGTAAAAATCCAACCTTCCCGATTGATATCATGGCCAGATATCGATCGGGAAGACCCGTCGGAAGCCCCCATACACGGGCAGATAAGCTGTCAAATCGGTCCAAACGACCGATATCGGCAGCTTTATCTGCCCGTGTATGGCCACCTTAAGGGAGGAGGGCAGTTCGGGGAGATTCATCGCCCCCCAAGAAGAAGAAATTTGTCGCTGGGCGACTAATCTCCCCGAATCTGGCCGCATGTCTCTGCCCTTAATGTTTAGTATCATGTAGATAATTTGCAAATTTTTATTTACAAATTTGAGTCAGTTTACTCCAATCTATAATTATTTAAAATGATTTGGCGTGATGGTTTGATGTTTGGCATTGTACTGCTGTGGGAGTTTCATTTGTGCAATTATATGGGGTAGATTTATCAAAGAGTGAAGTTAGAGATCTCCACAACACTGCAGATGATTGTGAAAGTTCACCATTTGATAAATACGCCTTCAAAAATCCCATAGAAATGAATGGAGAGAGGCAGACTGTGGAGATCTTCACTCTTTGATAAATCTAAACCATGGAATCTTAATAAAACTTTACATATTAAGTATTGGTGCGCTCAGGGCACATGGGGATTTCCATATCAGATCTCTCTGCATGAAAATCACCTTCCAATATATTTCTCTACATTATGGAACATAAACTGTATGACAAAACTTTGTGGTTGAACTTGAGCAAGGAAGGCAGAAGCCTCCGGAAACAATGCACAAGCCATGCACTTTCTACACCATGTTTAAGACTTTAATTTGTTAGAGTGCTTGCCTTATACTGTTTATTGGCTTTTGTGAAGAACATTATTTTTATGACAACTTTACACCATTAATCTAGTTTTGCTTTATTCCACTTTTAAAAATAACCAGCTTTGTTTGGACAAGTGGATCAGTGAAATCCAAAATCCAAATCCCTCCTAGCGGGTACCGGTCCATTCTGCAGGCTGAACGTGTGGAGTCAGATTATGTATGGTCATGTTATCAGTGTCCCACCATTATTTAATCTGTATATACTTAAATGCATAGTCAGTGTATTATCATTATATTCCATTAAAAGTACACACAGGCATAAATATACAGTATACTGTACATCAGGAGTGCCCATACTTTACTAATGTAAGGTCTACTTTTAGGGGCAGATTTATCAAGGGTCGAATTGCGAGGGTTAAAAAACCCTCAAAGTACAATCCTTTGAATCCGAATATCGAATTCGAAGGATTTTAGCGCAAAAACTCGAAACAAAAATCAAACGATTCGAACGATTTTAAGGGATCGATCGAAGGATTTTTATTCGGTCAAAACAAAAATAGAAAAGTGCTGGGGAAGGTCCCCATTAGGAATGCACCGAATCCACTATTTTGGATTCGACCGAACCCCCTGAATCCTGCTAGAAAGATTGGCCGAATACCGAACCGGAATCCGAATCCTTATTTGCATTTGTAAATTAGGGGTGGGAAAGGGAAAACACTTTTTACTTCCTTGTTTTGGGACAAAAAGTCCTGCGATTTCCCTCCCCGCCCCTAATTTCCATATGCAAATTAGGATTCGGATTTGGTCCAGCCGGGCAGAAGGATTCAGCCGAATCCGAATCCTGCTGAAAAAGGCCGAATCCTGGCCGAATCCCGAACCGAATCCTGGATTCGGTGCATCCCTAGTCCCCATAGGCTAACATTGCACCTCGGTAGGTTTAAAGTGGCGAAGTATGAAGTCAAAATATTTTTTAAAGAGACAGTACTTCGATTATCGAATGGTCGAATAGTCGAATGATTTTTACTTCGAATCGTTCGAATCATTCTATTCAATGGTTGATGGTCGAAGTACCCAAAAAAATACTTCGAAATTCTTATTTTTTTCCATTTGAAGTATTCACTCGAGCTTAGTAAATCTGCCCCTTAGTGACGGTGTCCCATTATGATCTACATCCATAAAAGCATAGAATTTTGAGAATTTTGAAAATAAAAATGTCTAGTGTTACATTTAAACATCTATTTCTTATGTAACCTGTTGATGTAGACACCTTCAATTGCTAGAATGGACTAATGATTACTTTGAATTAGGGATGCACCGAATCCACTTTTTTGGATTCGGCCGAACCCCCGAATCCTTCACGAAGGATTCAGCCAAATACCGAACCGAATCCGAACCCTAATTTGCATATGCATATGGGTGGGAAGGGGAAAACATTTTTTACTTCCTTGTTTTCTGACAAAAAGTCACGCAATTTCCCTCCCTGCCCCTAATTTGCATATGCAAATTAGGATTCGGATTCGGTTCGGCCGGGCAGAAGGATTCGGCCGAATCCGAATCCTGCTGAAAAAGGCCGAATCCTGGCCGAATCCCGAACCGAATCCTGGATTCGGTGCATCCCTACTTTGAATGATCTTTATATAGTAGAATATATGAGTTCTAGATAAAAACTATACGTAGTGAACCAGATCTTTCAAGAACCAAACGAGAACCTATTTTCTACATTACCAATAAATGTGCAAGTAGAGTGATTATCTGCTGAGCGCTTGCTCATTCTTCCTTATACCGGGGAACCAGCATTATGAAGGCACCTGCCCTCAGCTGTGACGTCCTAATTAGCGTTAATTGCGTTAAGGCAAGGGCTCCTGCTGGCTGCCTGCCAAGAAGCACGTATTAATTGAGTTAATGAGATTGCAGCCGTCTGGATTTCATTTGTTACCGAGGCTGCACGTACTTTTAATTCCATTTTTGACAGTTGTTTGGTAAGGGTTAAATTGCCCTCAGCCATTGTCAATCATGGGCTCCACATTATAGGGCAGATTTAATAAAGATCGAATGGTAAATTCAAATTTTCAAAACATTTTTGGTCAAAACTCAAAAATTCGAATTTTAAACAACCAACTCGAATGTGAATTCGATTGTGAGATTTAACACTACTCAACCCTGGAAACAGTTCGAATTCGACTATTCGCTACCTAAAATCTGCTGAATTCCAGTAGAAGTCAATGGCAGAGGTCAGTTGACCCAGTTGAAGATGTTAAAAGCCTTCCTGACATTCGAGTTTTTTGTCAGAGGAAAATTCCATTCGAATACAAATCGAATTTTCGGTTGGTTCCGATCAAATTTTAGATGTTTCATAAATAACCCCCCATTTTATCGTTTATTAGAGAAAAAAAAATTCACATAAATTTGAAATTCGACCTTTGATAAATAACCCTCTATAAATTAGCAGGGCCCTCCTCCCCGAGGTGCCACAATTATTTGCCCACCGGTTACCAGGGCCCCTAGGTAGTAGGCGAATGCCGCTGGGCGACTAATCTCCCGAAATAGCAGTGTGTGTCTCTGCCCTTAAGCTGTGCGTCTAACTTTTCCCAAGGGACCTCCTTATCTTAATTGTTACACTTACATATTTGCTTATCTCAAAATTGTTACAAATTATCTTAGTTGCACCTGGTGGCTGTTCTATGCTCTCTGCCAAAAGCCAATTAAGTTAGAAACTTTGTTTCTATTTCTGGCTGTTCAGTGCAGAGAACTGTGGGTTGAGTTGTCAAAAGCGGGACTGTCCCACTGAAAACGGGACAGTTGGGAGGTATGCCCTAGGCCCACTGCTGTTTGTCGCTCCGTCCCCTCCCTTTTATTCATGCAGGTTTTCATCATTGGGACTGGAGCAATGGGTATTGGGCATGGGAAATGTAAAAAAATTAATCTTCAGCGCATCCCCAGTGTTTTTGAACCAATGTGGGTGTGGTTTGGCAGCATGCCGCCCCCTAAAATACTGCCGCCCGAGGCCCGGCATTGTTAGCCATTAATAGTTTTGCAATATATATAATTTAAAAAACATGCAGACTTTTTATTACGGATGCACTGAATCCAGGAATTGGTTTGGGATTCGGCCAGGATTTGCCCTTTTTCAACTGGATTCGGCCAAATCCTTCTGCCTGGCCGAATCAAATTCGAATTTGCATATGCAAATTTGGGACGGGGAGAGAAATCACGTGACTTTTTGTCAAAAAACAAGAAAGAAAAAATGTTTTTATTTAAAAACATTAGGATGCAAATTAGGATTCGCTTCAGTATTCGGCCGAATCTTTCGCAAAGGTTTCAGAGGTTCGGCCAAATCCAAAATAGTGGATTCAGTGTATCTATACTTTTCATGATTTTTTTTTGGTTTCTGACAGTTCCCTAAGCCTAGCCCCTGCTCTCCTGTTGATCTGTCTGACTACTTTGCTGAGCTGGCTGACTACTGTTACTATGTATCAACAGCCACCTGTCCTCAGCCTGCATCCTCCAAACCCCACAATTCCATGCACACATGATTACAATAAGGAAAGGAACATCCCAGTGCAATGCATTGTGGGTTATGTAGTTCCTGCATGCTGTCTGTAAGCTGTGGAGAAGTTGTTACAATTTGTAACATCAGTGTTTAGTTCCTCCTTCCCTGCCAGGATTTCAAATGATGCAGAAAGAGAATAACTATTACACAGCTGGATTTCAGCATAGAAAATGGCATTTATTCATACTACTGTGATGGGAATATTAGGGATTTCTGTGTTATGTGGGCCTCTTTATCAAATTTTGGTTTGGTAGCTGGAGTTCCCCTTTAAGTAATGATACTCTCCTTCTGGCTCATATGAGACACTGCGCTAACAATCAAACCAAGGGCAAGCAAACATGCTAGGTTACATCAGCTATTGAATGGGCAGAGCTGTGTTTTTTACTCCCACACTTCTTCCTATTACAGATACAGCTGCATGATTTCCTGTCAGGTGATCAGTGAGTAACTCACAGACCATCACAAAATGGCGGCTCAAGGTAAAAGATGTAAAAGGGCAATATTTACTGATACGTATATGCCACTCTGAAGGCATTTTGCAGTTGGCTTCTTAGGAGGCCTACCTTCATTTATATATTTATTATAACCATTTGTTTTCAATAATATTAAGGCCAGAACTTCAAACTCGTTGGAAAACATGTTTCATATTACAAAAGTGCTCTGGTTATTTCTAAGGCAATGGCCTTCCTTCCGTCAGGAATATGTTTGCACCTTGGAAATAGCAAGAAAATAAACCAGGATATTATTATTATATTTAAATAGATTATAATAAAAATGCATGCATCTTTATCCTTAAACTGTGTTGCAGTAATCCCTGATGGATTTATGCCGTCATTATGTTATAAAAAGCAGGAACTGCTTATCTCGCAAATACTCCTCTGACGGAAACACAGAATTAAGCGGCGGTTAATGAGCGAGATAAGTGTTTGGCTGTGTTTGGCTTCCTTTGTTGCTTGAGAACTCGTTTTTTTCCAGCATAATGTGTTATCTGGTGCAGAGATGTAAATGAAAAGCAATGCTAATGATCATGTCAAACCGGGAAGATATAGATTTCAAAGGCACACTGACCCATTTTCGTAATGGAAATATTGAGATGGAAAGGTATATACTGTAAATCCTATTGCAGGGCTTTCCTGGTGGTAAATAATTGTACTAATGTGGTACTAATTCATACCTATTTTTGATAGCATGCAAGCTTTACCTATTTAGATGCCCCCCTATACATCAGTTTATTTTTTTTTAAAAAAATTAACCTATGTATTTGATTAGTAGGACTATTAAAAGGATTGTGTTAATTGTACATATATTATATTTGGGTCATCAACAACAAGTGTGGGATATCACCAGTGTCGGACTGGAGCCTTTGTGGGCCCACCAGGGCTGCAAAACAAGGGCCTTCCTGGCAGTCCCCAGGGGCAGCCTCCCAGCCTTAAAACCGTCGGAATGCACATGCGCAGCGCAAGTCTTTATGGGGCAGCCATGGGAGCAAGTTTGGGCTGGCGGGGCCCGTGAGGGACAACCAGGTTTTTTCCTGCTGTCACGCTGGCTCAGTCCGACCCTGAGTAATTTGGCATGCTGATTCCAGTATGCACGCCAGGACTGGGATTAAAACTAGGCCCTGCCATTGCAAGTACACATAGGCCCAAACAGCGCCCCCAGCCCACTAAATAGTGACTGTCTATACAGGGCCAGATTTACATAGCAGGCTCCCCTAGGCCCGCTGCTGTTCATTGCCCTTCATCTCCTTCCCTTTCAGCGTCGGGGTTCGGAGTACTAAGCACCGGATTTGTTTGCCGGCCGCCCCTAGGCCACGCGGTCCGACCAGGCGGCTGTGCGGTCCTACCGCCCGCCTACACTTTCCCTTCCCAGCGTACCACGAAAAAGCGCCGGCGCAGCTGGTTTAATTAAATGGGGACGCATACATCCTCATAATGCGGCTGGGCCACCCCTATTTTTTGCCGCCCTAGGCCCAGGCCTATGTGGCCTCGCCACAAATCCGGGCCTGGGAGTACTGGGGATCGGTGCACAGGAAATTTTAAAAACTATTGTATCTCCAATGAAAGCCCAGTGCTTCCTAACCAATGCTGGTGTCTCTGCGCATGGCCTTTGTGGCCTTTCCACAAATCCGGGTCTGTGTCTATAGCATCTTACAGCAGCCCCTCTGGCATTTCCAGAGTACACTGTTGATACATAATCCATGAAAACGACCAATTAAGTACCAATTACAATTTAATTCTTCTCGCTTTCAGTTACGTCCCTTTTTCCAAGCCCCAGCCCATGTGTAGTCAAAGTTTGCCATGTGTGATAATCTTCTTACAATACAACCACTTTGATGAGTGTCCTAGTGACAAGTGGTGTGGTATGATACTATGAAAGCTCTGTCCAGGCACAGAAGATCAGCAATGGTATAAAGCAGAACATTAGCAGAGGTGGGGGTCATGGCATTTTACACAAAAGCCTAACTCATGCCATTGCATGGCCTCATCCTTGGTACATGTACAATTATTCGATCATGAAGTTTACGGGAAGTGTATTTGTATTGTAATTGTCCATGTCATAAGAGAGCCATTTTCTTAATTATTCTAAGGCCCATATCACCAAAGCTATATCCTTTTACTTATCTGAGCATTTATTGATCATCAGTCCAGATTATTTTTCCTCTTACTTCCTGTGACTGACACTGATAAACCCATCTTTCTATAAAGAAAAGGTGCTCAGCTACAGCATCATCACAAGGGTTTTTTTTCTGTTTTGTCATGGTCAGATATTTTCATTGAATTTCAACAAACTTGTTTGTGTTTAGTTATCAACTCCTCCTCTGTTATATTATACTAGCCAGCTATGTATTTAGAAAATAAGAGCTCCTCTTATTTTATATAGTGTTTCTTGCTGAGTATTATAAGGGCATTCCCATGTTTTTATGTCTCTTATTGCTTGGTAAAGCCAAAAACGACTTCTATCCATTCTGGAACCTTGCTCCTTTTGTTTCCCTCTTCTTATGGTCAAACATCCAAGCACTGTCTCTGCCCATCAGTGCAAACGTAGTTATATACAGGGCTGTCTGTAACATTATTTTGCCATTTTGTTTGAAGATGAACTAGGCGGTAAAAAATCCAGGCTGGACCAATATTTCCATGATAACTTTATGGCTAGTTAACATCTTTGGCACTGGGCCATTGCTCCCCTATTTTTGACCCCTCTAAAGGGGTGTTTAAAATCCTGAACCACCCATGGCCGCTTCTCCCACCCCACCTCCCAGTTTGGGCTAAATCGCTCCTACCCCATCTATATGAACTACAAGATTTTATTTACTGGCCACAGTTTGGCTTAAGAAACTGAGGACTTGATGCCCGGTCCTCAGTTTCCCATACATCAAAATTTGCAAGAAAAAGTCCCAGGCCAGCAGGTGCAGCTTTATAAATATCTCCATGGGGAAGAGCAATTTTTTTCGCTGTGTTTTGCCGCGGAAATAACGCCCATAGACTTCAATGGGAGATAAAAAAGTGTTTTTGGATTTGTCGCCCATAGACTTTAATGCATGTCAGCAAATTTCGCTGGTGGAGAATTTTTGGCAAAACGGGTTAAATTCACCCATCCAACTTAGCCACACCTTTCAAGCGCAGTTCCATACCCTCATGCCATCTATAGTGGACCCAGCAGTCTGTTTTCTAGGCGTAATAGATTAGGTACTACCCACCAACATGGCCATAGCGTGGTTACGCTCATGTTCTACGCTAAAAAAACTGAGATTATGCATTGGATGGGGGAAACCTCTCCTCCCTAACCTTCTGGAGACAGTTGCTGGACGGAGCCCTTCCCCTTATAAAATTAAGTTATGACATGAGGGGGACAGATGATTAGTTTGAGAAGATTTGGGGGTTGGGGGACTGGTATGATCAGGACTATCTGGACATCTGTCCTATCATTATTGCGACCTGCTTTTTACCACCAAATACAGCCACGTGCATATTGACAAACTTTCAGTGATAGTATTCTCCTGTTGGTATAAGCCTGCACTTGAACCAAATCCAACCCAATGCCATTCTACCAGACACTGTATTGTATTTTTAATAATTTTCACCTTAAAATGATCTTTTAGTATGATGTAGACAGATGTAGGTGCAGATGGTATTCATTTTTTATTATTTGAGGTTTTTGAATTATCTAGCTGTTTGTTCAGCAGCTATCTGGTTGCTTGGATCCAATTTAACCCAGCAACCTGGCAGTGGTTTGAAAGAGAGACAGGAATGTGAATAGAGGAGGGCCGAAATAGAAAGATAAGTAATTAAAAGTAAAAATAACAATAAAACTGTAGGCTAACAGGGCAATATTTTTTGTTGCTGGGATCAGTGACCCCCTCATTTCAAAGTTCTGAAAGGCCAATTGAAAAGAATTGGTTCTTTTTGTATGTTCATTCTATAACATACCAAAAGTTAACCTGAAGGTGTAAAGCAGCTGTGCTTACAAATAAGTCATATTTTACATCTTGTTTCCAAATTTATAGGTATTAAAGGATATCTGATAGAAATCCCGTTAGATACATAGCAGAAAGCCCAGGAAGAAAACATGGTATGTAAGAGTAGAAACGGGGAGAGAAGGAAGGGAGAAGGTGGCTTTTTCATTATGATTTTGTAAGGTATAATGGGCAGGGCCATTCTAAGCTTTTGTATCTGACTGAATTGAAGTGCCACTTATTGTACACAGCATGTTGGTACATTATAAATATTTGATAATATATTAACCATCTGGCATAGGTGATATATTGTGATGAGGTGTAAGTGCAATTGCAAGTAATTAATGTTTTATGTATTTTGGTAATCAAATTTGATTGGTTCTCTTTGTATTCTTTCTCATTCTACTCATAATATAGTAAAGCGGTTTTGGGTTGATCTATTTGTCTTGACCATCATTAGCCTTTTGTAAATATGCAATCAAACTGGTGCCTTCCCCATTTTCTACCTTACAAATGTCTACCATTCTAGCCCTACCCTAAATCATCAACGTAACATCTTAAAAATTAATATTTACCTTTTCTGCCTGTTGATTTTGCTGCTATAGGCCTGGGACTATTTGGCAGATAAACCCATTGTTGGACACACACTATTTGGCACACTCTTTTAAGACATGGTTAATTACACATTTATCACATAGCTGGTGGTTTATTTCATGAAGACACGTCTTTGGTTCTTCCTTTAGGATCATTATGCTGCTATGATTTAGTATCCTTCTGCTAGGAGGGATCATATTGTGATATTTGCACACCCATGTAGAAGGAAGAAGTGTCTGGGAGAAATAATCCATGATAAACCAAGTTGCCTCCTTTTAAATCCAAGGGTTCTTGCCTGGAACATCTCTGGTAGATCTCAAATTAGACTAGTAGTGGCTTCACTGCTGCTGAGACTGATGGTTGGTCATGTGTGTACTTTTGTGACTTTAATGGCCCCATAATGTGGATATTGAAGAACAATATCCCAAGCAGGACACATTTTATTTACATGTCTACCAACTAAGAGATCAGAGGCTTTCAGACATCTTGTGTTCAGGTCTTCCTTTGTTGTCTAAGATTTGGATGGGCCACCCTGAGTTAACAAATGTTTATATTTAGATATATGAAAACATAGCTGTAGTTCTTGGCACCGCCTCATCTATTCTTAGCTATTCCACTGCTGCAAGTAGTGTTCCAGCCTAGGTGTCCAAACCAACACATTCAGAACCAGTGCTGTAGTCTATGGGAAGGGGACATGACAAACTGGTAGAAAGCATAGAATCCTCAAATGACTTTTGGGACCAGTAATTCTAAGGTCCCCTTTCACCTTTGTGCACCTTTGTTTATAGTGTCAATGCACAGTTTATATTTACAAATAGTCCTAAATCCCCCATAAAATATTAAAAGTCTATGGTGATGTCATCAGTGCTAAACATTGTTTAGTGATGCCATTTGTGCCGTATGACTTATTGAAAGCTGTTCATGATAAGAGATAATCAGGCCTGGATTTGCAGCGAGGCCGCATAGGCCCGGGCCTAGGGCGGCATGCCGCTCAGCCGCACTTAAATTTATGCCGAGCCGGAGCACTAGGGACTCTGTGTCCTGTCCCAGTGCTCTGACTATAGATAAAACAGATGCGTTTGTGCACAATCCGAGGGAAGGGAAGGGGGCAATGGAGGTTTTTTGTTGTTTTTGTATATGAATCTTATTCCTGGCACAAGGGCAGCTTTTTTGGAGAGAGGTGCTGTCCAACTATGCATTATATATGTATATATATATATATATATATATATATATATATATATATATATATATATATATATATATATATATATATATCTGGAGAATAAGAGTGAGAGAAACAGACAAGGTTATTGGAAACTCTAGTAGCTGTGACTTGAAGGAGAGAGGAATGTAAAAGCTTTCTGTCTGCATTGTGCTTATCCCATTGCATATAATGTTTAAGACCATCTAAAGCAGAGCCATAACTGTGCGAGTCAATGGGCCGTATTGTCTGCACGCAGTAAATCTTAGTGTTTATGGCCTCCAGGGGCTTTAGCTGAAAGGGTACAATGACAGCAGATGCTGCTATATAATCCACTTTTGCTTTTATTGCCGCATCTCAGTCGCTTTGTTAATTTAATCCCACTGTACAGTAGGTGTTGGTTAATGTGCAATACCCCACAGACAAGAAAGAACGCAATCATTTAACCAAACCAAACTTGTAACTTCAAAGGTGACAAAAGTTTTCTGTCAGTCTGAGTGGCCATCAGATAAATGTGTGTATAACAACTGCCTTTTTAGCACTGAGACTTGACTCACAAAATAAATTGCACTTATAGCAGAGATGATGTGATAATTAAGAGACTGCTGCAGCCGCCATCAACTTAAATTGAGCAAGAGAAGGGGTTTATGGACATGTGCCCTTTTATTAAACCAGGAGTGAAGATGTCCAGGCAATGGGACCTAAGAGGGCCTCATGGGCACAAATAATTGACCAATTAAATGCAACTGCTGTCTATCACTCTCACTCTTACCCTAAAATCCTAATGCCATCACATCTTTACTTTACTTTGGCTTGGATTAGGGTTAGCAGTAGAGTTATGGTGGACGATGCAGTAGGGTTAACAATAGATGGAGAAAGGAGCATGGAGAAAGGTTGACCGAGGAGTTAGGAGTACATATGTACAGAAGAATAGGATGATGGTCTGTACATGTAACATGGTTCAGATAACGCAGAACAGATACAGTTATCCTAAAATGTACACTATAAGTTTGAGCTTAGGAAATTGCTATTCATTAGGAATATGGGTATTTAGGGCCAATAAAATCAGGACAGAGGCTTCCACAAAGCTTAAAGGGGGTGTTGACCCTTGAATTAATTTTTAGTATGATGTGATATTCTGAGACAATTTGCAATTGGCTTTCATTTTTCATTATTTGTGGTTGTTGAGTGTTTTTTGCTTTTTATTCAGCAACACTCCAGAATGCTATTTAAACAATCTGGATGCTAGGGTCCAAATTATCTTAGCAACCCTGCATTTATTTGAATAAGAGACTGGAATATGAGTAGGCTAGGACCTGCATAGGAAGAGGAGTAATAAAAGTAGCAATGACAATACGTGTGTAACCTTACAGAACATTTGTTTTTTTAGCTGAGGTCATTGACCCCCATTTGCAAGATGGAAAGGAGGCAAATAATTAAAAACTATATAAAAAAATTAAAATGAATCGAACAGTTGCTTAGAATTGGCCATTCGATAACAAACTAAAAGTGAACTTAAAACACTTTAAGCTGGAAAAAAGAAAATTATTACACCATCTAGCAGGCTAAGGAAATATAGCATTTATGATAATTATACATTAACCTCTTCATATTTTAATTACCCAATTGTCTCTATAAAACCCTTTCAAGACATGCAATGTTGACATGTTTCTTTTTTTCATTTAAACATGTCTCATGGGACATAGCTGCTCTTAGCAATGTTAAGGTCAGGCTAGTTTGCCAGAGTGCCAGGAGATCTCCTTGTGTTGTGATTCCAGGCACTAATGGGTCACCAGTTGGGTTGCCACCTGGCCAGTATTTTACCGGCCTGGTTGGTAAAAATGCTGCTTGATGCCAATGTTATTTATAGGGAAAACCCATATAAATAATAATAATACAGTATTTTTTTCCAGAAAAGGTGGCAACCCTAGTTACCAGCCCATTAGCTCCATCTTTAAAATTTTTCAAAATCATTTAGCATGTCACCACATTATGTGACCTGGGTGTTATAAAGGGTCGGACTGGGGGGCCCTGGGCCCACCGGGACTGCTGTCCAGGGCATCCCTCCAGCCCCCCCGCCCCCTACTCTGACGTGCCTATCCGCACTCACGCATGAAGGCGTCATGCAAGAATGGCACCACACACATGCACTGATGGCACTGATTGGCGCCCATGCTCTGATGGTGCTGGGCGGAGCCGGAATTTTTTTTTTTTGTAGAGAGGGGTCTTTCAGGAGAAGGGGTCTGGCCGGCGGGGGCCCATGAGGGTCGAAGCCCACTGTGTTTTTTTACCAGTGTCCCGCTGGACCAGGCCGACACTGGTGTTATATATTATAGTTTGACCCAGATGGCCTAGACCGGGTGTCCCCAACCTTTTTTTTAGGTAGCTCGAATACGACCCTATCTCAGTTCAGAATCAACTAAAACACTGATTCAGTCTCTCATCATCTCCCGCCCTGATTACTGCAACTTACTACTCACAGGTATTCCAACAAGTCACCTTTCACAACTCCAATCTATTCTAAATGCGGCCTATAGACTCATTCATCTAGCTCGCCGCTCAACATCAGCTGCTCCCATATGTATGTCCCTTCACTGGCTCCCAATCTCTTCTAGAATCAAATTCAAAATACTTACACTCACATTCAAGGCCCTTAATAATGAAACCCCTCCCTATATTTCATCTCTAATCTCCAAATACACTCCTTCACGAAACCTACGCTCTGCTTCTGATCTTCGCCTCACTTCTCCTCTGGTCACTTCTGCCCATTCTCGTCTACAAGACTTCTCTCGGGCTTCTGCTTTTCTCTGGAACTCTCTGCCACAAGCTGTCAGACTTTCCCCTTCCTTCCAAACTTTCAAGCGCTCCTTAAAGACCCATCTGTTTAAAGAGGCCTATTCGATGTACCTTAATTAATCATTGCTGTATCAAAAATGATAAATTGTTTATACAATCCTAATGTCTCAATTGTACCCTAACCTTTTAGTTTGTAAACCCTATTGTATTCTGTAATCCTTGTCTGTTATCCACCATTTATTCCCTGTTTGCTATAACTGCAGTAAAGCACTGCGTATCTTAACAGCGCTATATAAATAAATGATGATGATAACAACTAGGGGAGCAACACAAGCATGAAAACAGTTCTAGGGGGATTCCACAAAAAAAAAAAATGTGGTAGCCCTTTATGTAGAGTGACAGCCTACAGAAAACTCTGTTTGGCAATGTATCTGTTTTTGATGCAACCAAAACGTGCCTCCAGTTCAGGAATTCAAAAATAATCACCTGCTTTGAGGCAACTGGGAGCAACATCAAGGGGTTGGTGAGCAACATGTTACTCGCGAGCCACTTGTGTGAGATTGTTCAGTCTATGGACCTTTAGCCATTGTTGTATAACACCTCTGAGCACCTGGCAACCTTTAGTTTAGTAATGCCACCCACCAAAGAACTAAATACACAGTGCTGTGTGATTACTCTTTGGCTAAAGAAATGATGAGTTAAGCAGCTGGAGTCCATCTGGATAAATAGATTTCTTACTGAATTTTACATTGCAATGCTTATTGTTCTTGGTTGATATTTTAAGGTCATCTCCTGCCAGTTCCTAACTTTGCATGCCCTAAGCTACAGCTCTTATTTGACGATGATTGTTCACTATTTGCTTGGCATCAAATTTGCTGAGCTATTGAAATGAATGATGATGTTGTTGAGGATCTCTCTGAGGCACAGACATGATGACTAGGAGATCTGTTTCTAAGCAGTGCTAAATTTGTTGTAAAAGGTTAGAGCTTTGTCACACTGCACCGATAACATAGTGGTGTCCTGTTCTGACTGTGATATCTTGCAGTTGTTTGCTTGGCCAGGTTTGGACTGAGAATCAAAATAGACCCTAGAATTTCAGGTACACAGAGATGCAAACAGCCCTGCAACAACCCAATAAATAGTGACTACCTATGGTGTCTTACAGAAGCCATCTGCCAGAACCCACAGATTGTCTGTGCTTGGCTGAATGCTGGGCCGCCATTAGAAATCACGGGGCCCCCATACAACAACATTTTTGGGGCCCCCTTGGTCCCGCCCACCCCAGCCCCCAAGACCCACCCCCAGATCCCGCCCACTCCAAATCACAGTTAAAAGAGCACACAGAGCTCAGCGCTCAAAACAAAGTCCCCACACACAAACTATAAAAAGTCATGGTCAGGGCGCCAGGGCCCCCCCATAAAAGTTTTTTTTTATAAAAAATGTTGGAGCCAGGGCCCCCCATAGAAGAAACATTTAGGCCCCAGAGAATATTTAAAAAAAAAAAAAAACACTGGTGCCAGGGGCCTATAGAGTATTACAATAATACATTGGTGACCAGGGGTTTAATAAAATAAAAAGACACAGATTGGTGTTCAGTAGAACTGAACTTGTGGCTTCATAACTCCAATTTCAGCTCCTTTCGTGACTTCGGGTCTTTTTGTTGTTTTGGGACTTCAACTTCAGCTCCTTACGTGGCTTCGGGTCTTTTTGCGGCTTTGGGAATTCAACTTCGGATGTTCTGGACTTCGGCTCTTCGGGACTTCAGTGGTTTGGGATAGTTACATAGTTACATAGTTAAATTGGGTTGAAAAAAGACAAAGTCCAAGTTCAACCCCTCCAAATGAAAACCCAGCATCCATACACACACCCCTCCCTACTTTTAATTAAATTCTATATACCCATATCTATACTAACTATAGAGTTTAGTATCACAATAGCCTTTGATATTATGTCTGTCCAAGAAATCATCCAAGCCATTCTTATAGTCATTAACTGAATCAGCATCACAACATCACCCGGCAGTGCATTCCACAACCTCACTGTCCTGACTGTGAAGAACCCCCTACGTTGCTTCAAATGAAAGTTCTTTTCTTCTAGTCTAAAGGGGTGGCCTCAGGTACGGTGATCCACTTTATGGGTAAAAAGGTCCCCTGCTATTTGTCTGTAATGTGCTCTAATGTACAAACAAATAGCAGGGGACCTTTTTACCCATGAATCACCGTACCAGAGGCCTCCCCTTCAGACTAGAAGAAAAGAACTTTCATTTGAAGCAACGTAGGGGGTTCTTCACAGTCAGGACAGTGAGGTTGTGGAATGCACTGCTGGGTGATGTTATGATGCTGATTCAGTTAATGCCTTTAAGAATGGCTTGGATGATTTTTTGGATTACGGAAGATGCGGCACGGCTTCGGCTATGTAAAGGGGGGTCGGGCAATTTTCAAAAGTGCAGCACAGTCGGACCCCCCTTTAGGCCCGGCACAGTTCTACCCCCTGTGCCACCCTGATGGCGGCCCTGGTTGAATGGATCAAACACAAAAGTTGCCCACAGCACCATCCCCTTATAATAGAGGCATGCTGTAGCAGAGTGGAGGCTGGAGAGCAAGAGGCCTCATGGTGAGTGTAAACTTGGCAGATGGGTAGAATTTAGAGTTTGTACCTAAAGTGAAATAGAACTAAACTCAAGCTTCCCTGGAAAAAAACCTGAAATAAGCCTACAGGAGATGTATAAAGAGTGTAAACTTTTGGAGCAAGGGTACTGAAAAGCACAGAAAGGCAAATAGAGATATTCAGCTGAGGAGACTGCTGCACAAAGGATACTAGAGAGGGAAATTTGTCTTCATGGCTGGGTAAACAACCCCCCTCACACAGCTCAGGTCTTTGCACAGCCAACCATGTAGCCTAAGGCAACAAAACTATCTTTGCCAATTCTCACCTTGGCTTGACCTGAAATGAAATGAAAAAAGTGTGAATAGCTATTCGCTCAGCCACAGAAAGGACTAGGATTCTCAAAAGCAGCATGTCTTAGAAAGACGAAACATCTCAATATGGTTGCTTAATTTACTGTGCAAGGAATTGGATTGATATTGAGTTAAGAATATTTGAAAAACATACAAAAAATGTAAGTTTTTTTGTAAAGTTCAATTCAAGGTGATTATTAAATTACTAAATTATTATTATTACACTCTAGGCAGTGTCAACACATTCTTCTGGTCTGGTCAATGGCCACCATACAGAGGTCCCATTCTGTAAACCTTTAGGAAGATTCTGTTGCTTGTTTGTTGAAGCCCCTGAAGGGTCCTCTATAATCCCAGCCACTGGGTCTGCTGTATTTATTATTATAAATGATGTAGAGAGATGTGTAAAAAGAGTTGGGGAGCAACACAAGCATGACAAATGTTCCTGGATGATGCCAAGTAAGGGTTGTGGTTGGCTATTTGGCAGCCCCTATGAAGACTGGCAGACTACAGGAGTCTTGGCAGAAGTTTGGTGGAACATCTGGTTTTTATGCAACCAAAACGTGCCCCCAATCCAGGAATTGAAAAATAAGCACCTGCTTTGAGGCTACTGGGAGCAACATCCAAGGGGTTGGTGAACAACATGTTGCTTGTGAGCGATTGGTTAAGGACCACTGATGTAGTGTATAACCATGGAAATAATAAATTGGCTAAAGACATGAAAGATGTTGACCTTACTCTTTTGCAGCGCCTCATCCTGTGCAGTATAAGGCATTCTAAACATGTCTGACCTCCATAGTCTGAGCAGTCCGAGCGTACAGTCAAAACCATTTACTGAACAGTGGTCATTATTCTGTATGACAACTTCCAATGCTTAGTGAACTGTCAGGGCTGCATTTTCAGAATGGTCTAGTTTAGTCAATACAGCAATTAAATTGCCCTCCCTGGGGCATCAGGTGGCACTTCAATAAAAATTTTGGGGTGTCCTACTTTTAACAACAGCTGAGCATCGGTGATGTATGTAATTTCCCTCTCATATAGGACCCAATATTCAGTAAAGTTTTAGTGATTTTTCAATACAGCAGAATGCTGAGAGCCAGGGATTTTCTGGATAATAGATCTTTCCATAATTTGGATCTTCATACCTTAAAGGGATACTGTCATGGGAAATCTGTTTCTCAAAAGAGCAAACTGATTTTTTTTATATTTAATTTTGAAATCAGATATGGGGCTAGACATATAGTCAGTTTCCCAGCTGCCCCCAGTCATGTCACAGTGTCGGACTGGCCCACCAGGATACCAGGATACCAGTGGGCCCAGGTGTCAGTGGGCCTCTTGCTTTTAACCATTTGGCTTATTTCATGGTCATTCCCTATTTCTTTATGGGAATAAAGAGGCTTAATAACAGAAGAATATAGGATAGTCTGTAGATAAAAGAGACTAGGAGAATAAAGAGGTTGAGTGAGGAGAGGAGGTATAATAGTTTGGAAAGTGGGCCCTCAGCCTGAGGTTTTCTGGTGGGCCCCTGGTATCCCAGGCCCACACTTTTCATGTGACTTGTACTCTGATAAACTGTCAATCTTTACTGCTGTACTGCAAGTTTGTGTGATATCACCCCCTCCCTTACCCCTCCCCCAGCAGCCTAACGGAACAATTGGAAGTTAACCAGATAACAGCTCCCTGACACAAGATAACAGCTGCCTGGTAGATCTAAGAACAGCACTCAATAGAAAATCCAGGTCTCACTGAGACACATTCAGTTACATTGAGTAGAAGAAACAACAGCCTGCCAGAAAGCAGTTCAAGTGCTGGCTCTTTCTGAAAGCACATGACCAGGCTAATTGACCTGAGATGCACCTACACACCAATATTATAAATTAAAAAAAATACACTTGCTTGTTCAGGAATAACCTTTTATATTGTAGAGTGAATTATTTGCAGTGTAAACAGTGTAATTTAGAAATAAAAACGACACCATAAAAATCATGACAGAATCCCTTTAAGTCTACTGAACGCCGGTCCAGTCCGACCCTTGATAAAAATGGAGTCCTTTCCATAATTCAGAGCTTTCTGCACAACAGGTTTCCTAATAATGGATCCCATACCTGTATTAAAAAGGCTCGTTAGAGATAATGCAAGCCTTTCCAAAAAACAGGAGTTCCTTCCTAAATGAATGTCCGTCATTATTAATCATGGAAGGGTTATTGCCAAAAAGCAGATCACTAAAGCAAATAGATTTCCCCCTCCAGTTTATGAAACTGTGCACAATTCACTTAAACATTGTATATTCCTGAGTCCAAAACCATATTTCACAGAGCTATGCAATCTGCAGATAGGATTTGGCTTTAAGTGAATTAATTTTGTCCCTTTAAAAAACCAGGTAAAAGTTACTGAGCTAATTCATTACGCTTGCCTGTCTCATGAGCTATTTGCTTTATTGATTCCTTAATGGGTACGATTTTTTGAGTGAATGGTCTGATCGTTGCTTTAAGGAATGGGGGTTTTATTCAGTAACTGAATGCTGGGAAAGAAAGAGTCATTTAGGAAGAAAATGACACAATATTTCATTATGTAAAAATCAGTTTGGCGGTGGTACTGTTACACTGCAAAGGGTGGTAGATTAATAGATCAGTAATAGATCCGTTTCCCAGAAGAGGTGGTTAATGAAAGTGAAAAGGGAACGAGGTAGAAGCACTATGAGATTAGAGATAGGGTTTATACTGATAAATGCACCCCCTAAAGTAATCTATAAGGTTAATAGGATTAACCAGGATTTCCATGACCCTATAAAGGCTCAAGGCTGCAGAACCTGCTGTGACCTATAGGTCATTGAACCCCAAGGGTCCCTTTAATACCCTTATAATTTACAATAAGTGCCTTAGTTACTTATAATACAAGATGATTCGTTTTAAGAAGCACCCAGTCCATAGGATTCACCTCTAGATCAACATATTCTGATAAGTGATCTCATAGGAGCCTATTTACAAATTTCAAATTTAAATTATTTTCACAATTCAAATTTTTTATACTCAAATTTGTGTTTTTTTCTATATGAAGTATAAAAAAACCCCACAAAAAACTAATGCAAAACTTCAGCAAGTAGGTCAGTGGGAACTGCACTGATCCTATTGGACCTTTTTTAGCCATTCCGACTTTTCAAGAATTTTTTTTGCAGTTTTTGAGCATCGTTCAGTGGTTTCATTCTTTTTCGTTTGTGCTTCCTATATTCAGATCTTTTAAAGGGGTGGTTCACCTTTAAGTTAACTTTTAGTATGCTATAGAATGGCCAATTCTAAGCAACCTTTCCATTAGTCTTCATTATTGATTTTTTATAGTTTTTTTATTTGCCCTTTTCATTTGACTCTTTCCAGCTTTCAAATGGGGGTCACTGACCCCATCTAAAAAATAAATGCTCCGTAAGGCTACAAACGTATTGTTATTGCTACTTTTTATCACTCATCTTTCTAGTCAGGCCTCTCCTATTCATATTCCAGTTTCTTGTTAAAATCAGTGCATGAGTTGCTAGGGTAACCTAGACCATAGCAACCAATTGCAAATTGTCTCAGAATAACACTCTCTACGTCATAACTCAAAAGTGAACAACCCCATTAATAGGCAATAGGCATTCATCATTTTAAAACGTTTAAAAAAAACTCAAACTACTAAAATGAGAATGTTGATTAAAGGGCCTCCCAGTGTAGTGGTAATGCCATTGCAAGCCAATCCCATAATGGGCCAGATTCAGTAAAGTGAGAAAAAGGTTTATCCTGTGAAAAAATGGATGAGATTCAATCTGAGAAGCGATTAAATTCAGAAAAACTTATCGCACTTTTTATCACGTGAAAACTCCATTGAAGTTTAGGAAAAAAAAGACTGGAACTGAACTAAGCGAAAAGATTTCCCTCTTCAAACTGAATCTCGTCCACTTTTCACCTGGATAATCCTTCCAATAACCAGTTTGTCCTGGTGAAATCTGGACAGGTTCCAACCCTAGATATATTGGACGAACGAATCTCCGTTCCAATCTTCCGACCTGCAACTAACCATTCAGATTATTATAAAGTAGTAAAGAGAACAAATCACACAATGCTCGGGCCATTAATTGACAGGCAGCAATCGTACGAAAGTTATATCTGACAAATAGTAGTGACAGTCTCCCATTGATATGGTCAGACAGGCAATACATGCAGAGATATTATCCAAGCCAATATAAATAATTTAACCTGTCCCATCGACTGATCGACCAAACGCCATGGCACGAAAAATGACGGGTTGATCCACACACGTGCGTAAATCATACAAATCTTTGTTTCGTATGATAGTATCTTTCCGTCTACGGTCGCCAGTCAGATTGTGGAATGATGAATGGCTATTGGTTAGAAGTCTTCTATTTACAGTGGGGCTGACTTGCTAACATAGGTTTAGCCAGTGTGCCTTCAGGGGGGCACTGGGGGGACAATTGCCCTGGGTCCGATGGCTTTTTTAAGGGGAACCTGCTGCATTTCCTGGATTAGCCCCTTGAACCGCCGAAGTAGGAGCCAAGTTGTGCTGAAGTAGGAGCCGAGTTGCGCAGAAGTAGGAGCCGAATTGCTCTGAAGTAGTAACCGAGTTGCGCAGAAGTAGGAGCCGAGTTGCGCTGAAGTAGGACCTGAGTTGTGCAGAAGTAGGAGACGAGTTGCGCAGAAGTAGGAGCCGAGTTGCTCTGAAGTAGGAGCCGAGTTGCACAGAGGTAGGAGCAGTGTTGTGCAGAAGTAGGAGCTGAGTTGCGCTGAGTTGAGCTGAAGAAAGAGCCAAATTGCTCTGAAGTAGGAGCTGAGTTGCTCTGAAGTAGGAGCTGAGTTGCGCAGAAGTAGGAGTTGAATTGCTCTGAAGTAGGAGCCGAGTTGCACAGAGGTAGGAGCAGTGTTGTGCAGAAGTAGGAGCTGAGTTGCGCTGAGTTGAGCTGAAGAAAGAGCCAAATTGCTCTGAAGTAGGAGCTGAGTTGCTCTGAAGTAGGAGCTGAGTTGCGCAGAAGTAGGAGTTGAATTGCTCTGAAGTAGGAGCCGAGTTGCACAGAGGTAGGAGCAGTGTTGCGCAGAAGTAGGAGCCAAGTTGCGCAGTAGTAGGAGCCGAGTTGCGCTGAAGAAGGAGCAGAATTGCACAGAAGTAGGAGCCGAGTTGTGCGGAAGTAGGAGTCGAGTTGAGCAGAAGTAGGAGCCGAGTTGCGCTAAAGAAGGAGCCAAATTGCTCTGAAGTAGGATCTGAGTTGCGCAGAAGAAGAAGCCGAGTTGAGCTAAAGAAAGAGCCAAATTGCTCTGAAGTAGGAGCTGAGTTGCGCAGAAGTAGGAGTTGAATTGCTCTGAAGTAGGAACTGAGCCATGCCAAACACCAATTGTTTTTTTCTTAACCCTTTGGGCACTAATTTTTTAACTTGGGGGGCCCTGGCAGCTGATGTTTTTTTTTAATTTGGGGGGGACTGGCCACAAATGTTTTTTGGTGGCAGGGGCCTGTAGAATATTAAAATAACACATTGGTGGCTTGGGCTTTTAAAAATAAAAAACACACATTGGTGTGTAGTGGAACTGAACTTGTGGCTTCAGGACTTCAAGTTTGGCTCATTTAGTGACTTTTCTCAGCTTCAGGACTTCACCTACTCTTTTCGTCACTTTAGGTATTTTCGCCGCTTTGGGACTTTGGCTTTTTTCATGACCTCGGCTTTTCCGCAGTTCTGGACTTTTGAAGAGGCGGCACGTTTTCTGTGCTGCCAAAGGGGGGCCCGGCTATTTCAAAGACTGCAGCACAGCTGGAGCCCCCTTAAGGCCTGGGCCCGGTACACTTGTACACCCTGTGCCCCCCTGATGGCGGCCCTGCTCTGTAGTAATATAATCAGGCCTGGATTTGTGGAAAGGCAACCAAGGCCTGTACCTAGGGCAGCAGGACATTAGGGGGTGGCATGAAGCCCAATCACACCTACATTGGTTCAGAAACACTGGGGATGTGCAGGAGATACAATAGTTTTTAAAATTTCCTGCGACAAACGACAGCGTTCCTTATGGTGCCTTCTATGTAAATCCGGCCGTGAATATAATTACTATATAAAGCAATAGCTGCCTGGCTGTTTACTTCTCCACATTGCTGGCTCTAACTAATGAATGTAGCAGAAGGATTAACAGGCCTGTTAGGGGTGAGCTGCCTTTAGTTTCAAGAGTCAGAACCAGAGAACTACAAGGGATAAACATTGTCGGTTGATATTCCCAGCTATCCGTTCACATAAAAATGATCCATGGAGGGAGTGAAAGCTTTTTCCTGGACGCCAGTGAAGCTGAAGACATTAAGTAGAGCCTGTGTCTGGAAGATGTCTCATGTGTCACTTATTTTACTGCCAAACATAAACAAAGGGCCACACGGACTCCTGTGACACCACCAGTAGGAAGAGGCAGAAAAGCATTATAGTCAATTGCGTCTGGAGATGTTGTGTAAACAAAGCATTTTGGTTTCGGGTTTTCCAGTTTATCCGTGTCATTACCGGCCTCAAATTCTCTTCCAGGCCCAAAAACTTGGCAGCTGCAATCCTGAGAGGAAGAAGGAGAATTGTGCCATTGTTAGCATAGCTCTTCTGGGTGCCAACAATTTAGCATTTAATATCTCGTTGGCACCCGCCGGTAACCACCAATCTCCTGTGTGGGTGAGCACGTGACTGGGTATAAGCGTGCATATGTACGACTGGATTAGTGGGCGAGGGAAACCGTTACTACAGGGCACTGGTGTGACTTGATTCATCTGGGTATTATAATAGAAAGCAGGACGAATCCAAGGCAGTAGCTATGACTGCAAAGTGCTTTTATTGGGGAAAAATGCTCCCCAATTTTTTTCCCCAATAAAAGCACTTTGCAGTCATAGCTACTGCCTTGGATTCATCCTGCTTTCTATTATAATACTGACTGTATCAATTTGGGTGTGGACACAGGACACCTTGCAGGAGAATCCACCTACATGTACTAAAGGTGAGCTACAGCCTATTTATAATTGATTTACCGGATTTGATTCATCTGGGACCACAGCAAAAACGTTTTTGGGCCCCTTGACCAATTACTGGTACCTGGTAATCTGCACCCTGGATGGATATTCAGAGGCCCCCCCAGTGTCAGACTGACCACAGGGATACCAGGAAAAGTCCCGGTGGGCCCAAGTGACAGTGGCCCTCATGCTGCTAAACATTTGGCCTATTTCATGGCCATTCCCTATTTCTATGACAACAAAGAGGCTAAATAGATGGAATAATAGATTATAGTATGTAAAGAAAAGAGACTAGGAGAATAGAGGTTGATAGAGGAGAAGAAGAATAATAGTACCAAGAGTGGGCCCCTGGTCTAAGGTTTTTGGGTGGTCCCCTGGTGTCCCAGTCCGACATTGGGCCCCCCTGCAGTCGTGAGGTCTGCTATATGCAAGTTACACCCTGCTACAGGGAATAGACAGGCCAATAAACAGAAGCGTAACTAGAGGGGGGCGGGCCCTGGCGCAGGACGTGCAGCCGGGCCCCGCCCCCTCCGTACACCCGGAAACTGTCTGGGATATATGCATCGCAGCGGAGCGCGGACTGCCGGGGGGGGGGCCCTGAGCTGGTGCGGGCCCTGGCCTGCTCGCACCCCCTGCTCCCCCGGTAGTTCCGCCACTGCCAATAAACGATACTATTTGCAGACTAATGTGCAAAGCATGTGTGTTATTACTTACACAGGCAGAGGGTGACGGAAGGAGATAAATGTGCAGCTGCTGGGAAAGGGGTTAATCTGGGATGGATACAACAGAAAGAAAAGTAGGTTTGGGTGCGGGTTGGCTTATTGCGTGGCCCATGCATCACTAGTGTCCATCACAATCTGGGTACAGAGAACTTTGTGTATTCTTGAAGGGGATGCTGGGAGATGTGGTTCAGCAGCATCAGGGGTTGTACTCTTAAAGGGGTTGTTCTCCTTTAAATTAAATTTTAGTATGGTGTGGAGTAAGTTATTTTGCTTTTTAATCAGCAGTTCCCCAGTTTGCAGTTTCAGCAATCTGGCTGCAAGGGTCCACATTACCCTAGCAACCATGCATTTATATGAATAAGACACTGGAATATGAATAGAAGAGGCCTGAAAAGAAAGATATTTAGAAGAAGAATATGAAGCACAAGGTGCACCCGAGGCAGGGGTTGTCCCCAAAAGCTTGTGCCATTTTTCTGCTGCAATGCACAGAATCCAGGATTTGGTTCGGGATTTGGCCAGGATTCGGCCTTTTTCAGCAGGATTCAGATTGAGCCAAATCCTTGTGCCGGGCCCAACAGAATCCAAATCCTAATTTGCATATATAAATTATGGGCAGGTAGAAAAATCACGTGACTTTTCGTCACAAAAGACGAAGGCGCAAATTCACTAAGCACCGAAGCGCCGAACGCAAATTCACTAACGAACGCTGGCGTAATTTCGCTAGTGTTACTTCGCACCCTTACGCCAGGCGAATTTTCGCTAGCGACGTAACTACGCAAATTCACTAACTTGTGCAGTGTACTGAACGCTACCTTTTACGCTAGACTTCCTTCACCACCTCAGACCTGGCGAAGCGCAATAGAGTAGATAGGGATTGCTTCAAAAAAAGTCAAATTTCTTTCTAAGTCCCAAAAAACACTGGCGTGTTTTCTACATGATGGGTGATAGGCTGAAAAAGATCGAAAATATTTTTGGGGCTCCCCTCCTTCCCCCCTACATTACCTGACAGTGGGCACATGTGTAGGGCAAAATAAAATTTTTATTTGCTGATTTGAAGGTTTTCTAGGCATTTGTAGTGCTGATACGTATTCCTCCATTGAAATTTGAATTTGGCGCTGTATGCAAATGAACCATCGCTAGCGAAACTTCGATTCGCTTGGCGAATTAAAGCTAGCGGAACTTCGAAAACTTATGCTACCCCTATGCGCAACTTCGGATTTTAGTGAATTTGCGAAGCGCTGGCGAAAATACGCCTGGTGAAGTGTGGCGAGGTTGCGCCTGGCGCAACTTCGAATCTTAGTGAATGTGCCCCGAATTGTTTCCACTTTTTCCTTTCCGGACCCTAATTTGCATATGCAAATTTGGTTTCGGATTTGGTTTGGTATTCGCCCGAATCTTTCACCAAGGATTTGGGGATTTGGCTGAATCCCAAATAGTGGATTTGTTGCATCCCTACTTTTAAAGAATTTGCTTTGTTGGGCTTGGAAGCGGCCTGGGATCGAATGCACCCTATGAAAAAAAGTAAGTGGTGGGCTAAAGATAAAATTGTTCTGAATAGAAAGATGAGTAATAAAAAGTAGCAAGAACAATACATTTGTAGCCTTACAGAGCATTTGTTTTTAGATGGGGTCAGTGACCCACTTTTGAAAGCTGGAAAGAGTCAGAAGAAAAGGGCAAATCATTAAAATAGTAGACCAATTGAAAAGTTGCTTAGAATTGGCCATTCGATAACATACTAACAGTTAACTTAAAGGTGAACAATCCCTTTAAAGCAACCTGCTCTGTTGGCTCCCTGTTCCTAATTTATATGTTGCTGGAGGATTTAAAGGGAAAGTTCACCTTTACATTAATGTTTTACACCCCAGGAACGGACTGATTCAGTTGGTAGTAATTATTTATTTTGTACTATTTTTGATTTTGATTCTTCTGATTCAAAAATGCTTTTGGGTTGTCAGGGCCACTGAAAAAATTACCGATATTATTTTTTTTTTATTTCTTATCTTGTTTTTCAGGCCCTCTAGTATTCTTCTTTCATTTTATTTTCAAAACTGCTCCCTGGTTGCTGGGTGATTTAACCCCTGGGTAGCGGTTTAAATCCCAAGTAGCAGAGCGAAGACTTAAATCATTTAAAAAAACATAAATGGGGTTACATAATAAATGACAGTAACCTATAGCAACCAATCAGCAGGTAGAATTTACTAGTCACCTGTTTCAATGGAAGCATTGTATTGGTTGCCATGGATTACTGCTCCTGGACAAGCTTTAATGCCTTATATTACATGCAGGGAAAGAATATAAAATGAAGACCAACAAATGATATTGGAATTCTGTCTACACCATACTAAACATTCATTTTAAGGCATTTCCCTTTAAAAAAACATTTATTTTAAGCACAGAATGACCAGGCAGCACAATATCTGCCCTTCTGTTGTATATCAGCAAGTCATATGTTCATAATAATCATCCCTAATCCCTGTGAACTTCCAGAACTATAACTCACATCATCCTACTGAATGCCAAAGGCTTCACTAACCCCTGCTCCATAATAACCTCCTTGTTTCCTTGTGCCATTTCAGTCACTGACTTCTTGGCAATCTCCTACATAACGACGCATGAGTATGAACAATAACTGCTGTTATTACTAAGAAGCAAAACATTCAATTGAGTGTCGTGACATATCTCAAGCAGGGAGAAAGCAGCAATTTCCTGGTACTCAAAATTTGACATTTTGTGATGATAATTTCTCTTTAACAAAACAACGCCTTCAAAATCAACCAATCATATCCATGTTAACACAAGAAATCATCATTACCCCAATGTGTATATCCAAATTACTTAGTGCATACAATAAGGACCATACGGAACTACATAAAGTGTCCATTCAGTGCCCGTTCGTGCATTATTATAGTGAGGGGCCGATTCACTAACTTCGAGTGGAGGATTCGAAGTAAAAAAACTTCGAATTTCGAAGTGTTTTTTGGGCTACTTCGACCATCGAATTGGCTACTACGACCTTCGACTATGACTACAACTTTGAATCGAAGGATTCGAACTAAAAGTCGTTCGACTATTCGACCATTCGATAGTCGAAGTACTGTCTCTTTAAGAGAAAACTTCGACCCCCTAGTTCGCCATCTAAAAGCTACCAAACTCAATGTTAGCCTATGGGGAAGGTCCCCATAGGCTTTCCTAAGTTTTTTTGATCGAAGGATATTCCTTCGATCGTTGGATTAAAATCCTTCGATTCGAAGGATTTTATCGTTCGATTCGAAGGATTTTATCGTTCGATCGAAGGATTATTCCTTCGATAGCACTATTTGCGATAAAATCCTTCGACTTCGATATTCGAAGTCGAAGGATTTTAATTCCCAGTCGAATATCGAGGGTTAATTAACCCTCGATATTCGACCCTTTGTGAATCGGCCCCTGAATTTGTATACTTAAAAAAGAACCCATAGCCATCTATGGTCTTCTCACTCTGTCCACAGTCTGGGCAGCGAGTCTTACCCTGAGTAGGGAGATGTTGCGGCTCTCAGCGCTCTTTTAGCCCTCCTTGCAGCTTGTCATACCAGTTACAATGGCCAGCTTACCCATTACTCCTTAAGTGGTATGTCACCTGACTTCACCGAGTTCCTTCAGGTATAGGACCTGTTCCTACCGGTATAGGACCTGTTATCCAGAATGCTCAGGACTTAGGGTTTTCCCAGATAAGGGATCTTTCTGTAATTTGCATCTTCATATTTTAACTCTATTTAAAAACAGTATAATAATAATTTAAACATTAATCAAACCCAATAGGATTGTTCTGCCTCCAGGACTAATTATATCTTAGTTTGGATCAAGTACAAGGTACTGTATTCTTCGGTTAATGGATAACATACTATATGTACATAGTATAAATACATACAATATATATATATATTTGAGACATGTATTAGGAAGCATCAGGAGCACTCACGGATATAATACAAAGTGAATTTATTAAAGTTTCACAAACTCCCCCACATCAATGCGCTTCGGTTCTCCTTGAACCATCGTCAGAAGAACCGAAACGTGTTTAATAAATTCACTTTGTATTATATCCCTGGGTGCTCCTGATGCTTCCTAATACATGTCTCAAATATATATATATATATATATATATATATATATATATATATATATATATATATATATATATTTCAGCAGGATACCGGCACTCTTGAAAAATAAAGTTAATTTGCCTGGGTGCAGATTCCACAATTCATCCATATCATCCAAAAACGAGCCGCACTCACAGGGCCGCACTTTGAGAAAGGCCTCAGGGTGGGACGAAACGTTAGTCTTTTAACCTTCATTAAACAATTTCTTTATTTTAAGCCCTGTGAGTGCAGCTCGTTTTTGGATGATATATATATATATATATATATATATATATATACATACAATATCATGAACACAGACTGACTGGGGTAGCCTATTGTATTTAGAATCCAGGCTGATTCTTATATCCGATTATAAATCTCACTGCATTACAACGATTAAAGACAAATAGGATTTTAAAAATGTAATAACAGTTGCCCCATAATCCGTTCACTCCTTCGAAAATCACGATTGCTTTATAGTTAATGGGATTATTTCCTGGGAAATAGCATTTATGGAAACAGGGCCATATATCATCATGAGCCAGGCTTTCTCAGAGGAACCAAATGTGTCTTAGTGATGGGGATTTTCTCACTTACAACTAAGGGGCCTCTTTATCAAGGGTCGAATTTCAAATTTGAAAAACGTCGAAATTCAAATTCAAAAAGACCAACTGAAATTAAGCCTAAGTTTTTTTTGGCCAAATAGGTCCATTTAGATCGAATAGGTCCGTATTCGGCTGAATTCGAATCGAAGTAATAGCGCATTGAATTGAATCGAAGTTTTGATTTTTCAAAGTCCACCAATTGACTCCAAATTGGTTCTAGGAGGTCCCCCATAGGCTAAAACAGCAATTCTGCAGGTTTTGGATGGCGAATGGTTGATTTTTTTCAAATTCAAATCGAATTTGGGCTATTCCCGAGTCGAAGTACACAAAAAATAGCTTGAAATTTGAATTTTTTCATTCAAAAATTCACCTCGACCTTTGATATATCAGCCCCTAAATATTATGATATACAGTAGGTAGATGGGGGCTGCCAACTTTTATGGAAAAATTATACCTCAATATACCTATATAATAAACATGGCCTCTTTACTATTACTAACATTGATGCCAAGTATAATTTTAATTTACTGGGCCAAGAAAATCCAGCCCCTTTATCAACCCTTGTTGGAACGTCATTTTAAACATTATAGGAAACAATATTTGATAAGTGTTTGTGTCTTAGAGAATAATAAGGGTCATAGGTGGACCATAATGAAGATTCAAGGAGGCTTAATAAGAGACCACCTGATATATATTCACACATATAATTATACTGTAAAATCTCAATGGAAAACTATTATTGGTATCATCCAAAGACAAAGCTTTAACCCTAACCCTTATCAATTCAGTTATTTAGTTCCTGGGGTAGAAGAATGGAAAAGATAGGTATCCCTGGTACAGGTATGGAATCAGAATGCTTGGGACCTGGGGGTTTCCAGATAACAGATCATTCCGTAATTTGGATCTTCATACCATAAAATTGAAACATGAATTAAACCCAATAGGATTGTTCTGATAAGGATTAATTGTATCTTTGTTTGGATCAAGTACAAGCTACTGTTTTATTATAACAGAGAAAAAGGAAATCGTTTTTAGATAAAATGGAGTCTATGGGAGACAGAGCTTTCTGAATATTGGGTTTCTGTATCCCAAATCTGGATATGTATATACATGTATGTGTATTATAATATCAGAGGATACAGTGGCATGTGATAGAATCTGTGATCTTAAAGGACAAGGAAAGTGTTTTACTATACTGTGTTGTCATTTTGGGGGTGTGTTTATCATCTCAGCATAATAATAAGCAGCATGATGGGGTAGTGGTAAATCTTGCAGCACTGGGATCCTGGGTTCAATTCCAGCCAGAGCATTCTCTGCAAGGAACTTGATTGTTCTATGTTGCTTTCCTCCTCCTCCTACTCTTAGATTGTAAGCTCTCATAGGGCAGAGACTGATATGAATGATGCATGCTCTCCCTAAGGGATTAGGCAGATTCGGGGAGATTTAGTAGCCTGGCCACTAATCGCCTCTTCGGCGGGGCGACGATCTCTACGAACTGCCTGCTATAATGACAAAACGCCAATGCACTCGCGGCGCTTTAATTTCCGAAGTTGCCCATGCTTAAACCCTAAAGCACAGTGGAATATGCTGGTGCTATATAAATAAAAGATAATATAACAAAATTGTTTGCATTAGGATAAACTAATAGATTCTGCAGACAATTCAATATATATCCTGGTTTTTATATAACAAGATCATAGGCTTTTCCCTCGGGGGCTGCACGTGCTCAGAAATGTTATCCCAGTTTTTAATCATTGATAAAGGTTTCAATAGTGTCTCTTTTATCAGTCGCCTTTTTATGTTTGAGCTAAACTCGGGGATATGACTGTATGAATACATACAGCGGTTCCAGTAAGTTTGTGTCCTTGGGTCGGGGGGGAGAAAATATATTTGATTTATTTACATAGAGAGCCTTGGCAGTCCCTTTAATTGTGTCATTCTTTTGATTGTATTGATCCTTACCTATGAAAAGACCCAAAGGTGTTCTCTGGTGTTTATGGTCATATAAATAGGAAAATATAGGACAATAACATACATAACTATGTTTCCATATAAATGCTACCAAATCCTAGCAACCCCAAATATGATAGGGTTTAACATGCATTTAATCATGTGTTGTATTTGCTTCCAAATATAGATATAAGGGGGTTGTTCACCTTTGAATTAATTTTTAATACAACGTAGAGAGTAACATTCTGAGACAATTTGCAATTGGTTTTCATTTTTTATTATTTGTGTTTTTTTTATTTATTTAGCTTTTTATTCAGCAGCTCTCCAGTTTGAGAATTCAGTAATCCGGTTGCTGGGGTCCAAATTACCTTAGCAACCATGCACTGATTTGAACAAGAGACTGGAATATGAATAGGAGAGACCTGAATAGAAAGAGGAGTAATAAAGAGTAGCAATAATTATAAATTTGTAACCTTTAGAAGCATTTTTTAGATGGGTCAGTGAACCTCATTTGAAAGCTGGAAACAGAAGAACAAGGAAATAATTTAAAAACGATATAAAAAAAAGTTGTTTCGAATTTGCAATTCTATAACATACTAAAGGTTTACTGGAAACAATTCTGGCAGTGTCCAGTCCTGTTTAATCCCACTGCCTAACAGGGGCGCGCCGCCAACGAGGCGAGTTGAGAAACTCGCCTCAGGCGGCACGCCGGAGAGGTTTCCAGGGGCGGCAAAAAGCCGCTCCTGGTACCTTTAAGAGGCAAATTTCCGGTTTTTAAACCGGAAATTCGGCTTTACTAATGCGAGAGAGCGCAATAGCGCTCTCAGCATTAGAGTTCCTGCCTCCCCTCCCGACTGGTAAACCGGGGAGGGGGCGGCATTGCAGGAGCCGCCTCAGGCGGCGTTTTCCCCTGAATCGGCGCTGCTGCCTAAACTTGTTCATCTACATTAACACTAAGGGGGTTATTTATCAAGCTCTGAATATCCGAACCTCGAATAATTCGTAGTTTTTAGAGCAAAAAAAAAACTAGAAATTCTCTGAGATTTATTCAAGTCCGATGGTCTAAAACCTCAGAATCTAAAAGCTCTCGAGGTCCTGTATAAGTCAATGAGTCAATGGGGAAGGTCCCAGTGTCTGCGATGATGTCCAATGATTTTGGGGTTTCGGTGCAAAAACTCTGAAAAAATCTTAGTTTTTGCAGAAAACGCCGAAGAATTCAGAGTTTTCGGGGGAAAGCTCAGAAGTTTGCCCGACCCTATTTTTTTAGGCTTTTTCTTCATAAATAATGTTAATTTTTCAAAATTTGGCACGATATGAAAGTTTGAACACATTTCTTTGTTTTTTTATGTATTGTTACAGTTTTGCTAATGAAGGTGAACTTAAGCTGCATGTCACAGTTTTCCCAAGAGACCTGCCTATCTTAAATTGTAACAATTGTTTCTTAGTTTTATCTTAAATTGTTACAAAAGAATCTAAGTGTACCTGCCACATATTCTCACCTCTCTGCCAAAAACCAATTAATTTTTCGAAACTTTGTATCTTTTTCTGGCTGTTCAGTGCAAGTGATCAAAGAGAAAGTTGGGACATTCTGGTAACAATCCGGGACTGCGGGTTTGACTGTCCTGTCAAAAACGGGACAGTTGGGAGGTATGGAGATGCAGTGTGCACAGCAAGTATTAAGAACTGGGTGGAGATAGGTTGGGACAGGAGGAGGAATTCATGACTGAGGTGGGGGCCCCTGGGGTGGCAGTTTACCCAGTTTAACACTGACCTAAACAAAAAAAAATTCGCACCCCAAACCAAAAATAACGCCAGACAGATTGAAAATATCAGTTGCCACATTTGCAATGAAACATCCGTGCAATTGTGTTTGTTTTGGCAAATCAGGAGCGACACAATTGTGTCAGATTCAATGGCCCTATACTTCTTCAATGACGCCTGAATTCTGGGGAAAAAAATACACAGTGAATGCGCTCAAAGCTGCACTTTACTCACTGCACTTGCAGATGTAAAATTGCCCTATGGCCTCCATAGTCATTTTATTCTATAACGTATTTGAATAAATGTACTAGTTCAAGGAAAACAGTTGGACTTCCATTCTAGGGCTTAGGTGACACGGAGCCGCTACTGGTGCAGGATTCTCTAACTATGAACCTCTATGTTTTCTATTAAAAGAATATTAATCTGCACCAAATACATAGAAGTTCAGTGCTCTTTCAGAGTGATTCGTACGTAATAAAGCAAACCAGAGTGGAGGATATTTATATGGAGATATTGTCACTGAGGCCACATTCCCATCAGAAAACAACTTGGATTTCACTTCAGAATCCAGCTGCTGCGTAATCCTATAATAGCACATTCTACACACCGTCATTTAGGTGCTAAATTAAAGCTGCTTTTATCATTGCATAGTATGTAATTATAAAGCCTAAAATGACTTTTCTGCTATTTTTTTATGGAGACTTTCCCCTTGCAGAGAGAGAGTAGAGAGGTGTGGGCAATTCCCAAAATAGCCCTAAATAAACATAAGGATCATTACATCCTGAAATATATAGAGAAGTGGGCAGTGTGGGGAGTGCAATGAACTCACAATGCAGAGCTACAGTAAAATATAGCAACGGGTAGAAGTAGGCAGGCACCGTTTTGTGGATAGGGATGTAGCGAACCGCCGACAATGTGTTCGCGAACGCCGTTCGCGAACACCGGCAAAAAATGCGAACAGTTCGCGAACAGTTCGCGAACAGTTCGCGAACTTAGAACATCCGAAAATCGTTCGATTCGAACGATTGAAGGATTTTAATCGTTCGATCGAACGATTTCCGTTCGAATCGAACGATCGAAGCCATTGGATCGAATGATTTCATTCAATCCAATGGCTTCGATCGTTCGATTCGAACGAAAATCGTTCGATTTTAGCGATCGAATGGTCGAATGGTCGAACGATTTTGACGCAAACGCCTATTGGCGAACGTCGCGCGACGTTCGCGAACTTGCGGCAGACGCGAACAGTCGAAGTTCGCGCGAACTAGTTCGCCGGCGAACAGTTCGCTACATCCCTATTTGTGGACATTGTTATTAAAGGACCAGTAACATTTTTAAATCGGAATTTTGGCTCTTCTAATGCAGAGAGTGCTATAGCGAGATGCGGCACACCCTCTGCCTGCTCCAGTGCAGAAAAACTAAGCGTTGGGGTGCAAGGGGAGATCGGCACCCACCAGACCACCTCAGGGCAGCACTAACCCTAGAAATGCCCCTGGGTCTTCTCCATTTGGACTCATTGCTAACAATCATATTCTGAGGGAATTTAATGGAGAACTACTTAATAAAGAATAATAGGGTTAGAAATGCAATATTTGTCAATATTCTCTAATATCCAAGGAAGTCAGCAGCACTATAACAATAATAATCCAGGGCTTCAAAGTTATCTAGAACCAAATAATAATAATAATTTATATATGACAAAGTGACTTTGCTCTTTAATAAACTTTGACCCTAATTCATTTTTCCCTCCTCTCTTTACTGAAGCTCAGACATGGCCAGTCTGGTTTTAAGTGTCTGTCTGTCGGGTACCTTTCAGCGTGTATGTGTGATTAATTAGTGAAATTAAAGTGTGTCATTATGCTTTACTGAACACTTCAACTTGTTAGGAAAGAGAGAGGCGGTTTTGCACACGTCGGCCTGGTGGAATGTTTGCCAGGTATGTGATATTAAAGGTTCATTTTGAAGCTCATTTCCCAATCATTAATTGACTTTGACTTCTGCTATTTTCTTGTTGAAGGAAGGAACTAGATCTCCAGATAATGACATTTGGTGGCTAATCATTAAACTTCAGCCTCATAATGATTCCACCTTATTATGGTATTGCATATAGATATTATGACTATGTGAATGTTAACTCTGAACACAAATGATCGGATTAATGCCATAAGAACTCAAATAAACCAGATATTCTCCTTGAACTAGAAAAATTCCCAGTTTGAATGGGGATCACTCCAGTTCTTTCTAGTTCTTTAATACAGGATTCAGGCATTTTGTAGCTTGGTGGCTGTAGTTCAGGGGAAATCTGCTTGGTTTCTTGCAGAAAATCAGTGAAGTAGAGTATTTTCTTCACACCTGGGATAAAGGAACCACGAGGGTTCCATTTTTAAGACTTGACATGCCTGCATTAAATAATAAAATCACAACACATTAGTATGCTCCACAGTCGGACTGGGCTGGTGGGACACCGGGAAAAAACTTGGTGGGCCCAGGCTCTTTTGGGCCCTGCCGGCCCAGACCCGTTTCTGCACTCTCTCTTCATGTGCAGGGGGTACATGACAGCGGCACACAATAGTTTGCAGCTGGGGGAACCCGGACCCGCTCTTGCACTCCAGTGCGTGTGCATGCGCACGTGGAGGGGGTGCAGGAGGTATCGGCAGGACACAGAACAGTTTGCAGTTCGGGGGATGGTGTGGGGGGCCCCTGAGGCTACAGGCCCGGTGGACCCCCTAATCTGACACTGGTATGATCTTTAACCAATGTCATTTCTGTAACCAAGGGGCCCCTTGAGGTTAGGACTGTAGCACACCAAGAAAAGTGCCCTGCCAAAATGATTCCATTAAAAGGTGTTGACCTTTTGGCTAAGCTGTTCTAAAGCAGTATAAGCCCCCTCTTTAATTTTGTTGCTGGCCTCAAGAAAGGGTTTTCCCCCAGCCTTATCCCTGGCTGCATTTTGACAGCTTGAAATGCCTGTGATATATAGTATACAGTAGAATGTAATTACTTATTTGATAATTGGGATTTTGTTAATATATATCATAAATATAGATCTTGCTTATAAGAATATCACAATGTTTATAAAGGAAAGGTTTACTGCTTACTGCAGATTTTATCCAAACGAGCCTCTTCACATCTGAAAAAAAGATGTATTTTTTTAACAATGATATACAGAAATCTTTTTGCACAAATATATGTCTAAAAACTAGGGATTCAACCAGGATTCAATCCACGATTCAACCAGGATTCGGCCTTTTTCAGCAGGATTCGGATTCGGCCGAATCCTTCTGCCAGGCCGAACTGAATCTGAACTCTAATTTGCATATGCAATCCTAATTGCGTATGCAAATTAGGGACAGGGAGGGAAATCGCGTGACTTTTTGTCACAAAACAAGGAAGTAAAAAATGTTTTCCCCTTACCACCCCTAATTTGCATATGGATATTTGCATATGCAAATTAGGATCAGAATTTGGTTTGGCTTTCGCCAAATCTTTTGCAAAGGATCTGGGGGTTCGGTTCAAAATATGGGATTTGGTGCATCCCTACTAAAAACTCATACAAGGAATATCCCCTAATATAGTACAGGTATGGAACCTGTTATTCAGAATGCTTGGGACCTTGGGTTTTCTGGATAGGTGATCTTTCTGTAATTTGGATCTCCATACCTTAAGTCTACTAAAACATCAATTAAACATTAATTAAACCCAATAGGATTGTTTTGCATTTAATAAGGATTAATTATATTTTAGTTGGAAAGAAGTACAAGGTATTGTTTTATTACTACAAGGGAAAAAGAAATACTTTTTTTAAAATTTGAATTATTTGATTATAATGGAGTCTAGGGGAGATAGCCTTTCTGTAATTCTGAGCTTTCTGGATAACGAGTTTCGGGATATCGTATCCTATACCTGTACAATGAAACATGGAACACTGTGGTTACCTCTTGGGCAGGGATTATCCATGAAAAAGGCAGCACCCTAATTTACACTGATTTATCAAAATCTGAATTTATCTCATTATTCTCTGAAATATACTCCGACCAAATCCACATGAGTTATTTCCACTTATTTATCAATATATTTTCCCAAAACTTTCCTATGCTGGTCAAAACTCAAAAAAAAATCGTGAAAAATTCGAATCATGCTAATTTTTCGGATTGTATGCCCTAAAGCTCAGATTTCAGATTTCGAATAATCTTCGTATTATTGTACGAAACCCAGCGCAGATCAGGATATCTTCAGGACTTCTCCCATTGACTTATATGCAACCTCAGCATTTCTGAGATGCCGGATTTTGAGATTCTGACTTCTTCCATCCTCGGGGTATAATAAATCACAAAAAATTCAGATTTTATAGTTAAATAAACTCCAAATTTTCAAGTTTTTGGCATTTAGACTTTAATAAATAACCCCCTTACTGTGGTACCACTATCATGAAATAAACCAATGGAATACTACCAAACCCTCTTCTTCTCCTTCAGTCAGACTTATTGATCAATTGGCTGCACACTTCAGCGTCCTGTGCTTTTCAAAATGTAGGATACATTCCCAAAATGTCCCTGGATTGCTCTCCAAACATAACTACACAGTTGTTTTTTTTCTACTTTTCTACTCGACTTTGCCAACCAAATGGATTAAAGCCATGGCCATATGTGAAGTGTTCCATAAAAAGCTTGAATCCCATATTATATTGTTGATAAGTGAAAATGAACTCCGGACCCCTGTTACTCCTTCCTCTATCATCCAAGTCAATCACCTCTGTGTAATAAACTCCTCATTATGTATTGTGTCTCAGAACACAGACATGCCAAACTTGTATGGACAGAGGAGCTTGTTATCCCTCATTGCACTGAGCTGAAGAGCGGGGCTAAACATTAACTTTCTACATTAACATTCTTACATTCTAATGCTCAATAAATGACACTCTTCTGTGGCAGTGGAGTTCAGCTTCATTATTGGATTCACTGATCACTGACCAACGACTGGAGCTTCTAAAGGTGAAGGCAGATCCCTGTCTTTAGCTTGTTGAAAACATTATTATTCTTTGCAGTACCTTAGGAATGCTCAGATGGGATCAGATATCGCTCCTTCGAAAAGGTGGATCCTAAGGAATTTTCAGCGCTCTGCAGGGAACCAGAGAAAGGCTCAGAGGTCACAGTAGAACATTCCACAGCAAGGCAGAGGCAGGAGAGTTTCTGAAGCGGATGGAGGTTCTGAGACAGCACAGAGTGTTGTGCATTATAGGAAAATAACTGTCAATGAGTATAGGGGTCCTACATTGCCGAGGCCACTAAACTGAAAAGAAATCCTGTTTATAGGTAATGTTGAATTCAATTCATTTTCCTGGGAGTAAATTATCAAAAGTGTTGACTAAACTTTTCTCCTTCGCTCACATGCAGATAGATTTGTATGTGTTAAACTTACTATCTTTATTACAACACAACATTTCCTCTTTCTAATCCCAAAAAGGACCTACAATTGTATCTGTATATTTAAAGGAGAACTAAAACCTAACTAAAGAAGTATGAAAAGTTTTACATTATATTTTTGGTCCCAGTACCAGCCCAAGGCAACCACAGCCCTTTAGCAGTAAAGATCTGTGGGGCTCATTTATCAAAACTGGGCAAATTTGCCCATGGGCAGTTACCCATAGCAACCAATCAGTGAATAGCTTTTTAAAGCCAGCTGCAAGCAGAACAATGAATGCAGCAATTTGATTGCCATGAGTTACTGTCCATGGGCAAATTTGCCCAGTGTTGATAAATTACATCTCCAAAGATGCCCCAGTAGCTCCTCATCTTCTTTTCTGCTGATTCACTGCACATGCTCTGTGCTGCCGTCACTTACTGAGCTTAGGGACCCACTCACAATATACAGTACACATAGAATAGAAATGTCACAATATAAGGCTGATTAGTAATTAATACAGATAATTACTACATGGCAGCACAGAAACCAGTGCAATTAGCATCAGAATTTAATAATCAGCAAACCTGTAGCATCAGCTTATATTACAGGGGAAGCTCATTTTCTGCTGGATAATTAGTGACGAACCCTAAGCTCAGCTTCTCAACAGCCAATCAGAGCCCACTGAGCATGTGAGTGTCACAGACACTTTCCAAGATGGTGACCCCCTGTGACAAGTTTGAAGTCCTGGATCATTGCTGCTATTGACAAGCTGAAACTTTAGGCTGCTGCAATAAGTTCAGTATATAAAATATGCTATTTTCAGCTCGTAACAGAAGATTACAATAATTTCTTTAAAGTGTTCCTATATTTCTCTGTTATTATTATTATTATTATTATTATTATTATTAACATTTATTTATATAGCGCCAACATATTGCTTAGCACTGTAAAGTAAATGTGATTATACAACTACGTCACACGAATTACATATATAGAATATATGGAGTAACAAACATCACAATCAATACAGGTACAAAAAGGTGAGGAAGGCCCTATGCATAGGCATACAGTCTAAAGGGAAGGTTGTAATACACAAGGTGTGGGAGTGGGCAAGATTGAATTAAGTGGGTGAGAAATGTGGTACTGTATGTGGTGTTGCGTTTGGTAGTTAAGCAGAGTGAGGGTAGGCTTCTCGAAAGAAGTGCGTTTTCAGAGATTTTTTGAAAGCAGAAAGTTTGGGAGAAAGTCGGACAGACCGTGGGAGAGCGTTC
The DNA here is from genome assembly GCA_038501925.1 of Xenopus petersii. Classification (NCBI taxonomy): domain Eukaryota; kingdom Metazoa; phylum Chordata; class Amphibia; order Anura; family Pipidae; genus Xenopus; species Xenopus petersii. The sequence continues at coordinate 138,588,395 of CM076676.1, read as the reverse complement.
CAGAGGAGGGGTGCAGCCCTAGAAAAGTCTTGAATGTGAGCATGTGAGGAGGTAATGAGAGAAGAGTTGAGTAGCAGGTCAGTAGAGGAGAGTAGTAAGCGATTGGGTGAGTATAAAGAGATGAGTTCAGAGATGTAGGGTGGGGCAGAGTTATGAAGTGCTTTGAAAGTCAGTGTCATTAATTTGAATTTGATCCTGAAAGGTAACGGAAGCCAGTGCAGGGATTGACAGAATGGCGAGGCAGAGGAGGAGCGGTTGCTGAGGTGTATGAGCCTCGCAGCAGTGTTCATTATGGACTGGAGAGGTGACAGTCTCTGGAGGGGAAGGCCAATTAAAAGAGAGTTACAGTAGTCTAGACGCGATATAATGAGAGAGTGAATAAGAATTTTGGCAGCGTCTTGGGTGATAAATGATCGTATTTTGGATATGTTCCTTAGGTGGAAGTGACATGATTTAATAAGTGACTGGATATGAGGAGTGAATGACAGGGCAGAATCTAGGATAACCCCAAGGCACCGGGCCTGGGAGAGGGGGTGATAGTGGAATTGTTAACTATGATGGATACTTCCGGGATGTTACTGGTGTTCGTTTGAGGAAAGAGAACCATTTCAGTTTTAGAGAGGTTTAATTTAAGGTAGCGTTGCGACATCCAGGTAGAGATAGCGGACAGGCAGGAGGATCTGATGAGGAGATGAGAGATAGATCTGAGTATCGTCAGCATAGAGGTGGTAGTGGAAACCATACGAATTTATTAATTTGCCAAGGGAGGAAGTGTAGAGGGAGAATAGTAATGGTCCCAGGACAGAGCCTTGAGGAACTCCAACAGAAAGAGGTAGGGGAGAAGATGATACTCCATTGTAGGAGACACTGAAGGAACGATTGGTGATGTAAGAAGAGAACCAGGACAGGGCTGTGTCACGAAGGCCAAGTGACTGGAGGGACTGGAGGAGGAGAGGGTGATCTACAGTGTCAAATGCGGCTGAGAGATCAAGCAGTATTAGTAGTGAGAAATGATTGTTGGCTTTAGCGGTTAAAAGGTCATTAGTTAGTCGAGTCAGGGCAGTTTCCGTGGAGTGTTGTGGCTTAAAACCAGATTGTGAGGGGTCCAGCAGGTTATTGTCAGAGAGGAATAGTTAGGTTAGTCGATTGTAGACTGTTCTTTATTTCATCATATATATGATCTTTTACTGTGTCCACAAAAGGTGACTACACTCTCAAAGATCTACTCATTTGATGAGGACACCAAACAACTCTCTCCCTGACATGCTGATTGGATAGGGCCCAGTGATCGAATCACAATGCTGGGAATGCAGACGGTGGGTGCGAGGGCTGAACAAACCAATGCAGTTCTCAATCCAGGCCCAAGGGTGAAATTTATAGAGATACCACCTTCTATTGCAAGCTAGACTAAATCTGACAGGTAGATATTTTTATAACAAATAATGGCCACTTACTGGGCTGTTTATGGGCCTAAGCAATCACCTTCATGATCATGAACTGACTCGGGCTTGCTCAGGTGTCAATAAGGCCTAACAAAAATCACTGTCCATGCATAGAATCAGTAATAAAAAGACCAGCCAATCAATGTTCCCTCTAAGGGTACAACTACACGGACGATTTCTGTGCGTTTGTGCTGGATCCGACGTGCTGCACCAAAACGCAGGCGTCAAGTCAGATGCGATGGAAAACAGGGTAAGAAATACTGTCGGATGGTGTCGCAGCGTTTATCTGACGCAACATGACTGTCGGATGCAGACGCAGCATGCAAAGTCGGATGAACGCTGCAACACCATCTGACGTTCCAATTGCTTACCTTGTTTTCCATCGCATCCGACTTGATGCCTGAGTTTTGGCGCAGCGCGTCAGATCCAGCACAAACGCAGAGAAATCGTCTGTGTGGTTGTACCCTTAGGTGTGCGATCGTGCTCACACACACAAGTATTGAGGCCAGAGCACACAACAAATTGCGGTGTGCACAAAGAATTTTGTGTTAAAACACAAAATTTTGAATCAGTTCTGACCTGAGCACACCGTCTTTAAAAACTGCACACGCAAGTTAAAATTGTGTGCGCAAAATAATTTTTTTGCGCACATGGCCGAGAAGGAATTAGAGGGAACATTGCAGTCAATGATCCCCAGGGTGATCCAATAATTGACCTTAGAGCTGATCATTTGAATTGACCCACCAAATGACATGGCAAAACAATGGATCCAGTTCAGTTGAATAGGAGAAATGACCTCATCCATGATCAAAGCCTCATTTCCTATCTATCTATATATCTACCTACTATATATTTCTATCTATGTATCCAATATTTGCAATTATTGCCAAAAGTAGCAAATTGCAATTTTTTCAGCTTAGACGTTCTTTATACTGTGGAATATATATTTAAGGCTTAGTGTTCTTAATGATATTGATTTGCCATCTAATAGAGCACTATCCTGAGCAGATTGTATGTATTTCCAATAGACCAGTCTCTAGAGCTATAGGAATTGTGTTTATTTTTAATGACTTTGGATCAAAAGCAAAACATGACTGGACTGTCCAGCACACTTTAGTGCCAAGTGGAGCTTACTTTCCCCATTTATACAATCATTTAGTAGTACAGTGTATTTTGTAGAGACATTTTATCTGCACTAATGTATCAATAGAAAAAGAATATTTTTTGACTTTTCTAAATAAAACTGGATAAGTTGGAGAGGACCCTGTTTCATTTTGGTCCATTTATATTGCTCAATTAGAGTTGTACTAGAAAGCATATCTCTGCTTATGTAGTTGACATTGGCTTCTTGTATTGGGTAAGAGGTTAGTCACAGTGATATTGTAAGTTCTTTTGGCAGGGCCCAAAGGGCTTCCGGAATGTGTTGGTGTTTTATGTATTAATGTTAATAATAATAATAATAATAATAATAATAATAATAGTAATATGCCCTCACATTAACTGACGTATATTCACTTCTTGGCACTGATTTGCACGTCATATTGGGAATGGCACCCTGCTAAACAATGGCTCCAGCAGTGCTCCAACCTTATGTATTATAAATATAGTATATATATATATATATATATATTAGACCTTAGATCAAGGGTCCCCAACCTTTTTTACCCATGAGCCACATTTAAATATAAAAAGAGTTGGGGAGCAACACAAGCATGAAAATAGTTCCAGGTGCTAAATAAGGGCTGTGATTGGCTAATTGGTAGCCCCTATGTAGACTGGCAGCCTACAGGAGACTCTGTTTTGCAAGACGCATGAGTTTTATGCAACCAAAACTTGCTCCAAGCCTGGAATTCAAAAATAAGCACCTGCTTTGAGGCCACTGCGAGCAACATCCAAGGGGTTGGTGAACAACATGAGCCACTGGTTGGGGATCACTGCCCTAGATAGATATGCACAGGGCTGGGCCAAGCCAACCGGGCGCTCTAGTCAACCCGGCAAGCCCGCTACCCCAATCGAACGCACGCGAACACGACTGTGTACACGCCCGCGCATGCGAACTTGCGGCCTTAAGGGAAAGGTGGAGGATTGGAAGGGAGACTGAAAGAGGGGAGGGGTGAGTGAGGGGTTTAGTTCTACTTTAAGAACACTCTTGGGTGACTGAAAACTGAGCAGTTCTCCATTTGATCTAATCCAGCTTCTTTTCAACATGGCTATGACTCATCTGACCTGAAAAAGAGGTTCCACAGTGGCCCCTTCAGCTCTGGCCAGATTCCTCACTGTGTTCTTGATGTGGCCTTCAGTGCATCCCTAAGTCCTACACGGCCATGGAACAAGCCGACGTGGTATGTAACAGGGGTGATCCTGCTAAGCTCCACAAGGCAGCTGATGTCTGTAATCCTGATTTTTTACGTGACGTTTGGGCTTTCTTAATATTCTGCTGTTTCCTGCCATTTTTTAAGAGCACATTTCACTTTTGATTTTTTTGTAGGTAAGTGGAGCTGCTGGCGTTTCTGCTGGGCTCGATGAGGAACTGTTTGCACAGCGTCTGGAAATCTTATTAGTGTTATAAATGGAAACAGCAGACAGAGAGAGGGCTGTAACTAAATGTTTTATGACTTTAAATGTACCCCCTCCCTTAGCCGGTCAGAAAAAGCTTTTTTTATTTCTTCTTTACATGCATTGCATTTCCAACTGACCTTTTGAAGTAATGACTAAAAGAGCATTGTCCTGCCCTAATGTATCTAACAGCTACTGGCTCATCCAGAAGAGCATCCTTGGGCTTTATACCTGGGGAAGGGGGCAGTAAGAATATTACACCACTACTATTATTATTATTATTATTCTTAATTTATTCACATAGTCCCAACATACCCTTTTGGTTAATCCAGAGGAATAGGCTATCTTTCAGGCAAATTATAATGATGAGTTCTCACTTACATGAGATAGGTCAGAGAGCAAGGAGAGTTTCTGCCAGGGAGCGGGTCTGGTTCAGTGGGCCTCACGAGGGCCGGGCTGGGCCCAACAGCAAATTCAATTTAGGGTCCCAAATTATTGGTAAATTGACCTATTCTATCAAGATATAATAAAACTGCTCATTAATAGGGACCTAATATGGACCCTCTACACTTCTGGGCCCCCCTGCAACTGCAGAGTCTGCTTCCTCTGTAGTTACTACTCTGTATCCAGCCCATGGTCCACCAGTTGGGCACCGATGTATTAGGGTGAGCAGTCAATTAGTAGGAGTCACTCATGAAGGATAAAACTAGACTTTTGTAGGATCCATTATCTAAGGGTGGGCCTCCCCTTTCCTTTATATTTCAAGCCCAGTGGACCACAATCAGGCCTGGACTGGCAATCTGCGGGTTCTGGCAAATGCCAGAAGGGCTGCTGAAAATTCCATTGACATCCACTAATCTTTGGGTGCCAGTTAGGGTTGCCACCCAGCTGGTATTTTACTGGCCTAGCCAGTAAAACACCTGACAAGGATGTGGCGGTATTACAAATTTACTGGCGATGTAGTTGCCGGTAAATTTGTAATACCATTACCAAAAGCCCTCGACCCTCCGCTGGAAATTTACCTTTTCTCTGTCTTCTGGCCATCACGTGACATGGCTCTGCCCCTTTTGTATCATGGTCCCGCCCCTTTTGCATAATGATCCGCCTTTTTCTGAAAAGGTGGCAACCCTAGTGCCGGTGGGGAGGGGGGGCTGTTTGGGCCTCTGTTTACTTGGAATTCCAGGGTCGATTTTGAATCCCAGTCCAGACCTGACCGCAATGCATTTGTATCAATTGCTCTGTGGATAGTTGAACTCCAATCCTGGATACAAAGGAATCAATTTGAAGTTTATTGGTTCCTAAACAACAAACGCTTTGCAATGTTCGCAGCTCCACTTTTGGAGGGGTTGAATAGTTTGTTCATGGATTCAGAACAGGGGACTTAATGGGGCATTTGCTTAAGGCTTGCAATAGCGAAAACAGTGCTGGTCATCAAGCTACGCAAAATTCCTTCCCAGAATTCATTCATCTGTGCCTAATGCAAACCTTCCAGACAAATGCTTCCATGGCATCTATAGGTGCTGAAACAGGGAAGCTTATGGGACTTCTTATAGATTATATGAAGACATTGTGACCAAAACAATTCAAGGCAAAAGTCACACTCCATATACCCCTGTAAGAATCTGATGAAACAGTGCCCTCTAGTGTTCAACTAAAAGCTAGAATTAAACTAGAATGGCCAATCTGCTGATTGTATCCAGCCCCTGTCTGACATGTGGTTGTGCATTTTTTTCCTCAACCAGTAATGAGTGGGTATAATGACCCTGCTGTATTTTTTTTTTTTTTGGTTACTTCTCCCAAAGAGACGAAACACCCCCAGAGCTTTTAGCCTTAAGGGAAAGAGAGGGAACTGGGAGCTTTCATACCTGATGATTGCTACTGACGCACCATTGCGTCTCTTTCTACCAGTACAAACACTGTTTATTTAAATACATTCTTGTATTTCCCTGAAACCAATGAACACATCAAAGATCTGACTAGGGCGCCAGAGATTCATAATTTCCCAAATAAAGAGGTAATTGGGTCATTAAGGGCGTTCTGTACGAGGGATGTCAGTGGAACAGCTGCAGTATAATAATAATTCCTTTTTAGGCTTCAGTGCAGCTTGGCAACCGCCTCCGTCTATGTTATAAGTGCTGCGAGATTTATGAATGTTTGTACTTTGACCACTGCACCCATTCGGGATGGTTGTGTTCCAGCAGCTCCTGTTTCGGACACTCATTATCACCTGATTCGGGTTTAGTTTAGGGCCGGACTGAGACAACAGCACAACCCAACAATAAAAAATTGTAATGACTGGGTTTCTACCACTGGGACTGAAGGTTTTGTTCAAACACAATGAAGAACCAGTTTAATGTACAAGCTGGAAGTAAATGGATGTGGAAACAGGTCCCAAGGGTGGCAATGCTGAAATACAAGCACTTCTATATAGTAACATAATAACAGAGTAAAGTTGGCTGAAGAGAAGTATAAGCTCATCAAGTTCAACCTATTTTTTTAAGGTTGGCCTACTGTACTAGAGAAAGAGCAATTGATTCTAAGTCTTGCTCCTTTCTTCATCACTAAAAAATAATATCTGCTCCGTGCCTATAATAAAGCCCCACCTTCCCAGTTGTGATAGACATTCTAAAGTGCAGAGGAAAGGCTCCATTTAATTCAGAAAGGTGAGGTCCAAGTTCTCACCATGGAACTGTGGTTTGCTGTGGAACTCCTGGAGAAGAACAAACATTTGTTGTGTTGTGCACCGGGACTCTGGATTGAAGCCATTGTTTAGAATACAAGTGGTGCGAATAAGCAGGAATTTAGAGGAAAGGGGTGGATGGAGAACAGGCCCAGTAAGGGGAGTAACGGGGACTCATAGTGAATTGGAGAGGTAGATTCTGTAATGGGTACTATAGTAACATGAGATAGTTACTAGCCATGCAGCCAAAATACCCAATCAGGAGTGTTAGTGTGATAGTAGCAGCAGAGCATGGACAGGAATAGATGTTAATGAGTAATTCTGAAAGCTAAGGCATTCCTAGACATTCCTAGAGTATTAACATATTGATTAGCAGTTGATGACGACCCTGCCTGCCTCACAATTAGATCATTTAGGAACCACTGGCATCCTAACGTTTGTGTGTGTCATGAGTTAACATAGCCAACTACACCTCTTCCATATGTATAGCGAGGGCCCACCCTAAGGGGCAAATTCACTAAGATGCGCCAGGCGCAACTTCGCCGCACTTCGCCACACTTCGCCAGGCGTATTTTCACCAGCGCTCCGCAAATTCACTAAAATCCGAAGTTGCGCACAGGGGTAGCGTAAGTTTTCGAAGTTGCGCTAGCGTTAATTCCACAAGCGAAGCGAAGTTTCGCTAGCGATGGTTAATTTGCATACGGCGCGAAATTCAAATTTCAATGGAGGAACACGTATCTGCACTACAAATGCCTAGAAAACCTTCAAATCAGCAAATAAAAATTTTATTTTGCCCTACACATGTGCCCACTGTCTAGGTAAGTTGCCATGAGTCAGGAAATGTAGGGGGGAAGCCCCAAAAATTATTTCGATCTTTTTCAGCCTATCACCCATCATGTAGAAAACACGCCAGCGTTTTTTGGGACTTAGAAAAAAATTTGACTTTTTTGGAAACAATCCCTATCTACTCTATTGCGCTTCGCCAGGTCTGAGGTGGCGAAGGAAGTATAGCGTAAAAGGTAGCGTTCAGTACACTGCGCAAGTTAGTGAATTTGCGTAGTTACTTCGCTAGCGAAAATTCACCTGGCGTAAGTGTGCGAAGTAACACTAGCGAATTTACGCCAGCATTCGTTAGTGAATTTGCGAAGTACCGAAAATGCCAAACGCTAGCGAATTGACGCTAGCGTTCGGCGCTTCGGCGCTTCGGCGCTTAGTGAATTTGCGCCTAAGTGTAGTAAGTATGTGATTATCCAATGAGTACCCATCAAAGGATATATTTGGCAACATTTCAAATAGCAAATCAAGTCTCCCAAATCAAAGCTAGTATGAAACTAAACTTCTGGCTGGATCTTTTTTTTATAGTTTTTTAATTATTTGCCTTCTTCTTCTGACACCTTCCAGCTTTCAAATAGGGGTCAGTGACCCCATCTAAAAAACAAATGCTCTGTAAGGCTACAAATTTATTGTTACTTTTTATTACTCATCTTTCTATTCAGGCCCTCTCCTATTAATATTCCAGTCTCTTATTCAAATAAATGCATGGTTGCTAGGGCAATCTGGACCCTAGCAACCACATTACTGGACCTGCAAACTGGAGAGCTGCTGAATAAAAAACTAAATAACTCAAAAACCAAAGGGATCCTGTCATCGGAAAACATTTTTTTCAAAACGCATCAGTTAATAGTGCTACTCCAGCAGACTTCTGCACTGAAATCCATTTCTCAAAAGAGCAAACAGATTTTTTTATATTCAATTTTGAAATCTGACAAAGGCCTAGACATTTTGTCAATTTCCCAGCTGCCCCATGTCATGTGACTTGTGCCTGCACTTTAGGAGAGTAATGCTTTCTGGCAGGCTGCTGTTTTTCCTTCTCAATGTAACTGAATGTGTCTCAGTGAGACATGGGTTTTTACTATTGAGTGTTGTTCTTAGATCTACCAGCAGTGGCATAACTAGATGTTACTGGGCCCCACAGCAAATTAATTTTAGGGCCCCAACCCCTGTTTTACCAAAATGTATTGAAATTGTATATGAATTTCAGCCTCATGGGGCCCCTTATACCTCCTGGGCCCCCTGCAGCCGCAGGGTCTGCTTCCTCTATAATTACGCCCCTGTCTACCAGGCAGCTGTTATCTTGTGTTAAGCTGGCCATAGATGCAAAGATCCGATCGTACGAATCATCGTACAATTGGACTTTCCCATCTCCCGACCCGCCACTAACCATTCAGATCAAAGTCTTACAGTCAGATTAGTTAAAGAACAGATCAGCAATGTTCTGCCCCTGACAGCAATCGTACAATATCTATGTCCAACCAAAGCTAGTGACAGTCTCCCACTGAAAATCGTACAATCGGCAATACACGCAGAGATATTATCGGCAGCCGACAGAAATTTTCTAACCTGTCCGATCGACCAAACGACCGATCCCCTCCGGACGAAAAATGTCGGGACTCTCCACACACGGTTCGAAAATCGTACGAATTCTCGATTCGTACGATCAGATCTTTGCGTCAATGGCCAGCTTTAGGGAGCTGTTATCTGGTTACCTTCCCATTGTTCTTTTGTTTGGCTGCAGGGGGGGGGGAAGGGAGGGGGTGATATAACTCCAACTTGTAGTACAGCAGTAAAGAGTGACTGAAGTTTATCAGAGCACAAGTCACATGACTTGGGGCTGCTGGGAAATTGACAAAATGTCTAGCCCCATTTCAGATTTCAAAATTGAATATAAAAAAATCTGTTTGCTCTTTTGAGAAATGGATTTCAGCGCAGAATTCTGCTGGAGCAGCACTATTAACTGATTCATTTTGAAAAAAATGTTTTTTCCCATGACAGTATCCCTTTAAGCAAAATCCCCAAAATGATTGCAGTAAAGTAGTCTGGAACTTAGAGGACCCATAAGAAGGTCACTAAAAACAAAAAAAAAATTTTTCTCTTACATAATAAACTATGAAGACATAATTTATTGCATGAACATAACTACCAATATATTTTCATGTTTCAATGCCAGTAATAGCAGCCTTATTGCTTTCCTTAGCAGACATTATACATTAGTATTGATGCAACTGGATTACTAGTGGTTATAGACACATGTGCTTGTATCCCATACCTTTAGGGCAGAGACATACGGTCAGATTCGGGGAGATTAGTCGCCCGGCCACAAATCTCCTCTTCTTCAGGTGATTAATCTCCTGAACTGCCTTCCCCTGCCTTCCCGACGTCTAGACTGTAAACCGCTGACGGGATGGCACTCGGAGTGCTTTGTTTTCCGAAGTCGCCCAAAGTAGCAGAGGAAACTTCGAGGGGCTTCACAAAATGAAGCGATCTGCGTGCCACCCTGCCGGCGATTTACATTCTAGACAGCAGGAAGGCAGTTCGGGGAGATTAGTCACCCCGAATAAGAGGAGATTTGTGGCCAGGTGACTAATCTCCCCAAACTGCCTTCCCGCCAGCTAGAATGTAAATCACTGGCGGGATGACACTCGTGGTTCTTCGTTTTCTGAAGTCGCCCAAAGTTGCCTCAAGGAAAGTTCAGGCAACTTCAGAAAACAAGCGTTCCGAGTGCCATACCGCTGACAATTTACATTCTAGCCAGCGGGAAGGCAGTTCAGGGAGATTAGATAACCTGAAGAAGAGGAGATTTGTCACCGGGCGACTAATCTCCCCAAATCTGACCGTATGTCTTTTAAAGGAGAGGTAACTCTTAAAATTGAATATGGCTTAAAATACCATATTTTATATACTGAACTTATTGCACTGGCCTAAAGTTTAAGCTTGTCAATAGCAGCAATGATCCAGGACTTCAAACTTGTCACAGGGGGTCACCATCTTGGAAAGTGTCTGTGACACTCACATGCTCAGTGGGCTCTGAGCAGCTGTTGAGAAGGTAATCTTAGGGGTCCTCACAAATTATCCAGCAGAAAATGAAGTTGGTCTGTAATATAAGCTGATGCTACAGGGCTGATTATTAAATTCTGATGCTAATTGCACTGGTTTCTGTGCTGCCATGTAGTAATTATCTGTATTAATTACTAATCAGCCTTATATTGTGACATTTCTATTCTATGTGTACTGTATATTGTGAGTGGGTCCCTAAGCTCAGTAAGTGACAGCAGCACAGAGCATGTGCAGTGAATCAGCAGAAAAGAAGATGGGGAGCTACTGGGGCATCTTTGCAGACACAGATCTTTACTGCTAAAGGGCTGTGGTTGCCTTGGGCTGGTACAGAAGCACAAAACATAATGTACAACATTTCTAGCTACTTCTTTAGTGAGGCTTTAGATCTCCTTTAAAGGAACAGTTCAGTATAAAAATAAAAACAGGGTAAATAGAAAGGCTGTGCAAAATAAAAAATGTTTCTAATATATATAGCCAAAAATGTAATGTATAAAGGCTGGAGTGACTGGATGTGTAACAGAACAGAACACTACTTCCTGCTTTTCAGCTCTATAACTCTGAGTTTGTCAGTGACTTTAAGGTGGGGCACATGGGACATAACTGTTCAGTGAGTTTGCAATTGATCCTCAGCATTCAGCTCAGATTCAAAAGCAACAGGTATGAGCCATGTGCCCCTCCCCTCAAGTCACTGATTGGTTACTGCCTGGTAACCAGTGGAAACCAAGAGAGCTGCAAAGCAGGAAGTAGTGTTCTGGCTATTATGTTAGACATCCAGTCACTCCAGCCTTTATACATTCCATTTTTGCCTAATTAACTATATTAGAAACTGTTTTTATTTTGCACAGCCTATCTATTTACCCAGTTTTTATTTTTATACTGAACTGTTCCTTTAAGGCCACTGGGAGCAACATCCAAGGGGTTGGTGAGCGACATGTTGCTCACAGGGCCGTATTTGTATTGTGGGCATCCCTAGGCCGCGCAGTCCTAGCGTCCGTCGCCGCACCTCCGGCAAGTGCAAACGCCAGAGCACTGGTGCTCCTCAGCCACAAATCGGGGCCTGGTTGCTCATGATCCACTGGTTGGGGATCACTGCTCTAAAGGCTTCTTATGCCTGTATATACAGTAGGTTAGTAGGCGAGTATCTCAGTAAGGAGATTAGGGGACTCTCAACATATGCTAAAGGGTCACTATTCCAATACAATGTATATGCCCAGGTCTGGACTGAGATTCAAAATAGGCCCTGGCATTTCAAGTGCAGAGAGGCCCAAACAGCCCCCAACAGCCTAATAACTAGAAATTGTCTATGACATCTTACAGCAGCCCCTCTGCCAGAACCCACAGATTGCCAGTCTGGGTCTGTCTAAGCGAATCAGTCACTATAATGGTATTTACTGGGTCATATGCCAATATGTTCTGAATGATCACTATACCAGTAAGTGCAGAAGGGTCATGACACCACTATATGCTACTGGGCCAATATATTCTAAAGGGTCATTATAGCAGTATATTCTGTGCCAATATGCAGTTTACAGAAGGTTAACTATACTATTAGGTACTGGGTGACTGTGTATGTATGTTAAAGGGACCTTGTACCAGTATGTATTGCAGATGTGTGCAAATGGACCCCTGAGCCAATGTTAACTTAGCTTACTGTGTTGTACTTGTGTCTGGGATGACTGATCCTAAATGGGGGTACTGTGCTGATATACAATGCTGATATGTATTTGGGGGTTCACTGTGCTTATATGTTCTGCAGGTAATGGTGCAAATACAGGGTGAGGGGTTGCTGTGTAAGTGGGTCGATGGGTTGTACCATGTCACATAGTGTCAGGAGGATGCTGGGAATGGTGTTTACCAACAGATTGATTGCTGTAGCTTAGACATGTATAATATATATTTTTTTTGCCTGAAGCTGAGGGCACCAGCTTTGCTTCAATTCCCTGGGCCCCTCTCTTCTTTCTCTTGGCCCTGCTCTCGCTATTTGCCTGGGCACCAAGCCAGGCAATATTTAAGCGTTAATAACTCAGCCCTACAGCCTACAGAAGTACTGTGATATTGTGCAGAGACTGCAGGATATTGTTGCCAAATGATTATTGACAGTGCATTTAGATTTGCTATTAAAATATCTATTAATCCAATGTTCTTCCCTGGCCCTTCCGATTTCCTCTCAATTTGATTTTCATGTTTAATGTTCTAGTGATGTATGGTGCAGATTTGCATAGAGGGGCAGATAAACACTGTAGAAAGGACACATAGTGCTACATGTTTATATGTTAGCTGGCTATGTACTGGGGCCGAGACCTTAGGGCTCATTTACGAAGAAAGTACAAATGTTGATTAACCACAATGCAGTGTTTTGCAGAATTTTTGTGTAATTGCAGGTACCCACTAAGTGGCGTCTGATGCAAATTGCACTGTTTGGAACTAGGGTTGCCACCTTTTCTCAAAGTTTCTTACCGGCCCGGCCTTGACAGGTGTTATACTGGCTAGGCTGGTAAAATACTGGCCACGTGGCAACCCTGGATGGAGCCTAAATTTGGGCCCACTTTTCATAAGCAATTAGAGTGAACTTGGGGCAACTACATCCATGGACACAACCACTATGGATCCTTAGCTTCCAGATTTGGGAAATGTATTGGTACCAGTGTCGGACAGGGATGCCAGGGGCCCACCAGAAAACCTTAGGCTGAGGGCCCACTTTCCAAACTTTTATACCTTTTTATACCTCCTCTCCTCACTCAACCTCTTTATTCTATACTATACTCCTTTCTTCTGTTATTAAGCCTCTTTGTTCTCAAAAAGAAATAGGGAATGACCATGAAAAAGGCCAAATGTTAGAAGCAAGAGGCTCACTGACCCCTGGACCCACCGGGAGTTTTGCCAGTATCCTGGTGGGCCAGTCCGACACTGATTGGTACAATTACCTTTATAAATACAATCAATGAACACTTCCATTCTCATACGTTTTGGCACCTTTATTGCATCTACTATGGTTGGATTCTTGTTTGGTGCTCCACCTGAGCACACTCACAACCCATTCACATCCCATGCTCCTCTCCTTCCACTATTACCACTTATCATAGAAAGAAGGCAGCCGCACTGGGATCTGGGCAACTAAGGATGCAGTCCATGGGAGCCATGAAACCCTACAAACTTTCTGCACTAGGCTCACCAGCCTACATAGGCCTACATTTTTGGGCTGGTGGGAGTTATATCATTAAGCTCAAGACAAAAAGCTCTTTTTTAAGATTAAGGGTCAATTAATAGGGAACAGAGAAACACATATTTGTCTTCCTGTCGGCCCCCCAGTACTCCAACCTCCAGCCAAATGCATGCTCTGTGCAGATTCGTTTCTGCCATATCAAGCACTGGTGGTGCCCCTCAGCTTTGACTGACTTACAAAATCCAGCTCTGAAGAGGAATCTTGCATTTCCTATTTTAACCACTTTAATTTAAATATTTGCCTATATAGCCCACTTCTCCACATCCTAGAGTGTAATGTGCTTTGGGGCTCATTTGCCGTAGTCAGGTGTGCAAGGGCTAGGATGCTAAGAGTACTTCAACTGCATTCTTGTGCCTTGTGTTGCTTGAAAATCTGGAGATGACAGTCACGAAGGAGCTTTGTTGTGCAGCGACACATCAGGGTATCCCCACATTCTGTCCACCTGTCCCCCATCTAAGGCAAGAACTGACAAAGGGAACACATGAACCCAAAATGTATAAAAACCTCTCCATGGCTAGACCATGACAGTACCCAGAAAACACCTCCTGCATAGAAACAACCTGTACCCCTCTGGGTAAATGACAGTCTAAGAGATTACACCTTACTTACTTACTATGCAGCCCTCTGGCACTCATCACTAAACAGCTTGTGCACAGATGCACTAATACACAGCATCCTGGGGAGAAACTATGGGAAATAAGCATGGTGGGTTGCAAAAAAAAATGGCTTTGTGTGGATGCCATCTGCTTTCTTATACTATAAAATAGACAAAAATTCTAAGTAATTTGCATAATGTTTAATGTCTGGAAGTGTCCCAGGTGTGGTTCTGTGCTTAATGGGGGAAGACATTAAACTATAGTTTATGAGCATATTGGCAGCATGCAGTATTTAAATATAATGTTTCAGTGCAATAAGCGACATATTGCATACTGACATACATAAATCCAATAAGTCTGGCAGGCTCTGATTCAACTATGTGTATGAAGATATATTTAAGGAATGATTGCAAACTGCTCCATGTCTATCTGAGTTTCTGTGTGTGTCTATAAACTGACAGTGCCTTCTCCAGCTGTGAGCCACCCCTACGGCTCATTCCAGTCTCCTGCCCTCGCTGTTGGGTCCTCTCCAAACCTCCTGATGGACGTGCTAGTCGGAGCCAATGCTTTAGCTAAACAGAGCTGGCTCTGTGAGGAGGCTTAGTGTCTGCCAGCTGTGCCAGCCGGAATTAGAGAACCATAAAGAAAACAAACAGGTCCCTCAGCCTCAAGAACATTCCACTTCATGCAAAGCTTACAACCGGCTGCTCTCAGCAGATGGTGGTGATGACAAGTGGGGTGAAATAAAAAAGATGGAGACTATTGTGTCATGAACAAGATGGACATGCTGATGCAGTACTCATCTGATGGATTTTCAAACCTGTCTCATAGATATCTGGCTGATTTTCAGCCACTTATTATATGGGAGGTCCCCAAATATAGGCCAATAAGCTGCCAAGTTGGAAAAGGCAGGCTCATCAAATTTTATTGGTCCATGCATTGCCAGTAGTGATGCAACCCTTATCTCAGGGTTGGGACTGGGGTAGGCAGAAGAGGCATCTGCTTAGTGCGCAACAAAAGTGGGGGCACCAATCCCTCCGTGCATGATCCTCCATGCGCGGCCCCCCCTGCGCGTGCAATCTCTTCATCGGGTACTCATGCTCATTCACATTGCGTTCCAAACAACTGAGGATTGTCTTCAAGCTGTGCTATCTTGGAGAATAAATGGTCATTCTCCCCAATTCTCACCCTAACCAACCTTCAAGCTGTGCTATCTTGGAGAGCAAATGGTAATTTTCCCCACTTCTCATCCTAACCAACATTCAAGCTGGGCCATTTCGAAGAACAATTTGCCATTCTCCCCAATTCTAACCCTAACTAACCTTCAAGCTGGACTATTAGAAAGCAAATGGTCATTATCCCCACTTTTCACCCTAACCTGCCTTTAAGCTGGGCTATCTAGGAGAGCAAATGACCATTCTCCCCAATTCTCACCATAACCATGATTCAAGCGGGGCTATATAGGAGATATTCTCCACAATTGTCACCCTAACTGGTCTTCAAACTAAGCCTCCCTGCCACTGCTCTAAGCCCCTCCAGGCAGGTAAGCCAAAGTGCTAAAATTGAAACCTGGGGCTAGCTCAAACATAATTGTGGAGACCATATTAAAATATTGAAAATATGCAGATTCAGTGTCATTTTAAATTTAAACAAGATTTAGGTTAGACCTCCATTATGGTGACCCCAGACCAGGAACCTGGTGTTTTTTGCTCTCTCTGGGTAACAACACGATGAAGGATACAACAAAGCAGATTCAGCATGAACAAGATGGAGGGAATAAGAACAAAACCAGAGTCTGTAACATGTTGACTTTTTTTAATTTCCTCACAAATCAGTACGATCAACAATGGATTTCCCATTAGGCAATCTAGGCAAGAGCTCTGGCCCCCGTACACACCAGCTGCACCATATGTTAGAGGAAAAAGGAATATGGAGGCAGTTTTATTCGGAGCAAGAAGAGGTCACTTGGCCTAAGTCGGTGAACAAAATAAAATCTGTCATTTCTGGAAATGGAGTAAAAGTCATGGAACTGCAACATGATTTAAAGAAAAATATACTCGATTCTTTCAGTCGTTGGCTTCCAAGAGCCCCATCCAACCTACAGAGGGGACGTGTTTATTCCTCATTTCACCGGACAAGCAACACAAGAAGGGGGAGAAAAACTGGATGACTCTTCATTCTGAGCAGAATTTAGTCAACGGCCTGACCGAGACAGATTTTTACAGAGAGAGGCAAGAACAAGGGAAATGTTTGAGCAGGAACATTTCTGTCCGGTTCCATTTTCTTTCCCCGCTGCCACAAACTCTATCTCAGTTCTTCTGAGGTTTTTCGTTTCCTTGTGAAAACACTACAAATGGAGGCTTAATCTGCCCTTGGCACAGACCTGTGTTTTTCCTTGCACAGGCTCAGGCTAATTCAAAACATATGAAATGCAGAAAACTGAGACAGATCATCGGAATTAACCCCTCAGATGCCTGGCTTGAGTTCCCAGCAGGGACTCGAGAGCTGTTTTATTATTTTTTTGCAGCCAGTATAGGTATGGGACCTGCTATCCAGAATGCTTGGGACCTGGGGCTTTCCAGATAACGGATCTTTCCATAATTTGGATCTTCATACCATAAGTCTACTAGAAAATCATGTAAACATTAAATAAACAATGTATTTTAGTGGGCATTTGAACACCAACTGACATTATTGAACTTCAACTCCCACATCCCCATGTTGGCTTTTGAAGGGATCCTGGGAGCCCCTAGGTGCCTAACAATACAATATAAACTCAAACTTAACTATTTCCAGAGGAGCAACACAACATAACTTGTGCTTCATATACACATCACTACAGCTCAGACGATAAATAAATGGGCAGATATTACTCACAATACAGATGATAAATAATGCAATCGTCTTTTTAAAGTTCTTATTCACTTTCATACCTAATTGTAAAAAATACGCAAACCAACCCCATTTCACCTATAACTGGAGTTCATTTGATATGTTGTAGAAGCCAATCAGAATTTTGCTTTTAGTCTTGTTCCAGCACAGAGAATTGCTGATTCCTTTTATTATTTTATTATTTATTCATGGCACGCAGTGATGGCCAGAATTCCAGAATTCTAAGAACAATGGTGTCTTAAACAAGAATGAAACTGCAGCTCTGTAACAACAAAGTTAAGGAGACAAGACAGGAGGGAAATACTTATATTTTGCCTAAAAAAAATAGAAAATAAATATATGGTGTAGGTTCCAAATATCTTGTGGCCAACATCACAATGTTAGGAGTGGATGTTTTTTCCAGGCTCTGTAACAGTACTAATTCATGATCTGGACAGTGAAAGTAGGGTTAGATACTCATCAGAGTAGGCACTAGGGCACAGTCCCCAGCAATGGTCCCAGCAGTGGTCCCAATGAACTGCAGAAGAAAACCTGTCCTGTACCGTTGTAGATTTCCCACTGTTAAATATTATTTCTTGCTGTGGGATAACACATGCATACCCCTCTGTCTACCTCAATCCTCCAGGGTGTGCAAGTGTCCTACCTAAGCACACTGTGATGGAATGGGAGCTCCATCTTCTGGGCAAAGAAAGAAACAAGTATAACCCTAATTTGGTTACTGTCTCTTTAAATAGCAATTAACCCTTGGCAATCCAGGGGCCCTGGGTCCCGTTTGCATATGAAAAGTACTGGGAACTGGGATTAACAACGCAGTGCCTCCACCTAGGGAACACTGAGGAGCACACCTCCACTAGGAAAAATAAAACACACAGTTTGCAAATGAAATAGATTTAAACTTTATATAAAACAGTAGTGAAACAACTTGGGCAATCTAATATACAATGCACTCCTGCACTGTGGCCCTACCTAAATCACTATTAGGTACCTGACTTGTTTCTTCAACACAGTCCTTTTTATTATCGAAATCCAAATCCTCTGGAAGGGGTTAGTGACCACACAGTTCAGGTCAAATGATATGACCCTTCCGAAGAGCTCTTATACCCCAGGTAGCGATACCTTTCCCAAAAGTATCTCTCCCTTTGGAACTTAGCCGCCACTCCCATGTAGCAGGTAAATGCACAAGACCTGTCCTCAAACCGGGGCCCCACATTTGTATTCTTGTTATTATCTCCTCTTGGGTGGCTCACTCACCAGGGTGCTCTTAGATGCAGTCACACTGGAGATTACAGGCAGCTCTGCAGCAGGATCAATCTCACCAGTGGCACCTTTCTCCTCCTTAGTCTCTAGCAGCTTGGCAGGGAACAGGATGGCCTCTCTCTCTGTACTTCTAGAGATGCAGCTGCTTCTCTGCACTCTTGGACAGTCTCCCAAAAAATGGTTCTGGCTGGATGATGCATCATAGAACCCCTGTTAAGCTCTGTTGGAGACCCTGTACATTTGGCTCCAAAGTCAGGCACACCCTCTCTCCCAAGGATGCACTGGAGCGCCCAGCCAATCGGATGGCTCTCTAGCCTGTAACCGGACTGGATGATATCACAAACAGGAAAACAGGAAGGATTTGTCTGATCCCATACATTAGTACACATTCAAAGAACAAACATGGCAGCTTCAGTCTCCTGTCCTGTACCCTCTCTTCAATATGGCTTCTGCGCTGTAGAAAACTAGTCCCATCCCAGTGTTCAGAGGTGTAACCATAGAGGAAGCAGACCTGTGACTGCTGGGGGGGGGGACAGGAGGTATAAGGGGCCCAGTGAGACAATGCATTTAATGGCCCTGCTTTAATACTGCAAATAACCCAAACAGTCTTCTAACTTCTAATGGGGTCAGTTTACTCCTGCATTCCTGTTTCATGGAACAAACCAAAATGTCACAGCACAGGAACGCACTTAAAAACACACAGGTGTAAGATCTCATAGGTGAGGTCTATGATTGACTGTAGCTAAGACTGCCAGATCATCATCAGCCATTCTGATAGTAATAATATAGTAATAGAAGTATATTATTATTGTTGTTATTGTTCAGGGTATATTTGCTGGCACAGAAAAATCCACATGTGACAAGGGGGTGCCCTACTGCTGTCCTCCAGCTGTTGTGGAACTGCCTAGCCCCACTCTTATGAATAAATACAAACAGGCATAGTGGGAGATAAGAACTTGTTTATTTCCAGAGGAACGCCTGCAGGTATTTTTTCTCTTTTTCACAGAAATGGAAATTGTAACCAACAAGCATTTCAAAAATGTGGGCATGGGACCAAGCAGGAATGAACCCAAAGAGAAATGCCACAGAGAAGAGCATAACCCATGAGATAACTGTGCTTAGGATGTTTAGAGTTAAATTGGCTCTACCTAACCTCCTGGCTTTCAGGTTATAGTTTTCTCTCTCTCTCTGGCCCATACCTTTGCGTTCATTTTTGGGTTGGGTAGAGAGGGCATTTTCATTTGGCCACAGGGATCAGATGGTAAGAAATGGTAGAAAAAAGAGAGCTGTATAAGAATTCTTAAGTGTCTTCAGTACAGACATTAGGAATGTGTGACGTATGGACCTCCAGCAATTCAGTGATGAGTTATCCCTCATATACACCTTGCAAGCTGCAACTAATCCTGCAAAATACAGAAGGACTGGCTCACCAAGGCAATGCCATGGAACCAGTTCCAGCATTTAGAGTTGCTGTAGCACGTCAATTTAAAGAGAAGTATCCTGTGCTGATCTCTGTAAATCCATTAATAAGAAGCAAAAATGTAGGAAAAGGCCATAGCAGTAGACTAGACTGCAAAGTTTTTATTTAGGAGAAAGAAAACACACTACATGCTTCAGGCTAGGGCCTTTATCTAGTCTACTGCAATGGCTTTTTCCTACATGGAACCTGTTGCCCATCCTGGGTGTGCGGTGGAGCCTTTCAGGAGTGGACTTGGGTGGGGAAGTTGCAGCCTCCATGGTGGGCCCTTGAGCTAATTTTTTTGGTGAGCCAAGGGTAACCCATTCTGACACTGCATGTACATGCTGGGTTACTTCCTATTTCACCCATTTGATGATTGCCTGTATATTAGAGCAAAGTTGCCACACATGTGGATGACAAAATGAGGCAAACAGAATAATAATCTATTACAAAAGATCAGGGATGCACCGAATCCAGGATTCGGTTTGGGATTCGGCCAGGATTCGGCCTTTTTCAGCAGGATTCGGATTCGGCCGAATCCTTCTGCCTGGCCGAACCGAATCTGAACCCTAATTTGCATATGCAAATTAGGGCTGGGGAGGGAAATCACATGACTTTTTGTCAGAAAACAAGGAAGTAAAAAATGTTTCCCCTTCCCACCCCTAATTTGCATATGCAAATTAGGGTTCGGATTTGGTTCGGTATTCGGCCAAATCTTTCACAAAGGATTCGGGGTTCGGCCGAATCCAAAATAGTGGATTCGGTGCATCCCTACAAAAGATGGACCTTCATGAGGAGACAATAGGTAATTACACAAATGTTCCACCAGTGCATCATGTCAAGAGAAAGAAAGCCATTTTATCTGCTTGTAAAATTAATTTTACACCCTCATTTCACTTCTCTATGCTGGACTCCAGCACAACCACATCACGGCCCCGTGGAGGAGCCTATATTTAGCTCCAGCTAAAGGTTTGTATAAACAGCTAAGCTCAGCACCCTATCCTCTGCTTTGACCATTCTTCATTCCACTGTCTCACTTTGGAAGACGTTCATAGATGAAGAATTTTATGGATCTGTTAATTTTTGATTTTCCCTTATTTGGTTTGTCTAATTTAAAAACTTTAAAGCCAAATATATAAAGTAATCCCCCATTATTTCTCTGAATCTTTTACTGGCTCATCTTGCAATTTTAGTCTTCCTCACTCCCGGACTCTTCCTTATTATCTATCAGAGCTCTCCAATTGGCTCTAAATTCCCTACTGAAAGCAGAAAGTACCATGGCAGGAGGTGGGATATAACATCACAGCCAATCAGGGCAGTAAATGTAATGCTAAGTTACATGGACAACTCTTTAGGCTATCTCATAACCTATACAGAGAAATGCCATAAATCTATACTTGCATAAAGAGCCCCTCTATAGGGCATGCACAGCACAATACTGCAGAAAATATGCAGATACATAGTAAAGATTAGCCACAATATTTCCAGTGACAACTGTCAGTTTCCTGGCATGACTGGGAATGTGTGCACCTTGTACCTTCTTCATCATGCTTTAGGCACTCTATGGTCTACTGCTCGCATAAGAACGAGACAGAGTGATATAAAACGCCTGTCCCTCAAGCTTTGCATCTCATACAAAGCAGGTCCAGAACCATCAAAAAGCCCAGCTGGAACCTCAGCCTAAGCTGCCACTGTCACGTCCGTACCACCTCCCCATGATCTTCTAGTTCTTTTAGTAAATCCCTTGCCAGAAGTCAAAGGGGACCTGGTTCCTGGAGCTTAGAATGCCCTGCTCTATTGATAACTGCTAAAACTTTGCTGGTGGGATCCCATCGACACACCATTTGATGAACATGGAATAAGAACCTCTGTTAGACATTCAGACACACAGGCTCTGGCTCACAATAAACATTAAGCAAGAGATTGGATAAAGATTTAGAAAAGTGCAAGGCAGAATATTTTTTAAGGAAGGCACTGATACATGGTCCTTATCTGTAACATACTTATTATGGAAGCTAAAGAGTCATCAGAGGGATTATATCATAATGCTCTGTCCCTTTCCCCCTGCCCACTGAGATGTACATCAATCTGGCACATGGAATATCACTAAATTGTCAACCTCGTTTTATCAACGTATTTTATTTGATAACATGCAATCCGATATTCTTATTACACTTGTTTGTGTCTTCTCCAGTGTGCGCTTGATGGAAGGGCTTGTGATGGAAAACAAGTCAGGGGTTGCATCTTAATGAAGGCTGCCTGACAAACATTGCACAGAGATGTATTTCTTGAGATCTGTAGGGTTTGTAAACTGGCTCCATGAGCAAGTCTGGCAGATGAATTTGAACATTGTATACCTGAACATGGTATGATGCTCGACCTATTCAATATCCTAGAGAATCCCTTTAAAAGTCCCTAGAGGAAATTACATCTCTGTGCTGCTAAAGGTATTGATCTTCAGTGTTTGCTTGTCCTGTCCCCCCATCCCACCCAGAGACATCATGTACATGCCTGCTTTGGCACACATGTAAGCACATAGGAATATGCTTTGTCTGCGGTTGAGCAGGATAAGTTTTAAAGTGAACCTCAATTTTAAGCTGGCTGGGTTGGGATGTCATAACTTGTCTGATGTTATATTTGGGAAACTGTGAAGCAGCCCTCTCCATTAAAATATTACAAAAGAGGTGGTTGAGGGCATCATAACAAATTCATCTGTTAATTGTTTCTAAGGTCAACTGTTGGTGAGACTTACCTACCCCAATAAATAGCTGGATGGCTAACTCCCAAAAAGAATCTCTTAGAAGTTTATTGTGACTGTGTCTAAAGCTGGCCATACATGGAGAGATCTGCTTGTTTGGCGATGTTGCCAAACGAGCTGATATCTCCCTGATATGCCCACATTGAGGTGGACGATATCGGCCTGATCCCTAGGGCCCAACGATCGGATCATAATGCTGCCAATACGGCGCTCAGATCTAGGGACCGCATCAATGAACAGATGCAGCCGCGATCCGACGGGATTTTTTACACTGCCTGATTGACATCTGCCCAACTTTTGACCAGATATCGATCTTGGAAGCCCGTCAGAGGGCCTCACACGTGGGCCAATAAGCTGTCGACTGTCGGTAGCTTTTATTGGCCCATGTAAAGGGGGCCTTTAGGTGGATTATTATAGGACTGATCTAGAGACGTAGCTAATTGGCTAAAAAGAGATCCTTGGAGTTCATTATGTGGTGGTACCATAATGGTTCCAAAAGTCTCACACAGGTAGAATGTTGATCAGTTACAATGCTGGATGATATATAAAAGGAACAAAAACAACACAAGAGAATAGGATGGGCTTTAACAAAGACCCCCCACCCCCTGTAGTAGCAGATTAAGATAATAATTAATTGGGGAGCTTCAAAGTTCTCTCATATCCGTGATACACTTCTTAACTGACTAAGGAAACACTACATCCCTGCTCTATTACAGGTAGAAAATCCGTTATCTGGAAATCCATTATTCAGCTATAAAGCTCTGAATTATGGGAAGGTCACAGACTCAATTTTAATCAAATAATTAAAAAAAATTTTACAAATTATTTCCTTTTTTGCTGTAATCATTAAACGGTACCTTGTATTCGATCCAAACTTAGATTAATCCTTATTGGTGACAATAGAAACCTATTGGTTTAATTATTGTTTAAATGATTTTTTAGTAGACTTAAGGTATTAAGATACAAATTACAGAAAGATCCGTTATTTGAAAAACCCCAGGCCCCGAGCATTCTGGATTACAGGTCCCATACCTGGATTACTCTTCTGCATGAATGAAGATTTCTGTACAGCTTTTGGGGCTCACCAGGAGAGAAAGACAATGGATTTGTGAATAATGACTTAATGCATTTTTCTTCTGGACAGGACAGGTGTTTATATCTAACTCATTATTTATGTGTCTCATTCCAGGAGGGAAAGACTCTGTGGAATGTGTGTTAGTAGGACATATACTGGTGACTACTTAAAGTCAGAAGGATTAGGAATCAAGAAGATCCCTTCCAATGGAATTTCGGAAAAGTCTCCAAAGAGTGAGTAACAGACAGCCACGGAGATATGTACTGGTTTTCATTACTAGATGATATAACGACTGGTTTTCATTACTATATGATATAATACTGATCAGATTCACAGATGTTGGTTAAGCACAAATACGTGTTATATCCATAAACAACTATGATGTAGTGCTGTGGTATATGCCATGTTCTTTTATACCCTTAAATATCTTTGAACATTTCTAGGCAGAAATAAGAAGTCAGAGCTGACAATTAACTAAATGGGAGGCAGCAGAGATAAATTTGGGGCATTTTCTCACTACATCCAGATAAGACATTATGGATTAGCCAGGTAACTCCATATTGGAATAGGCAGGAGTGTCCATAAGTATACAGGAGTTACTCCTACCGGGAATCCATTTTGTATTGATCCATAGCTTAGAGCATGCAGAACACCAGCCTCCCCAGGCCTGGGAAGGCGAACAATTATGAATCTATAGCAATGTTGCAGGAATAACGAATTCAGGCATTTGGGGGTTTCATAAGACAATATTGCACTAAAATCTTTTAATCCAATAAAGCACCCACCCCACGGGGAGCAAAGTGCATTTATTACTAGCAGGGCCCTGACAGAATACGCTTAGGGGCTTATGTAATTCATTTTTGCCTGCACGGGAGAACCACAAGCACAAAGTAATTATAGTTACAGCGGGACAGGTTCCTCTTGGATTAATTATGGGTTTTTCTTGCATTACATTTTTTAGGAGCTTGCACTCTGCGGGGCACCAGTTGGATAGCACTGTTCTAGAAGATAGAGAATGAAGTTTATGGGACACAAGGCAGATTTCTTTCTCAGACACCTGATATGTGCATGGGAACCTAGAACAAAAGTTGCTATTGTGAGTCTGCTTGTTTCCATTAGGGGGCGCTCATTTTGTGCCACTACTCAAGGCTCTATGCCTGTCTGTACTTATATCGCTTGGCTCTGGGCAGCAGCAGGAATAAAACTCCCAAGGAGATGCGATAGATACACTCACATATTCTTCCCAGGCTGATGCCTAACTCAATTGATCAAATAATGGCATCACCTTGGCAACCGCCGAAAGAATAATTGCCTTTGCTACACGCGGCTCTTGATATGGAGTTAATAAATCTCAGGCCTTAGGGTATTTGTATTTATTTATGATTTAAACTGTGAGTCGGCATACAATCATGTGTATATATATATATATATATATATCATCATCATTTATTTATATAGCGCCGACAAGATATGCAGTGCTTTATATTACTGGGAACCTTGATACTCTGCAAAGTAGCAAAGCTTGAGACTTTTGCTGAGATGCGAGCAGCGATGTGAATAGGACTCATGAGAAAAAAAGAGGATCGGAGGACTTTGGCACAATTAATTGTGCTACCCATTCAACAGTAGGAGATGTGTTGTCTTTGACAGACAGTGGTGGTGGTAACAGGTGGGACTTCCTACAGAATGCATATGCAGGCAGAGGGCATATGGTAAAATTGCTTGGTGTGAACTATAACCGATCAAAAGAGCTTGATGCTCTCTCTTGTTCTTTATTGTAGAGACCTACAGAAGCTTCAGGCGCACATAGAAATTGGCAAACCTACTGTCCCTAACTCACTTAGGGACTTCCTTTTTTGGTGCCTTTCTGTCGCAGGCTCCTCAGCAGACATCAACTTTGCAGCAGGTGAAAGACACAGAGGAACTTCCCGTCACTATATTAAACTATAACAGGAAGTGGCCACCACTTCCAATAAAGGGAATCTACCAGTAGGTGACTCAGGATCCTGTAAAGAATGGGATTTCTTAAGCCAGTAGGGGATTTAACCCTATGGGTCCCTAAAATATCTTTATGTTTTTACCTTGCCCAAAGATGCTTGGCTGCTGCAAGTAGCCAATTAACTACCCAGTAACTTTATCTTATTTGGTTAGTCTAAGTGATAGAAAAATTGCCTACAGCCATTAAATGTATCAGAGACAATAGCCCCAACCTTGTTGTAAAGGACTAGGGGCACCCAGAAATGATTCAACAGCACCATCATGGTTCATGTAGGCTACAGTCACATTTGTGGGTCTATAGAACAGTTTTCCTTCAACTGGGTCAAGCTAAGCAGTATCTAGCAGTAAGTCTAATGCAACTTTTGAACCCTTAAGAGTAATACAGTCACTAAAACCCAATGACAATGGTTCCATTGAACTGGTTCAGATTGGCGTTAGCTGAAACTAGGTGTGAAAGTATGATCCAGTCACAATAGTGCCACGAAACTCATTGAGGCAGGTGTTAAACCATTACTAAATATCACATATTCGACTAGAACATAAACAGGGGGTTCGGAAACCTACACCACTGTGCTGAAACTGTGACAGCAAATGCCAAATCTAACACTCAATTTAATGAGTTTCATGGCACCATTGAGACTAGATCAAACTAACGCCTACCTGAACCAATTTGATGTAACCATTTTCATTGGATGTTGGTGACTGTATTACTTTTAAGAGCTTACAATAACAGGTAACACCCTACCACTCAGGTGGCCTGAATAATACTCAATAGACTCAGAACAGGCAGACTTCTGGAATAGGTTTATTGGGGTTGCTGCTGTAGAACCTAAGGTTTTGCATGGGTGTTTCTGTTCATGAAAGCAGAGATGCAGTGAAACTATTGCTCTCAACTGTTTACAGCTAAAAGTTGCAGTTGGCTACCATACTTTTTTAGTATTTTAAACATTACTTTGATTGGTTGTATGTTTGTTCAAGTACACCCACTTCAAACTTGCTTACACAAAGGACAATACCAGTAAAACTGATCTAAAGGGAAATTTGCTGATGATCCTTGATGCCGATGTTGAGATAGAAAAACATCAAAGAGGGTGATCATTTTTGCCCCCAAAAGTTGGCACTCAGTCAGATTGTTGGTACACTCACGGTCCTGTTTGTTAAACAAGAAATAGCTATGCAGCAAACAAATTGTACCATCAGTGTCCATCACTGGACAAGTTGTACAATCATTGACCAGAAGACCAGGTAATAGCCCAAGCTAGAGCATTCTGGTGTCCTAATTTTTGGAAAAAAAATTGTCACCCAGGAAGATTGTGGGTATGCCCATGGTACTGCTTGTTACAGGGATTCTGACATCATTTTTATGGTGTAGTTTTTATGTCTAAATCCCACTGTTTACACTGCAAATAATTCACTCTCCCATATAAAATTTCATTTCTAATTTAACAAGTATATATTTATTTAGTTGTAATATTGGTGTGTAGGTGCATCTCAGGTCATTTTGCCTGGTCATGTGCTTTCAGAAAGTGCTGCACTATGGAACTGCTTTCTGACAGGCTCTTGTTTTTCCTACTCTAGTTCTGTCCAACTTCTGTGGTACAGAGGGTCGGAAATGTTTCGGCCCCACGAGGGCTGATAACAGAAAGGCAGTGTTGGCCACTCCCTGTTTTTAAACCACACCCAATTTAAACGACACCCATGTTACCACCAGAACTTTTAAGATCATGTTCACATTAATGGTGGTAGCACACCAAAAAAAACAAATGGTTGGTGCTCACTGCAAGAATATCACTCATCACTCATACAGTGAGAAATTATTTTATTATGTCAAATTAAGACAACCCTTAAAGGAACAGTTCAGTGTGAAAATAAAAGCTGGGTAAATAAATAGACTGTGCAAAATAAAAAATGTTTCTAATATAGTTAGTTAGCCAAAAATGTAACGTATAAAGGCTGGAGTGACTGGATGTGTAACATAATAGCCAGAACACTACTTCCTGCTTTTCAGCTCTCTAACTCTGAGTTAGTCAGTGACTTGAAGGGGGGCCACATGGTACATTTCTGTTCAGTGAGTTTGTAATTGACCCTCAGCATTCAGCTCAGATTCAAAAGCAACAGATATGACCCATGTGGCCCCCCTTCAAGTCTCTGATTGGTTACTGTCTGGTAACCAGGGTAACCAGTCAGTGTAAACCAAGAGAGCTGAAAAGCAGGAAGTAGTGTTCTGCTATCCAGTCACTCCAGCTTTTATACATTACATTTTTGGCTAACTAACTATATTAGAAACATTTTTTATTTTGCACAGTCTATCTATTTACCCAGTTTTTATTTTTACACTGAACAATTCCTTTAAATCCTCATCCTCCCCTGTTGATAGCACAGCAAACCCCAGCACTTGATTAAACACCTTGGGGCCCCCTAACAAGTATTTCCCAATGCTAACAAACCCCCACCACACTCACATCCCACAGACAAAGCATGGCATACGCAGATAGAGTAGGGCAGAATATGGCACACCCAGGGAGCTTAGGGCAGGCAGAGTATGGCACACAGGGAGTATAGGGAAGGTAGAGTATGGCACACACAGGTAGCATAGGGCAGGCAGAGTATGGCACACAAAGGGAGCATAGGGCAGGCAGAGTATGGCACACAAAGGGAGCATAGGGAAGGCAGATTATGGCACACACGGAGTATAGGTCAGGCAGAGTATAACACCAGGGGCGCTTCACCAATGAGGCGAGTTGAGACACTCGCCTCAGGCATCAGCTCCCCCCTGGTTGCCAGGGGTGGCAAAATTGAGTGCCGTGGGGAGGGATGGGGGCAGCAAAAGGAAGGCCACCATAGGGGGCAAAATGGCCAGGATCGCCCCTGTATAACACACACACAGGGAGCATAGAGCAGGAGACAGGGAAACCTATTAGGACCACAGTTCATACTGTGCTACATACACTGACACAATGCTAGTGCTGAGGTGTGATCAGATGAACAAAGTGGGCAGTTTCAGTCTGGGTATGAGGTGTGAACAGTACAGGTGTTAAAAGTGTGAACAATGAAGGTGGGATTACATGTTCAAACAATGCAAGGTTTTATTGACTGAATTTGAGATGTAAACAATACAGGGGTCAATTAATCTCTGTAGTGATACCTTTTAAAGTTTACACATGGTAAACAGTCACAGCAGGTAGACTTTCTTGTGTTAGGGAGCTGCTATCTGGTTACATTCCCATTGTTCTGTTGTCAGAGCACAAGTTACATGACTGGGGCAGATGGTAAACTGACAATATGTCTTGTCCCAGGTCAGATTTCAAAATTAAATATAAAACAAATCTGTTTGGATTTTAAGTGTAGAATTCTGCTGGAGCAGCACTATTAATGATCGGTTTAAAAAAAAAAAATAACATGTTTTCCCATGACAGTATTCCTTTAAATAAGAAGTGGCTATGGACAAGTTGTACCATCATTGCCCATCACTTAATATGTCGTACCATCATTGCCTTCCAACAGGTTGTACCATTATTGACTGTCAATGGATGACCATTGGCCAGAAGACCAGGTAACAACAAGGGCGACCTGTCCGTGAGAAATAAGCTGCAGAGGAGTGTGAATATAAAACAGGATGGAGCAAAAAAGTTATTTTCCTTATGAAAAAGCCTTTCAGCAAAAGCTATAGCCACATCCTGGCCAGGCAAGGCATGAGACGGAAGGCAGCAGAGCAGCAGTGTGGTCTCCTTAAATACACAAGTATGAAACACAGGGGCGGCTGTTCAGCCTCAGTATGACTCAAGCTTTGTTCATAACGTCCTACAGTGATACACAAGAGCAATACATTCCTTGAAAGTTCCGTGTGTGTCTGGAAGCCTTTCATATGGCTTCTATCACCCTAAAGATCCCAGCCCCACCAAAAGGGACCAGAGGAACAGAAATTCTATGCAGGATTTTATTTTCCTGGAACAAACAGTAGTGGGTAGTCATTTCCCAGCTTGTGTGAGAGCCAGTCAGTGCATGTAAGGCAAGGGGAAGTATTTACATTTTTGGTGTACCCTCCCCATGTGAGATACGACAGCAGAGCTACTCAGCAAGGTCTACACATACCAAACCGGTACCCCTACAGAGACCAGCTCTAGTTGTTATCCCTCTATCTGATTTCCCAGATCCATTTTTGAAGTCCAAGTGTCTGATTGAGCCACTGATGAAGATGTATCCCTATCCAATGACTGACTTGGGAGTAAATAAAAAAGCAACATTATGATGTAATGGACTGAAGTGCATTCCCTAAAAGCCTGGCTTTACAATACAGCTGTGACATGCCCCCGGAGACAATATAAATAACACACGCACCATCAGAGCGCTGTCTGAAGATTTCAGCATTTTGCCAATTGTTCTACTGCACTTTCAATAAAATCACTCTAATTTAATTTAATTCCGAGGCCTCCTCCGGCCAGTAAATGCGATACAGCAAAGAAAAGGAGAGGGGGGCTCAGTAAATTAATGACGAGATGCAGAGGCAAGAAATCGCTTTATATAAATTTTAATGTTTTCAACTGGCTCAGCTACAAAGACGTTGGACATAAAGTTAATTACATCAATAATAAATAGATGAAAGCATGTGCCAGCACCAGCCTGTCATTTATGCCGCTAACTGTAATGATGTTTAAAAGTGAACCATTCATTGTGAGATGTTATATCAGCAGTAAATATCATCTGCCATTATTATACCCTTCCCTTTGCTATAGTGTGCTTAGTCCAGGGAATGCCCGTGCTGCTCTTGTCTCATGTTGTCTTTTAATTATATTTAGTGGGATGTTCCTGCTGCCGCCATGCCTGTAAGATCCATTAGAGCAGGGGTCCCCAACCTTTTTTATCCCTGAGCCAAATTCAATTGTAAAAAGAGTTGGGGAGCAACACAAGCATGAAAAAGTCCCTTGGGGTGCCAAATAAGGGCCGTGGTTGGCTATTTGGTAGCCCTATGTGGACTGGCAGACTACTTGGCACTATACTTCGCTTTTATGCAATTAAAACTTGCTTCCAAGCCTGGAATTCAAAAATAAGCCCCTGCTTTGAGGACACTGAGAGCAACATCCAAGAGGTTGGAGAGAAACATGTTGCTCACAAGCTGTTTTTGGCTTTATCCCCATTGACCAGATGACAAGGGCAAAGCCTGGGTTGGTGTTCATGACACTAAAGGACGGCTTTGGGAAATGAAAAAGAAGAGAGCCCCAAAACTAAGTACTCTTGTTGCATGTCTGATACCGCTAACAGAGTCAGTAACAATGTTATGAAAGCTAGGAGAACCACAGAACTATGCACAGGGGAAGCGCAAATTGCACAAAACAGGCGCATGTAGAAGAAAAAAAGATCACCATCATGAATACAGCAATTCCTGCTATAGGCAGCATGGTAAGCACATAAAAAAAGGAAGAGAATCATTTATATAGCACTTTTCTCCCATGGGACACTTTTACAGCAAGCAAGGCAGCCGTACTAAGTAGCCAGGACACCAGCAGATTAAGTGACTTATCCAGGGTCACAAGGAGTTGCCATATGGAATTGAACCAGGGTCTCTAGCATGACATCCCACTTCAAAGGCTGATCACTTAACTTTTAGGCTGGCTCCTGCTCCTTAGGTTCCCCTTCCTGCCCACCCCCTAACTTCATCTTTAAAAAGTATGGCGTCCCCCCCTGGCGACCATGGGAGGAGTAACGATGGAATCAAATGGGCAGGGCTATGGTGTAAGGGAGCAGGGCATTGAGCTCATTGAGGCCAGTGGAGCAAAACATTTGGTGTGTTGGGCAGGGGCCAGAGGGGATGGACAGAAGAAGACTGAGCTGGAATTGGGATGAGAACAGTGAAATACCAACTAAATGCCTAACTGTGTATCCTTCTGCTTAACAGAGAATAATTAAGAAACATGAAAAAAGTCCTTTAAAATCACTTTCTCTTGCCGATCTTCCCACAGTCTCTCAGCTGCACAAAAAAAGAAACCAACAATGAAGATATGCAGATCAGCGCCTACGGCAACAGAGAAAGAAACAGAAAAAAATAGCGCAATATGTTTCAATATCACATCAACACCCAGTGTCCAGGTTATTTTGGGGTTTTTTAGGTGTATTTCCCCTTTAAATTTCCACTGTTATTGCTAACATGCAAAGTTTTTCCAATTTTTCCACCACCGTTTGGCTGGATTGCCTACTTACAGTACAAACTGTAGGTATAGTATATGGCTCGTAATGTTTAGCAGGTCTCTCCCTCCTTCTCCTGTCAGCTCCTCATGTTCCCATAGAGAAATATAAAGCCAGGATAGTGTAACACCATTTATTAAAAAGTATAAAAAAGTTTAAAACAAATTTGCACTCACATTTAGTGTGAAGACTGATCGCACATAGGAAAAGATATTTGCACAGGTTGCACTCTCGATCTAGGGGCCCTGCCGGCGCGTGTATCCCCCATTGGCGAAATGCGTCCGCGTCAGGCAGGAAGTGACGTTACACAGGAAACACAGGAAGAGCCACGAGGGGGATACACATGCCGGCAGGGCCCCTAGATCGAGAGTGCAACCTGTGCAAATATCTTTTCCTATGTCCTTCACTATGATAAATGGAGTTTAATTTTGACGCGCGCCAATTTTGACACAATCGACAAATTTTGTACGCGCGACTATTTTGTCCAAATGCATTAAAGTCACTGGGCATCTGAATAATTTTGACGCTCGACAATTTAATCCACACGACTAATCTGAAGCGCGTCAATTTTTTTTGAGTTGCGCCATATTTTTTGCCAGCAAATTTACACCTCAATTTTGCGAATTTATCAAATCTGATCAAATTCATAAGGTCTAAGGAAAGTCCAGCCTTTAAGGTGCTGGCTTTCCTCTGTTACAGCAAGTTCGTATTATTCCACAGTAACATGTACAAGGTATGTCCATATATTTCTCTGTGTTCAGGGCCGCCATCAGGGGGGGACAGGGGGGACCCTTGCCAGCGCCGAAGGTGTGTGGCCCGGCGAACAGCCGAACAGTGGAAAATGCAGAAGTGCTGAATAGCCGAAGTCCCGAAGCGGCGAAAAGACCCAAACTCACGAAAAGAGCCGAAATTAAAGTCCTGAAGCGGCGAAAAGACCCAAAGTCACGAAAGGAGGCGAAGTCCTGAAGCCACGAGTTCCATTCCTCTGAACACCAATTTGTGTGTTTTTTATTAATCCCCTGGCCATCAATGTATTATTTTAATATTCTATAGGCCCTTGCCACCAATGTTTTTTTAAAAAAAAATTTTTGGGGCCCCAATTTTTTTAACTTGTAAGGGGAGCCCTTGCGCCAATGTTTTTTTTTTTTTTTAAAATTTTTTTACTTATAAGGGGGGCCCTGGCACATATGCTTTTTAAAATAAACTTTTATGGCCGGCCCTAGCGCCAATGTTTTTTTTTTTAAACTTAGCTTTTTATAACTTCTGTGTGTGGGGGGGGTTACTTGTCTGTGTGAGCTGTGGGGTCTGGGGCGGGGCTTGGGCGCCAGTGTCGGTGGCGAAAATGTTGTTGTACGGGGCCCCGTGGTTTCTAATGGCGGCCCTGCCTGTGTTTGTTGTATTTGATGTCAGCAGTTGTACAACTGTCTCCCCTGGGGGTTCAAGCAGTGCAAACGAGGAAAACGATGTGTCAGGCTGAGCAGCCGTGGGATTGGAGGGGACATAAAACAATAACGTTGGAAATAAGGATTAATAACGAGCTGTTTTATAAAAACCCTAGTTATGAGCCAATTTCCATTCTAACAAAAAATAAATAAAGCCCAGGCTGTTTACATGGAGACTGACAGGAAAATCTGGCAGAATATTTATAAGCGCTCACAGAGAAGAGGGGATTTCGACAACATGACAGAAGTACATTGTTTCTCGTGACACTCGGAAATAAAAGGCTGACAAGTCCTCTAAGAGCTGTCATTAACTGACCAACGAATCTCACAGAACACAAGGATGGAATGGCGATACTCGTTCTCTGTTCTTCGTATTATTCTCGCCTTTAAAGCTGAAGCCATTGCTGTTCTTTGGCAAGGAAAGCGTTAAAGGGGTTGTTCACCTCTAGATTAACCGTTAGTACGATGTAGAGAGTTTGCAATTTTTTATTATTTGTGGTTTTTGAGTTATTCAGCTTTTTAATCAGCTGTAATTTCAAGCAATCTGGTTGCTAGAGTCCAAATTACCCTAGCAACCATGCACTGATTTCAATGAGAGATTGTAATATGAATATTATTTTAATTCATTTTACCTTTTGAAGCAAGCACTAAAAGCACTTTGTTTGACTTAAATATCATTTTATTTTGGAGATAGCACCTTGCAGAAATCACTATAGCACTTTAAAACAAACACACACAAAAAATCTGTGCATAGACTTTCTATGGTTCAAGACACACACAGATTAGTGTTGTAACACTTTGGTGACTGCACTGAATATTAACAATATTGCACTAGGTTCTGTTTTTTTTTTTTCTTTTATTCCATAGCCTGTGGCGCTGATCTATAATTGTATCTTGATTTGATGATCCAGTGGAGGAACTGTGAAAAAGGAAAGGAAAAAATTCTGAGGGTTTACTTTTCCTTTAAATCTTGCAAATATTTGTTGTTTTTTTGCAATTTGAACTCTGTTATATGAATAGGAGAGGCCTGAATAGAAAGATAACTAATAAAAAGTAGCAATAACAATACATTTGTAGCCTTACAGAACACTGGTGTTTTGATGGGGTCGGTGACCCTCATTAGAAAGTTGTAAAGAGTCTGAAGAAGAAGGCAAATAATTAAAAAAACTATAAAAAAAAGAAATATTGAAGACCAATTGAAAAGCTGCTTATAATTAGCCATTTTATAACATACTAAGGGGCCAATTCACTAACTTCGAGTGAAGGATTCGAAGTAAAAAAACTTCGAATTTCTAAGTTTTTTTGGGCTACTTCGACCATCGAATGGGCTACTTCGACTACGACTTTGACTTTGAATCGAAGGATTCGAACTAAAAATCGTTTGACTATTCGACCATAGTCGATAATAGTTAATCGAAGTACTGTCTCTTTAAAAAAAACTTCGACCCCCTAGTTCGCCATCTAAAACCTACCGAACTCAATGTTAGCCTATGGGAAAGGTCCCCATAGGCTTTCCTAAGTTTTTTTGATCGAACGATATTCCTTCGATCGTTGTAGTAAAATCCTTCGAATCGAACGATATGAAGGATTTAATCGTTCGATCGAAGGAATAATCCTTCAATCGTACTATCTGTGCTAAATCCTTTGACTTCGATATTCGAAGTCGAAGGATTTTAATTCGCAGTCGAATATCGAGGGTTAATTAACCCTCGATATTCGACCCTTAGTGAATAGGCCCCTAAAAGTTAACGTAAAGGTGAACCACCCATTTCAAAGAAATAAATGCTATGGGGTATATTTATCAAAGAGTGAAGTTAGAGATCTCCACAGTCCACTAGAGTGAAATTCCACCACTCTCCATTCATTTCTATGGGATTTTAAAGGCTTATTTATCAAAGGATTCACTTTCACCCATTGATAAATACTCTTTTATAAATCCCATAGGAATGAATGGAGAGTGGCGGAATTTCACTCTAGTAGACTGTGGCGAACTCTAACTTCACTTGTTGATAAATATACCCCTAAATGTATTAGTCTGGCATTGATTTCTCTTTAATAGTGGAGCCCAGCTCATTACTGAATGAACTCTAGTGTCTGCAACGTCTGGGGAAGGGGAAGGCTGGAAGGCAAAAGTTTGGGGGGCAAACCCCAGCTTTTAGATAGCACCCTTATTTGTTCTTACGTGGTCCATTAAACTTGCAGTGATGAGAAGTGATGGACGAATAAATTCGCCAGGTGCAAATTCACAGTAAATTTCCTCATTTTTGGCGTCAGCGAATAAATCTTTGAAACTCCAGCGAAAATTTTCTGGCGTCCAAAAAAATTGGACATGCGTCGGAAAAGTCGCTCGCGTCAAAACTGTCACGCTTCAACACTATTCAGACGCCCGTTGACTTTAGCTCCAGCCTCAAAATTGACACAAATTGACGTGGGCATCAAGATTCGAGTTTCACGAATTTTTCACCATTCAGGAATTTTTCATCGATGCGAAACGGGAGAAATTCACCCATCGCTAGTGATGAGAAAGTCCCCAGCGATGCACAGCCGCAAGTGAGCACACACACACACACATATATATCTTCCTATTATGAGTATCAGCCTTTTATAATGTAATAATATCCCAAGGCAGGAACATGAGAAGCCCTTTTCAGAGAGGATTCCAATTCAGAGGAGCTTAAGAGCAGATCCTGGTTTGGGCAGTGAAGCAGACACTCGTTCCTTCCTGCCACTGCTGGGCTGCTTAAGCCATTCTTCCCCTGACAGCGAGAGGTTAAATGGCTAATCTCCTCTCAATGGAAATGCTCTTCTGGATTTGAATAAGAAATTCCTTGGATCGGCCCATTTGATTACAAAGAACATTCTGCAACTGTCCATTTTACACAAAGGACCTCTTGGCCCATCATGTCAATAATTAAAGGACAAATTGCATCATGAACATCTAATGCAGGGGTGGCCAAACTTTTTGCAACGAGGGCCAGATTTGGTGAGGTGAAAATGTGTGGGGGCCGACCATTCAGCTCGACATTCTTTGAACCATTAACATCATTTAACTCATTTAAACAAGGAATCACGTAGCCGTAGCAGTAATATTTTGGCACATTAGTGAAATGATCTGCCACTTGGTCTATACTGCTGCCTGTGAGCTGAAGGTGTTAGTAATAGACACGTAGTGGCATGTAGAGACGCCATACTTCTTTAGTTTACTGTACTGGCACGTCAGTATGTCTATTGACACCTTCAGCCCTAAAGAAGTATGCGACAACAGCACCTCTCTACGTGTCTATTACTAACACCTTCAGCACACAGGCAGCAGTATAGACCAAGTGGCAGATCATTTCACTAATGTGCCCAAATATTACTGCTACGGCTACCGATTCCTGATTGCACTGTGCTGGCGGGCCGCATTATTATTATTAATTTCATGATGGAGGCTGAGGGCCAGTGTAAATTTGAAAACGGGCCGCAATTGGCCCCCGGGCCTGACTTTGGACATGCCTGATCTAATGGGCAGTTCTTACTTCTAACATTCTTTTCAGACCCACTTGCTGTGATCTATGTGTCATTATCAGTGTATAGAGATACTCTGCATCATTATACACAGCAGCCTGGTCATTATCAGTGTATAGAGATACTCAGCATCATTATACACAGCAGCCTGGTCATTATCAGTGTATAGAGATACTCGGCATCATTATACACAGCAGTCTGGTCATTATCAGTGTATAGAGATACTCAGCATCATTATACACAGCAGTCTGGTCAGTATCAGTGTATAGAGATACTCAGCATCATTATACACAGCAGTCTGGTCATTATCAGTGTATAGAGATACTCAGCATCATTATACACAGCAGCCTGGTCATTATCAGTGTATAGAGATACTCAGTATCATTATACACAGCAGCCTGGTCATTATCAGTGTATAGAGATACTCAGCATCATTATACACAGCATCCTGGTCATTATCTGTGTATAGAGATACTCGGCATCATTATACAGAGCAGCCCGGTCATTATCAGTGTATAGAGATACTCAGCATCATTATACACAGCAGCCCGGTCATTATCAGTGTATAGAGATACTCAGCATCATTATACACAGCAGTCTGGTCATTATCAGTGTATAGAGATACTCAGCATCATTATACACAGCAGCCTGGTCATTATCAGTGTATAGAGATACTCAGCATCATTATACACAGCAGCCTGATCATTATCAGTGTATAGAGATACTCAGCATCATTATACACAGCAGCCTGGTCATTATCAGTGTATAGAGATACTCAGCATCATTATACAGAGCAGCCTGGTCATTATCAGTGTATAGAGATACTCAGCATCATTATTTAGCACCCAATCTCTGCTTTGGAAGCAGAAATATAGTCTTTCCTTGTTTTTGAGCACAGAATACTGAACACAGAATATCTGGTTTCGGGGGAATATCCTGCTGTGGTTTATTAGTAATTAGTCTGATTCTGACTAAGGAACCACAATTAGATTTCACTTACTGAAATAGTAACATTGGGTTTATGTACAAATATCTAGAATGCCTGTGGTTCTATGATGTTAGAAACATATGGACAGTGTATCTCATATCACATAGAAACATCTGCAAGTTCTGTAGTACAAAGAAAGTGGCTGCTTAAACAGGGCCGGATTTACATAGTGGGCGCCCCTAGGCCCACTGCCCTTTGTCGCCCCTGTCCCCTCCCCTTTTATCATCTGGACCGGAGCAATAGGGATTGGTGCACTGGAAATGTAACAAAATAATTGTATCTCCAGTATATTCCCACTGTTTTTGAATCAATGTGGGTGTGGTTGAGCAGCATGCCGCCCCCATAAAATCCTGCCACCCTAGGCCCGGGCCTAGGTGGCCTTCCCACAAATCCGGGCCTGTGCTTAAAGGAGTACTGTGATCACATAATTGTTTTTTTTTTTTTTAAATCATATTTAAAGGGGAGGTTCACCTTTAAGTTAACATTTAGTCTGATATAGAATGGCCAATTCTAGGCAACTTTTCAATTTGTCTTCATTTTTTCTTTTTTCTAGTTTTTTTAATTATTTGCCTCTTTCTTCTGATTCTTGACAGCTTTAAATGGGGGTCACTGAACCCATCTATAAAACAAATGCTCTGTAAGACTACAAATGTATTGGTATTGCTACTTTTATTACTCCTCTTTCCATTCAAACTCCCCCCTATTCATATTCCAGTCTCTTATTCATATCAGTGCATGGTTGTTAGGGTAATTTGGACCTTAGCAACCAGATGGCTGAAATTGCAAACTGGAGATTTGCTGAATAAAAAGCTAAATTACTCAGAAAACACAGATAATAAAAAATGAAAACCAATTGCAAATGGTCTCAGAATATCACTCTCTACATCATACTAAAAGTTATTTTAAAGGTGAACAACCTCTTTAAAGGGTTAAAAACACTCATCTCGTTAGTTTCTTTCTTTAGGGCTCTTACTCACTGGCGTTCTGACCTGCGTTCCCCTGCGTTCCGTTTTTTGGCGTTCAGCCGCAGGGGAGCGCAGGAATAGACGCATGTCATTGTATCAAATGGGGCTGTACTCACTCAGACGCGTGTAGGCGCCAAACGCAGGTTGAGACGCAACATGCTGCATTTTTCCTGCGTTCGACACCTACACACGTCTGAGTGAGTACAGCCCCATTTGAAATAATGACATGCGTCTATTCCTGCGCTCCCCTGCGGCTGAACGCCAAAAAACGGAACGCAGGGGAGTGCAGGTCAGAACGCCAGTGAGTAAGAGCCCTAATACTACCAGTGGTTAAGGAAGAGCAACTAATAATTGAGATGTTCTAGGTCTGAACCTCAGCCAAGCATTATACCTAGACAATGTAGGAGAGGAGGCTTACCACAAACCTAACTGGCCTTCACACAAAAAAGAAAAGAAAATCCAGGTCAGCAAATTCAATTCAATAGGTAGCCCGCGCCTATCATGCGACATACTCAGTCTACTCAAGAGGTGTGTCTATATTAATTTGGAAAAATACTCCTTTTGAACTTCTATCTCTGCGAACTGATTATTATGGTAGATATATAATTATGCACTGCAACATACTCTGTTAAGAAATATTATTTGTAATGTGCCACCACCCTTCTCCACATCTCTGATGGAGCATACTGTATATTCTCTGCCCTAGCCACTTTCCCGTCCATCCCCCTTTGACTGCTGGGTGACTTTAACTCTACTCTAGATGCCCAAAGGGACAGACTGGAGTTTACCACTGAGCACTCTACAGCTCTGAGTGACTGGGTAGAAAATGTTGGTCTAATTGAGCTTTGGAGATGGAAGCATCCCAATACGTTACAATATTCTTGTCATTCTGCTACTCACAAAACACTTTCCCCAATAGATTTGGCATTAAGTACCCCTGACTTTACACAGTATGTCCAGTCGATGGAATATTTACAAAGAGCTTTCTCGGCTCACTCCCCACTTGAACTTACCCTTCGGGAGGGAATGGCCAAGAAAAGAAAGACCCATAAGTGTTGGCGGTTGAGCCCTCTCTGGCTCTCAAATCCGCAAGTGCTGGAACAGAGTCAACAAGAATACAAAAACTATTGGGAAATAAATTCTGGGTTGGCCTCAGTGGGTACCCTTTGGGATGCATCTAAGGTAGTAGCCCGTGGAACATTGATAAATGCTATCTCAGTAGCACGCCATAACACTTAGCAGAAGCATCGGCCCAAGCCGAAGCTGCATATGCAGCAGAGCCAGTAGCAGACAAATACGCTACATTTAAGAAAAGCCAACAAGCCTTGGAACTGGCACAAACCAGCCTGACAAAAAAGGCAGCTTTACTCTTCCCAGAAGGTTTTAAAACAGGCTGACAAGGCAGGCAAGCTATTGGCCTTTTTGTCTAGACCACATAGGTCCCCTACAACAAAACCTAGGATCATAGGGCCCTCAGGTGATGTTATAACAGACCCAATTGCCATTGCAAATGTTATGGGTGACTACTTCTCTAGCCTCTACACCTCACGATTGACCTCTACTCCTGCACAACTAGAGCAGTTTCTATTGCATATAGAATTCCTCACTTTGTCACCACAAG
Organism: Xenopus petersii; assembly: GCA_038501925.1. Taxonomy (NCBI): domain Eukaryota; kingdom Metazoa; phylum Chordata; class Amphibia; order Anura; family Pipidae; genus Xenopus; species Xenopus petersii. The sequence continues at coordinate 138,547,862 of CM076676.1, read as the reverse complement.
AGGCAGCCTTTCTTGACAGCCCCATTACTAAACAAGAAGTATGGGACGCCATAGTAGGGCTACCCCCTGGGAAGACCCCAGGACCTGATGGGTTGCCACTAGCGTGGTACAAAGCCCAAGGAAATAGCGCACTTGATAACCTATGCACAACACTAGCAGATGCCATTGAGAAAGATTCCTTACCCCCGTCATTCTATTCTGCATTAATAATACTCATATTAAAGGAGGGAAAGGAACCAGAAAAATGGGATTCTTACTGCCCCATATCACTAATAAATACGGACATGAGAATATTTGCCAAAATTCTCGCTACTAGGTTAGCAAAAGTGGTCACAATTATAATTCACCCTGACCAGTCAGGATTTATGCCTCAAAAGTCAACAGCTATAAACCTTAGAAGACTCCCTACACATCTACAAATTGACCATAATAATAAAGGTTCTAGAGTAGTGGTATCCATTGATTTGGGGAAGGCGTTCGACTCAATTGAGTGGCAATACTTATGGGCAACAATGCACAAATTTGGTTTTGGACCAAACTTTATTAAGTGGGTCCAATTGCTATATTTGAATATGGTCCCCCTGGTTGGAACTGCACCCAGAGCAAGAACCGTAAATATGTAATGTATTAACTTGACTGTGAGAACTTGGTGACATTTATCTGATATATAATTGCTAAATACAACTTATATTACCTTTTGACAGCATCATGGAAGTTTTTTGTACTGTATGTATATATTTTTTGTTTGTCTCGGAACCACTTATCCCCTACCCATTCCCTCCCCTCCCTGTTGAAACAAAATAAACACAAAATTTAATAAATAAAAAAAAAATAGGCCTCAAAGCTGCCCTGTCCCCCAAATGGTCTTTGTAGGGCCCTCTTATTGGGGCCACCTCCACAGTGTGGGAATATGTCATTTAGTTACTGCAACAAAGTATACCAAGCACACGAAGGCAATTCAAGCAGGGTAGAACCCCTACATGTTTATTGCGTCAAATATAACGTTTCGAGGGCAGGCCCCTTTGAAGGCGTTCATGTATGAGAGGTTGGGAGAAAGAGGATATTGTTTGTTTCAAACATCTAATCTAGCTCAGTGTGTTCTTCGGTTCTTGTTGATATTTTGGTTTCTTGGGTTCCACAAATTGACGTTTTCAGAAACTGTGCCATCAGCAAAATACCTTGTACGGTGGGATGGAATTTAATTTGAAAAACAGAAACGCACTCCTTGTTCCAGATGCGTACGCTGAACCAGAGCACAAATGGAAGCTGGCAATGTACAGGAACAGGTCTTGTAAAAAGATTACTTACATCTGCCTTTTCGATTACACGTCAGACAACTTGGATGCAGGAAGCAAACACCGTGTGAAGGAATTTGGTCCAGTTTGCTGCTACCCTCCTGCCTTCCAGTTGGCCAGATCCCTATATCAACCAATATTCTGAGAAGCGAGGAACAGACAAAATAGAACCTTGGCTGCCAGTCTCATTCATGGACCAACATCTTCAGGAAAGGCCTGGATTTTGAATCACTGCAGCTGGCTTCTGTCATGTTGTGTTTCCACATACTCATGTCTTTTGGATAAAGTGGAAAGTAAAGGTCTTGAGAATGATTGTATCACTGGTCAGAAAATGAAGTGTTGTGTGTGTGGGGTTAGGAACTAAGCGTGGGCAAGGAAGAGATCTTCCTGTACTAGTGTTGTTCACCATAAATTGTTTTGAAATGCAAAACTGTGCCATGGCCTAGGCCAAAACAAAGCTCAATTTATTTCAATTTCAAGTAGGACTGTCCAACCTTGTCAAACTACATCTTCCAGAACAAACCCACATCCCAGCTGTTGGCAGGTGCTGAGAGTTGTACCTCAACAAGAGTTAAAGGGTCAAAAGATGCCCATTGTCCTACTATACCTGTTTTCGCACATTCTTTCTACTTGCAAGGCAGTGTTTGTATGGGGCACAAGACAGTCACCCCCAATCGCACCCTCCCACAGAAAGCATTTTTAAAACACGATACAAATTAGTAGTAAAAAGGGTGAGGTACTACATTTAGAAGGTGCTTATGGATTGTGGAAGAACTAGGTGCAGCCTGTCCTTATCCCCAAGAGCTGCTTTCAACCTGTGCTTCCCCTTGCACCTCACTTCATTTGTTGTTTGTCAAGTGGTTCATCCATTCATTGGTCCTAGTGAGCAACAGCCTTGTCTGGGCTTCAGCCTTGTACTGTTGTAACCCACCTACCTTCTTCTGCTCTCAGTCTACTTGCACCTTTTCTAAATCACACAATATAGGGGTATATATATCAAAGAGTGAAGTTAATAGTGAAGTTCCGCCACTAAAGTGAAATGCCGCCACTCCCCATTCATTTCTATGGGATTTTTAAAGGCGTATTCATCAAAGGGTGAACTTTCACTTTCACCCATTGATAAATATGCCTTTCAAAATCCCATAGAAATGAATTGAGAGCTGCGGAATTTCACTCTAGTGGCGGAACTTCACTCTTTGATAAATTTACCCCTTAGTCTCTGCGTGGGTTCTCAATCCTCAGACCCTTCCCGGGTACCCCTAGCCAACATGGTTAAGGAATATTACCATCTAGAGATAATTACAGTTGGTTGTAAAGCCTGAAAGCTGCCTACAGTGTTTGCGTACCACTTGAGATTTGGAGCTCATACAACGGCTGAATTTTAAGATATCCAACTGATCACCCCATGAACAAAACTTTAACAATATGAGAAGCGTTAGCCACTGTAGAGCTGAGAATCTGACTTGGAGAGAATACATATACACAGTTCCTGGACTTACTCATGACTATTGATGACTCTTGATGTTATTCCAGATATGGGACTCTCTGTATTAGGTCCTATCCATGATTGTCCAATATAAAGTAGTATAACATTCTGTGTATATATTCTTGTGGTGCTCAATCTAGAAACATTGCTGCAAACCTTGGTTCCAATCATCCATAGAATGTAGAAAATGAGATGGCACACACTCCAGCAATCATGCTAAATTTTTGCACTTTATTGAGATCTCCAGTTTATGCAAATATTTAGCACGATTGCTGGAGTGTGTGCCATCTGATTTTCTACATCCTATCCATGATTGGACTGCCAAAGGCCTAAGGCACACAAATTGGATTTTGGGCACTTTGCCCTTCTGAGATTACCTCCCCCATTTCTGACAAGAGGAAGATCTCCTGCCAATGTCTTAGAAGGCCAGTGTCTACATAAATAAATATGACAGTAAACTCAAGAATCAGTGAAGAGGTTCCCTGGGAATATGAGGTAGTCTAGCGTACCCGCCACACAGCAAAAAAATATAAATAACCATGTCATTGTGCAATGTCACTATCTATCTAAATTATAATAGAAATGATTAAGTCTACCGACAACAGAAAAAAAGTGATCTCTTAAAGCCTTGGAGAAACCTATTAGAAACATAATATATCTTCAATGCAATGACCTAAGTCCCATCAGAACAGCCATATCAGTCTATGTCACATTGTATAGTATCTGTTAGCCTTCTTCCCAGCCATGGCACAACTTAAGTCCATTATTCAAATTATAAGGTGTCCTGGGAGTGAGACTGAGGTCCAAGGAACGTTGTCTTTGTGTTAACAATCGTCTCTATGCATTGTCAGGGGCCACAAGTCCAGCTCTTGAAGAGATTAGGTTGTTTATGTGCCTACAGTATGTATAATATAGACAGATAAATATGTTATCTGTAGCTTTTGCTGATGTATTTCTCATAGAATTGTCAGCCTGTGTTAGCTTCAACCACCTTGTTGGAGAGGCTATTTAAAAACACTGCCCATATGTTTTATATATATGTTAAAATGGGAATTAGGAAGTGCTATGTCTTACAGCAACAACATATTCTCATTTATAATAATGTTCAGTCTCCTTCCCAGTGATGATTACTCATTCGGCAGAGTAAGCACACGATCAAGGGCCCCCGCCTCATGGATAATATTTCATATTTACTGAGGATGAAATACGGCATGTGTCTGTCGGGTTGCAGCAGTCTCATAAAGCATTTTATTTTTACTTGATTGTGAGAATGATGTCATCACTGTATCGTGGATGGGTGCTGGAACATATTGTATCAGGGAGGGTACTGGGGTCCATTGGGTGGGAATATTAGAAGGCACCTAGTGATGCTACAGAAGGAGTCATCAATATGGTTAAAGCATATGGGTATGAATTTATATACTGTTACTGCCTACATTGCTCTTATAGTAAATGATACGTCGGTCATTGCACCAAAGGAAACATCTCCACCAGATACAGTCAGAACTTTCCCACCAAGGGCCAGAAATAGTGGCAGGCCTTGGGCTCAATTGGAGGGGAACAAGGAAGCTGAGAAGGAGTGGGAAGGGAGCAGTGGGACTATGTGGATCAAGTGTTGGGGGGGACATGTGGACCAATTGGAGGCGGGGAGATGAGCGAGCAGATGGGGGACAATTAGCATGGTTCTGGGTCTATTAGGATTGGCTTAAGTGCAAGTACTATAACAACTAAGATGGCAGGTGTTACAGGTTGTGAAGTTCCCTAGATGGGGTGGTGATAAGGACAGATTACTTTTACAACAGGAGGTTCTGTGGATTGAAAGATTAAATACCCTAACACCCATGGGATTAAATGAGGAACTGAGCTATTCTTGCTTTTATTGATATATGTCTAGCCTTTGATTGTAATTAAGAACACTTGATTTTATGTCTTTATAATATGAAGGATTTATATTATAAATTTTATTCCTCAGTTTTGATAAATACTGACACAACCACAAAAAGGATTGCAGTATGGAATTTTTTGCACATTTTATGGATTTATTTATTACAGAGGCACTTTGTATCCTTTTTCAGGTGGAGAATATAACCAAGAATATAATAACACAATGTTAATGGACATTAAAGGTGTAACAAATTTGTAATTAATCACGAAGGGGTGTGGTCACACAGTGCCCTACCCTTTAAATGTTTTCAATCACACTGTTTGTAAGTAGCACTTGATGAAGGGGCTTGACCCCGAAACGTTTGCTTATTGGGATCTCACCGAAATAAAAAGATAATGGTTTGAATTGAAGCAGAAGCATTGAAGTGAGTGTGCCATTTGTTTCTATTTTTGTGGGCAAGTACTATTTGGCCTAGCTCCCCTTTAGGGGTCTGCTTTATGGCACAGTCCTATACAGAGAAGATTTTAACTTTACGCCCAGTGAGCTTACAATCTAATTTTTCTACCCTAGACACAATCAGGGAAAAGTGTAAATTTCCTCAGAAGCTACAGTAATTTACTTACTGATATATTTTCACAAACCAGAGACCAAGATCAAACTCAGGCTCCAGTATTATAAGTCAAACGAAGGTATCCTGGAAGCTATTATATATAAAAAATCAAAAATCTATTAAAGACATATAGTAAAAAAATGGTACATACTGACCCTCCACAAAATCCGCTTTACACGTTTCATACCCGCTGGTACTTAGTCATAAGTGTCTTATGACTAAGTACCGGCGGGTACGAAACGCGTAAAGTGGATTTTGTGGAGGGTCAGTATGTACCATTTTTTTACTATGTGTATTTAATACTTTTTTTCACTTTTTATATATAATAGCTTCCAGGATACCTTCTTTTGAGTTATTATTCCATAGAACCTTGGGAGCTGGGGCAAAATCCTGGAGCTATTGAGGCCCTATATGGACTGGCAGTTTGGACTCTCCCCAATTTATTAATATTTTGTATTTCCCAGTATTACAAGGCAACACTGCTAACTACTGTGCAATTGGCCATTTTGTTTCTTGAACATAATTTCCTGTGAAAAGTAGAGAATATGCAAAGAGCAATGAGTCTAGAGTCAGACACATAGGACCATGCACCCTGGCCGTGCTCTCTGTGACTAAACAATTAGTGAACTTGGCGGAGACTTTAAAGCTCATGGTCCTTTATAGTATCCTTGATAGCCTTGTCCTGTCTGACTGAATCAAAACAGTCATAAACCACAGAAAAATGTCTGCAATTAGAATAAATTGATCCTCAAATGGCATTAGCTGTCTGATTTGAGAAGATTATTCATCCACACTCTGTCATCTTTCATCGTTGTCCCATCTGTGCGAGACATGTCCCATAACAAGAGGTCGTCCCTGGAGAAATCACATATCAAGCCCATCACTCTTTATCGGTAAATAAACTCAAGCTTTTAAAGAGGCAGCTCTTTGGAAACAATGATGAATGACTCCGAGGACTTCTTTCTAGTTTCTACACTCTCTCATTCATCGCTCAACAACTCGGTGTATTTTTGTCCGTATAATCAGTGGGTGGGTAAGGACCCTTCAGAAGCCCTAGCCCCCCATATCTGCTTTAATAAAGGGTGTATCTCCAACTTTTGTACTCCAATGAATGTGCAATGAGTGTTATTGCTGGTACCGGTAGTCATGATCTACTTGATGACATGGTCCTCCACCATGGGGGCCATGTGGCTGATGGGATGATAATTGGAGCAGCCTGAGACAAAGCTAACGGTAGTACAGGGCCCTATAGTTGCATAGCTTTGCAATAAGCGTGGAGTAAAAAGTGATGAGTGGAGCAATAAGAAGCCAAGGAGAGAGGAATAGAAGAGTGTGAGGGGTGACGTGACAAGGGATGTTGTGTGGAAGTGCGGTGAAACAACCAGAATGACTAGCAGCAGCTCACATATGGGGTTACACAGGCCTTACGGCACAAAGCTGCGAGACATGCACACGAGTCATACTTGGGAAGGGACCTGCAGAACCAAAGCACTAGGGGGCAAATTCACTAAGATGCGAAGTTGCGCCAGGCGCAACTTCGCCGCACTTCGCCAGGCGTATTTTCGCCAGCGCTCCACAACTTCACTAAAATCCGAAGTTGCGCACAGGGGTAGCGTAAGTTTTCGAAGTTGCGCTAGCGTTAATTCGCCAAGCGAAGCAAAGTTTCGCTAGCGATGGTTCATTTGCATACGGCGCGAAATTCAAATTTCAATGGAGGAAAACGTATCACCACTTCAAATGCCTAGAAAACCTTCAAATCAGCAAATAAAAATTTTATTTTGCCCTACACATGTGCCCACTGTCTAGGTAAGTTGCCATGAGTCAGGAAATGTAGGGGGGAAGGAGGGGAGCCCCAAAAATATTTTCGATCTTTTTCAGCCTATCACCCATCATGTAGAAAACACGCCAGACTTAGAAAAATTTTTGACTTTTTTTGAAACAATCCCTATCTACTCTATTGCGCTTCGCCAGGTCTGAGGTGGCGAAGGAAGTCTAGCGTAAAAGGTAGCGTTCAGTACACTGTGCAAGTTAGTGAATTTGCAAAGCTACGTCGCTAGCGAAAATTCGCCTGGCGTAAGGGTGCAAAGTAACACTAGCGAAACTACGCCAGCGTTCGTTAGTGAATCTGCGCAGTAACGAAAAAATGCCAAACGCTAGCGAATTAACGCTAGCGTTCGGTGCTTCGCCGCTTAGTGAATTTGCGCCTAGGAATGGTGCCTGATGGGCTAAATCATCTGCCAAAACAATGGATGCCACACTCAGAATACAGAACACATGAGCCTTGCAGCTGTTTACAAGATGTTGGGATTCTATTTATACATGTGGAAAGGCAATGTGCTGTGAGTATGTGTGCACTTGAGTGTGTGCATAAGTGTCTGTAACTCACATAATAAATGGTAAAAATGGCCCAATCTGCCAATGCACAGTATGTACCAGTGTATGGCGCATTGACAGATGTGAAGAAGAGCTGCTTAATGCCTTGGAGAAAAGTTTGGTGATATCTTTTAACTTTTACAGATCTGGGCTAAGGCAGGGTCAGTGGCCACCACACTGGTTTAAAGGTGAACTAACCCCCCTAAAGAGAAATGCCCCCTCTGTTGTTCCACCTCCCTGTTTCCACCCGAATAGTCCATTACTGCATAAAGTGCCCCTGAATTGAAGTGCTGACGTATCCATGCAGAGTAGAGTAGCAGGGCTCATGGGCGCCATCTTCTGCATCTTTGGTTTTCTTTGGATCCTCTTCCTTCCCTTCAGCAATTAATGGAGCTTTCCAGCACATGCTCTGTTGGTGCAAATACTGACCGGCTGCAACAGCAAATGCGCCAAATATCTCAGTGTTGGTGGTCCCTTTTCGAAGAAATCCAAAGGTGCAGAAGATGACGCAGATGAGCTCAGCTGCTTTACTCTGCATGGATAAGTTTGTGTGTCAGGGCACTTTTTGCAGGGAGGAAGCAGAGAGGGGGGAAAATGGAGTATAGTGAATCGGGTGTTTCTCTTTAAGGGGCTTTAGTACCTTTAAAGGGGCAACAAAAGCAATATGGGGTGTCATAACAGTTAGAGAGAATGAAAGCCTAGTTTGGTCCCTTATAAAAGCCACTCCCTTCCCAACACTGCTGGGGACCCCCTAAACTGCACTGCTTTGCTGTACAACAAGTCCAACTAGGATTCAAAAACATACTGGAAATGCTATTTATTTTATTAACATTGGCATCAGGTATTTTCAATCATTCAGTCAATCATTTCTACTGCCCTACTTGGCCATCTCGAGCCACTTCAGGTCCTCGTCTCTGCCATCTCTGATCCAACTGAAGCCTGGTCCCAATGGGCTTCCCCTTCATATGCTCCCATCAAATGGATTTGAATCTACCTCTGTTTTAATTGATAGACAGATCAATGGATGGACGGACAGACACATTCCAACGACGAAAAAACGGGTTGGTGCCCTTTGGAGGATAATAATAGCTCAGAGCCTCCAGTTGAGCAGCCCAGTACTTCTCTGCCAGGGAGGGGTTTCCAGCAAGGTGAGAGGAGTGCAGTTGTGAGCAGAGGCAGTTACTAATCTAAAATGGAAAATTCCCCATGGGCAAAACTTTCCAACAAAATGATTGCTAATAAATAAAGGGCTTTTTCGTGCCAGGGCTGATACAATTGCTTGCTGAGCCCCCAGCGTTCTCATCGCGGGAGCACAGCTTTCAGGAATAATCAACGAGAGATCAAGATCATTATTTATGTATAGATAGAGCCAGTGCTTTACATTCATTTATAACAATCTGTAATAACAATAATTGAACAAACAAGGGTCACGGAGTACAACATAAGATCCCAGGGCCCTACTTACAGTCTAAAGAGGGGCAAAAGTCTAGGGAGAATGATAGCTAAGCTCATACAATTAAAGGGAAACATTCTCCATCATCCCTTATACTGCCAATGGGCAAAACAGAATTAAATGCAAAATAACAATAACTTAAAGGAGAACTAAAGCCTAAATTCCAGGCTGTCACTGACCTGATCAGTATGTCTGTGCTGCACAATGTGTCGCCCAGCACCTGCAGAGTTAAATATAATTTCATTATTTCCAGCTTCTCTTCTTCCTTTCACTGTCAAAAAAATTGTCAAACTAGAGATGAATATGTTGCCTGGACATACATGACATGTATATGTTGCCAGCAATTATTTTTTGTATGTAACAGTTGGCACACACATGCCCTCTTTGCCAGATGGTTAATTCAGATAAGACTGCATAACATGCGGCTCCCTTTGTACTAAGCACCAGTGTGGGCTCAGTGAGCTGCTTGGCATCAGTGGCTCCCAAAATTTAAATAAAGTCCTCTGGTGGTGCTCAGTCGAGCAATAGGAGGAGTTATAGGGAGGAGTTATATGGAGCAATAGGAGGAGTTATAGGGAGGAGTTATATGGAGCAATAGGAGGAGTTATAGGGAGGAGTTATATGGAACAATAGGAGGAGTTATAGGGAGGAGTTATATGGAGCAATAGGAGGAGTTATAGGGAGGAGTTATATGGAGCAATAGGAGGAATTATAGGGAGGGTTATATGGAGCAAGAGGAGGAGTTATAGGGAGAGTTATATGGAGCAATAGGAGGAGTTATAGGGAGGGTTATATGGAGCAAGAGGAGGAGTTATAGGGAGGGTTATATGAAGCAATAGGAGGAGTTATAGGGAGGGTTATATGAAGCAATAGGAGGAGTTATAGGGAGGGTTATATGGAGCAAGAGGAGGAGTTATAGGAAGGGGTTATATGGAGCAAGAGGAGGCGTTATAGGGAGGGTTATATGAAGCAATAGGAGGAGTTATAGGGAGGGTTTTATGGAGCAATAGGAGGAATTATAGGGAGGGTTATATGAAGCAATAGGAGGAGTATTTTTGAGCAATAGGAGGAGTTATAGGGAGGGTTTAAATGGCGCAATAAGAGGGTTATATGGAGCAATAGGAGCTGTAGGAAGGGGTTATATGGAGCAGTGGGAGGAGTTATAGGGAGGGTTATATGGAGCAGTAGGAGGGGTTATAGGGAGGGTTATATGGAGCAATAGGAGGAGTTATAGGGAGGGTTATATGGAGCAATAGGAGGAGTTATAGGGTGAAAGAGTATGAACCAATAGGAGGCATCATTGGACTGGGGTGTGCAGGGCCTACAAGGGCTGTCTCCTGAAGGAGTCTTCTTGTGACCTCTAGGGCTTCCCTCTTGAAGTCTGCCCCCCCCCCTTCCCCACCTTCTTTGTTACTGTGGGTATTAATAACTGACATTACCATGACACACAAGGGCAGTATAATAACATGAAGGCAGACGTTTTTTGGAGCCGAGAAAGTTGGTGAGACGCCGGTGTGATGTTTAATAGACACGCTGTGTAACAAGGTAACAATATGTAAACATTTCAGTGCCATACAAATAAAAGAACATATTGGATTTCTGTTATAATATTATATTTCAGACAATTGGGATTGGGGATGTTAAGTGCTGTCGGTACGTCCAATTCGCAGTGTTTCAGGCTGTGCCCCCGCCAATTCCCCCGGCCTAATACATAATATAAGTTGTTCTTTTCCGGAATAATGCTCAATCAAAGCCACAATTATCCAAATGTACTTGTCACTGAGATATTGATCAGCCTGTATGGATCACAGAGATAAATGACATTATCATAATAAGAAAAAACAATCTGTATTTCTAATCTGCTTCCCTGGGATCATACTAAAATGCTCGGAGGGGGAAAAAATGGATTTTTGTTTCTGGCATCCTAAATGGAAATTAAATATCAACTGCTTTGGAAAAAACACAGTAATTGAGAGTCTGCGGGTCTTCCAGGTGGAGCGCTTGCACCCAAAGCATCATGGGGAATATTGTATTTCCGCTGGTAAACAGGGTGGCAAGTGAAAACTTGGCCAATGCTTTGTTTTATCAATAGAAGTATAATGCTATTTGTTTATTTGTGATTGTTGAGTTATTTAGCTTTGTATTCAGCAGCTCTCCAGTTTGTCATTTCAGCAATCTGGTTGCTAGGGTCCCAATTACCCTAGCAACCATGCGCTGATTTGAATAAGAGACTGGAATATGAATAGGAGAGTGCATGCTACTGGATGTGAGTTCCTCCAAAAAATAAGCCAGCAAGTAAAGAAATACAAAATATTTATTAGCACATATTGGGAAAAAACATAACGTGTTACATAGGGACCTATGAGTAAATGCCCCAACAAGCACGAAACGCATTAGGTTTTTGCCCAATAAATATTTTGTATTTTTTTTCTTGCTGGCTTATTTTTTTGGAGGAACTCACATCTATTGGTATGTCACTGTATGTTTGCACCCAGGGACTGGGGTGAACTGTGAGTAGGTCCTCCTGTTAATATTAATTTATCTTATTTCAAATTTTTCAATGAATTTTTTCTTGGTAGTGCTATTATTTTTGCTTTGTTCACCACTCATTTTTAGTAATTTATGAACAGGAGAGGCCTGTTTAGAAAGAGGAGTAATAAAAAGTAGCAATAACAATAAATGTGTAGCCTTACAGAGCATTTGTTTTTATATGGGGTCAGTGACCCCCATTTGAAAGTTGGAAAGCGTCAGAAGAAGAAAATGGCAAATAATTCAAAAACTATAAAAAAAAAAAAAGATACTTAGGGGCCGATTCACTAACTTCGAGTGAAGGATTCGAAGTAAAAAAACTTTGAATTTCGAAGTGTTTTTTGGGCTACTTCGACCATCGAATGGGCTACTTCAACCTTCGACTTCGACTACGACTTTGAATCGAAGGATTCGAACTAGAAATTGTTCGACTATTAGACCATTCGATAGTCGAAGTACTGTCTCTTCGTTGGATTAAAATCCTTTGAATCGTTCGATACGAAGGATTTAATCGTTCGATCGAAAGGATTTAATCGTTCGATCGAAGGATTATTCCTTCGATCAAACGATCAAACTATTTGCGCTAAAATCCTTCGACTTCGATATTCGAAGTCGAAGGATTTTAATTCCCAGTCGAATATTGAGGGTTAATTAACCCTCGATATTCGACCCTTGTTGAATCGGCCCCTAAAAGTTGACTTAAAGGTGAATCACCTCTTTAAAGTTTTGTATGAAATATAAGCTGAAAATAATATCAGGAGATGTCCCAAAAGCTGAGGTTAGGGAATGGGGCCCCTGGCATTACAGAAAACGTTGGGCCAAAATCTAAGTAAAATATACTTATATCCAGTGGCGTAACTATAGAGGAACAGATATAGTTACCAGCTTGCACACCCTGGCTCTCCAAATCGTATATTGCCCGGTGCCCGGCCGAGAGGGCGTCGGAAACCCACAAACTTCCAGAACGAATAATTCCACCGGCACACAGGTCTTTAGTTGCAAGCAGGGATAACCCTTGTTGTATTTTTATTTGCGTGATGCAACGTTTCGGGGTGATCCCCTTTGTCAAGCATACAAACCGAATGTGAACAAAACTATTTAACACCACCTCTAGTGTAGCTAATTGACATAATTAATTGGAGGCGTGTACCAATCATTAACCCCATCGTAACAAATATCAAATATAATAGGATAAAAGTATTTAAAAATTCGTTTGTTACAATAAATATGTTATCACAGTAATAAGTGACCAACTAACCAACATCCACCATAAAAAGTTAAAATCAAGTGAAAAAAGTGTAGAAAAAACTTGAAAAAATGTAATATCCCAAGAAGTGATACCCTGGTTAGAAAGGTAAGGGGTTACAAAACCCAACAGCGGATATCGTTCATTACCGCATTTGACACTAATTCTAAATTATGTAGGAATTTTATTCTTAAGAATTGGGGAATTTTACAGGCGGATTGTAAATATGGTCACTTATTCAAACAACCCCCAGTTTTTTCCTATAGGAGAGGCACGCCTCCAATTAATTATGTCCATTAGCTACACTAGAGGTGGTGTTAAATAGTTTGTTCACATTCGGTTTGTATGCTTGACAAAGGGGATCACCCCGAAACGTTGCATCACGCAAATAAAGATACAACAAGGGTTATCCCTGCTTGCAAATAAAGACCTGTGTGCCGTGGAATTATTTGTTCTGTAACTATAGAGGAAGCAGGCCCTGCAATTACAGGTGGCCTGGGGAAACATGGGCCTTCCCAGCCGCTCTCTTACCAGTGAGGAAGGGGCAGGACATGGGGTGGAGTTGGGGGTGGGCATGGGTGGAGTCAGGGTGGGGCTAAAACAGGATGTGGGCAGGACAGTAAGTGGGCAGGAGGATGAGCATCTGAAGGTTGTTTTGCAGGGGGGTGTCCAACAGTCAGACAGTAAACTAGAGCTCTCAACATCCACCCTTACACCCAAAGCAAAGGGAGCCCTGATCGTGATTAGGAGAGGCAGAGATATCCAGAGCAGCACCTGAAAATAAATCATAAGCAAGCTATGGTATAATATATCCGCTCATATCAGTTATATGAATGAACTTTCTACTGCACATGTATACTGTATGTAAACATCTAATTATACAAATATTCCACTAAATATATTTCCACTTAATGGTCAGTAGGGGAGGAATATGCAGAAGAGAGGACAATATGAAATAGAACATCAGCTCATACTCGTAAGGAAGATATATTTTGCCTTTAAATGAACAGCAAAGTCAAGTAAAACAACAGTATAAAATGCTAATTAAAGTTGTATTCCAGACGGGCACAGGGCCAATCCCAGCGCAGGGATGAGAGTGACATGCCGTATTGATTAGTGGCAATCACTTGTATAGAGGAGGTTTATGAGATCTGGCGTCAGTCCTGAGCAGTGAGGGGAAGGCACTAAATGAGCACAGATTGCACTGGGAATGGGATTTATATGAGCACACAGATAATCAGAAAGGAATATGCACAAGCCAATTACACATGTGCCTTCAGACTCTGATTAAAAAAGAAACTTCAGCCAATAAAATCCCTGATTTTACCTGACTCCTATAGATAAGTCAGTCTGTATTCCCTTCTTCGTCTAATGAAAAAGATGAGCGTGCCCTGAGATATGCACACGATCTAAACTACCAGCCATATTCTATATGTTAGCTACAAGGCAGATGGCTAAGGATGCTGGGAACTGTTCTCAGGGCAGCATCGGACTGACAGGTCCACCAGGGCTGCCACCTCAGGGGCTTGCAAACACCCCCCTGGGCCCCTCACAACAGCTCCAAACCCCCTCTGCCTCAGGTCTCCTACCCAACATCAGAGCAGCCTCTTTCTTTCTCCTGACAACTTCCTTGACTACTTGGTGGTCAGACTGGTGGGAAAATGACCAGCAGGTGGCGCTGTTGTAACACAATCCATTCATATTAACAGGACATGTATCCTTTAATATCTTGGAATTCAAAAATAAATAATGAATTGCAAAAGTGCCTAGAATGGCTCCCTCATCAATTTTACATTCACTTATTTTAAAAGTTTACTTATCCTTTAAAAAAAGTGGTTTTGACCACTAAGTTAACTTTTATTATGTCACAGAATAGTGAAGACTCGATGTCGCCAAACGAGCGGATCTCCCTCCGATATGCCCACCTTGAGGTGGGCAATATCGGGCAGATCCGATCGTGGACCCTAGGGCCCAACGATCAGATCCTAGCATTCGCAAATGGGCAGTCGGATCGCGGGACCGCATCAACGAACAGATGCGGCCGCGATCCGACGGGGTTTTTAAACCCATCCGATCGAGATCTGACCGACTTTCGGCCAGATCTCGATCGGGGAAGCCCGTCGGGGGCCCCCATACACGGGCCAATAAGCTGCCGACACGGTCTGTCGGCAGATTTTATCGGCCCGTGTATGGCCACCTTAAGTTTGCTGGAATTGCAAACTGGAGAGCTGTTGAATAAAAAGCTAAATAACTCAAAACCCACAAATAATAAAAAAATAAAACCAATTGCAGATTGTCTCAGAATATCACTCTCTACATCATACTAAATGTTAATCTAAAGGTGAACAACCCCTTTAAGATTTTGGTTTCTAATGAATGTAAGACGGGCTGTGCTGTAAGTATATATGTATATATATATATATATGTATATATATAAGTATATATGTAAGTATACCTGGTTCAGAGACACTGCCACCTGAGGAGAAGAGGGATTTGCTTAGGGCCCACGGTGATGGGGCCCCTCCTGGGCTGTTAATTATACTACATCTGATATAGGAATTGCTGACTCCAAGTAACATTTCTGTACATTATGATGTCTAATAGATTATACATACAGCTGTCACCTGCTCAGCATTCCCATAGCCCAGCTGGTATATATTATACTCAGTGCCAGTGTTATTAGAGGAGAACAAAGATAGCTGAGATACGGAGTCATTTCCAGAAAATATGGCAACCTTAATTACATAAAATGCTCCGAGTATCATCTCCTCTATTATTTACTGGCCATGGTATTACAGGGAATGCTCAGAGCAATGCTGTCCAGCTTCTGTGGTACCGAGGGCCAGAATTTATTTGTCCTAATATGGTGGAGGGCCGATAATAGAAGCCAGTGTTGACCACTCCCTGTTTTTAAACCACATGCACTCTAAACCACACCCATGTTACCACAAGGCCATGTCCACATTAATGGTGGTAACACACCAAAATTCCAAATGGTTGGTGCTCACTGCAGGGATATCACTAGGGTTGCCACCTTTTCTAAAATTCTTTACCAGTTGGTGGGGGGGCGGGGACACAAAGGGGCGGGCCGTGATGTCAAAATGGGCAGGTTGTGGCGTCAAAAGGGGCGGGGCCGGCCTCACACTTCAAGATGCAAAAGAAAATTTAAGTTCCAGGGGATTGGGGGCAGGCCGAGGAGTCTTTTTAAGCGTATTACAAATTTACCGGCAGCTACGTTGCCAGTAAACTTGTAATACCGGCCCCGGCCTTGGCAGGTATTTTACCGGGTGGTGGCAACCCTAGATATCACTCATCACTTATTTGTGAAAAAAGTTCAAGATATACCCTTAAATCCATATGCCTCCTCCTCCCCTGTGAATAACACAGCATCCACATGACATGATTAAACACCTTAGGGGCCCCTAACAACAATTCCAAATGCTAACAATTCCCCAGAACAAACCCTAGCAGGCTTACATCCCACAGGTAGCTTAAGGGAGGAAGAGTATAACACACACAGGAAGCATAGGGACAGGCAGAGTATGGCACACACAGGGAGCATAGGGACAGGCAGAGTATGGCACACACAGGGAGCATAGGGCAGGCCTTAAAGCAGGTGTTTATTTTTGAATTCCAGGCTTGGAGGCAAGTTTTGGTTGTATAAAAACCAGGTGCACTGCCAAACAGACCACACCAGCAGCTGTCAGCCCTCCGCAGCCTCCGACTATGGTCCTCCAGAGTCTCAATGTAGGTTGACAATCCACATAGGGGCTATCAAATGGCCAATCACAGCACTTATCTGTCACCCCAAGAACATTTTCCATATTAGTGTTGCTCCCCAACTCCTTTTTCTTCTGAATGTTGCTCACGGGTTCAAAAGGGGATCCCTACCTTAGAGTATCTTCTCCTCTACTATATACTGGCAATAGGATTACAGGGAATGCTCAAAGCATCATCAACTCTACAGTATTCTGGCAATGGAATAACAGGGAACGCTGAGTCTCGTCTCCTCTACTTTATACTGGAGGTTTTGAACCAATACCCAGACAATAGTGCTGCTAGCAAGGGAACCTACAAAAAGGATCACATGATTCTATAATATATCTATAATTATATAACATTTGTGTACAGACTATAATGCATGAAGTGGACTGTAAATGGCAATGTTAGGAGTTTGCTCTTATTTTATTCATGTATAGCTGAACTAATGGAAGCCGTTGCTGCTATGGAGATCCAAATGGTTGTTTGAGCTAATGCCTCCTTCCCTAGATATTTAAAGCTTATTATAGGATGTGTATGTTGGTGTATGTTAAAGTAGACTTGGGTGATGTGTAGTTTCAATACTATTTCTCAGAAAAGCCAAGAACGCTTTATACCAAGGGGATGCCGGGGAATATCCAGATGGGCCCTTGCTTTCAGTGGGCTCCACCATACACAAAAATGATGCCACTATTCATACATTATCCCTGGAATCTATAGAATGTATAG
Organism: Xenopus petersii; assembly: GCA_038501925.1. Classification (NCBI taxonomy): domain Eukaryota; kingdom Metazoa; phylum Chordata; class Amphibia; order Anura; family Pipidae; genus Xenopus; species Xenopus petersii. Next base: position 138,530,497 of record CM076676.1, on the reverse strand, counting down.
TTTTTGTTTTCAGTTAACCTGATAAAACTATAGGGTACAAATGTTCATTAGATATTACATCTCTTTTCCTCTTCATCAAATAGACCTGGTCCTGTGATCAACAGCATCCAGAACCATTCTTACGTCCATAAAGCACATTTTTTGCTATGGCTATACATATACTGTATATATATATATATATATATCCCGGGGCCCCTTCTTGCAGCAAAAGGATTGTGAGCAGTTCTAATCAGTATCCCGTTACAGCACTTAGTGGTCAGGAGATCAAACATGAAACCGCAGCAGGAAAAAGAAACAGATTCTTGACCTTTTGCATAATAAACCTCAGACTTCTCCCTAAAAAACGTGGGTATTTTTTCCGTGAATTAATTTCAGTTTTCCAAGACGCTCAGTACGGCTTAGAATAAGTATCCTTCCACTCACTGCCAGATGGGGAGGAAGCCTCTGTCCTACACACGGGGCAGATTTATGATGTTGCAGGAAAATGCATTATACATTCTGTGGGGGTCATTTATAAAGTTCGCGCAGCGCATATTTTTCACAAATGGTTGTATTGTGCATGTTTTTTCCTGATGCTAATATATTGGACTGCTCTGCCCGTCTTTCCGTTTTTTGTGAATTTGCAGTGTGAATAAATTTTCGCAAATGGTGCGCAAATGAGACAGGAGTTTGCACGAGCGCACCCAATGTGCGAGGTTGTTGTGCGCGAAAATAGCGTTGACAGTAACTTAAATTCGCAGTTTGCGAAACAGTTTTGCGAAGATTTTATCCGCCACCAAAGTTGTGGCGTAATTGAGTCACAAAGTGTGCGCATAAAGATTCGCAATTTGCAAATTGTGACATATCTATAAAGCCCCTTTAGACATTCGCATTGTGAACAAAAAAATCGCAATTTTTTTTTTGCACCCTCTTATTCATCTTTATAAATATAACCATGCGCAGGGCAAATATATTCACTTTGTGAACCAATCTGCCCTGCGCGAAGTTTATAAATGAGCCCCTGTGTGTTTTTCTTCTGTAGGGACATTTAGGGGCAAATTCACTAAGAGGCGCAACTTCGCCGCACTTCGCCAGGCGTATTTTCGCCAGCACGCCGCAAATTCACTTAAGTCCAAAGTTGCGCACAGGGGTTGTGTTAGTTTGCGAAGTTGCGCTAGCGTTAATTTGCCAAACGAAGCGAAGTTTCGCTAGCGATGGTTAATTTACTTACGGCGCGAAATTCAAATTTCAATGGAGGAACACGTATCTGCACTACAAATGCCTAGAAAACCTTCAAATCAGCAAATATAAATTTTATTTTGCCCTACACATGTGCCCACTGTCTAGGTAAGTTGCCATGAGTCAGGAAATGTAGGGGGGAAGGAGGGGAGCCCCAAAAAATGTTTCGATCTTTTTCAGCCTATCACCCATCATGTAGAAAACACGCCAGCGTTTTTTGGGACTTTTTTTATTTGACTTTTTTGGAAACAATCCCTATCTACTCTATTGCGCTTCGCCAGGTCTGAGGTGCTGAAGGAAGTCTAGCGTAAAAGGTAGCGTTCAGTACACTGCGCAAGTTAGTGAATTTGCGTAGTTTCATCGCTAGCGAAAATTCGCCTGGCGTAAGTGTGCGAAGTAACACTAGCGAATTTACGCCAGCGTTCGTTAGTGAATTTGCGAAGTACCGAAAATGCCAAACACTAGCGAATTGACGCTAGCGTTCGGCGCTTCAGCGCTTAGTGAATTTGCGCCTTAGTCTTGACTTATACAGCAGCTACATGTGTCAGGGAACTGAACTGAAGAAGGGGAGAACAACATTAAAGGATAATTTAACCTTTAAAATAAGTGAATGTGATGATGAGGGAGCTGTTCTAAGCACTTTTGCAATGTACATTAATATCCAAGGATACAAGGATACATGTACTGTTAATATGAATGAATTTTGTTACAACAGCGCCACCTGCGGGTCATTTTCCCACCAGTCTGACCACCAAGTAGTCAAGGAAGTTGTCAGGAGAAAGAAAGAGGCTGCTCTGATGTTCTTCTGCTTAGGAAAGATTTGAGAAAGTTTTCTAATTTTTTTTACACTCATTTCTTTTTAAGGTTTACTTATCCTTTAAGGAGGTTATTCACTAAAATCAGATTTTCTCTCATATTTTATTAAAAAAACCACGACCAAACTCCCATACACTATTTGACCTTATTTATTAATAAAATAAATGGAATTAGTTGGATCGTGGAAAAACTCAATAAAATCAAGTGAAAACCAACATTCATGTCATTTTTTGGGCTTTCTTACTGAATCGTTCAATTGTGTTGGGTTTTTGCCCAAAAACCCTGAAAAAAGAAACCCAGCGCAAACCACAATAATATTAAGATATGTGCCTCTCCCATTGACTTATACAGAGCCTCGATTGGTCTGAGATGGCGGATTTTTGGATTTGGGCTTTTAGCAGCAGAGTTTTTGCCCCCAAAAAGCCAACCAGATAAATTTGAGGTTTAGTAAATAACCCTTTAACAGTAAGAAAATAATAAATATTTGGGCTCCTCTTTTTTTCTACGAGTATACTATTTGAACTTGGTATTGATGACCACATGATGGGAGTGAGGATCTCTTCTGGTGGAAGGGGAATAACTGTGCCCAGGTCATTCTTCCTTCCCTAAGGGTAGGTAGGGTACAGCACTGGACATTGTTGCCTTGTAGAGAAGGGTCTGTAGTTCGATTTGATAACACGTTGCAAGGAGTTTGTAAACTCCATGCTGATAATGTGCTCCATCTGAATGTCCAATCGTTACCAACTGATTATACAGGAAGGGCACAGAAAGGGCCGTTGAAACTCTGACCTTCAAAGGGCACTGCTGAGCTGATAGTCTGGTATTGGTGGTATAAAACTGCTAGGATCTCAGCAACCACTAAAGATAACAAATGCAGAAAAATTGCAAAAGCACTCAGAGGAGCACTCGAGTAAGCTCAATTCATTTTTGGATTGGATTCCGTTTAAGGCTGGTATAAGCAGTTAAAGTATAAGTAAACCTTAAAAATAAGTGAATGTAAAATTGATGAGGGGGCTATTCTAAGCACTTTTGTCATTTCCATTCATTATTTATTTTCTTTTCAGTCCAAGATATTAAAGGATACATGTACTGTTAATATGAATGAATTATGTTACAACAGCGCCACCTGCTGGTCATTTTCCCACCAGTCTGACCACCAAGTAGTCAAGGAAGTTGTCAGGAGAAGAAAAGAGGCTGCTCTGATGTTCTTCTGATTAGGAAAAAAATTAGAAAACTTTCTCAAATCTTTCCTAAGCAGAAGAACATCAGAGCAGCCTCTTTCTTTCTCCTGACAACTTCCTTGACTACTTGGTGGTCAGACTAGTGGGAAAATGACCAGCAGGTGGCGCTATTGTAACAAAATTCATTCATATTAACAGTACATGTATCCCTTAATATCTTGGAATGAAAAGAAAATAAATAATGAATGTATATTACAAAAGTGCTTAGAATAGCCCCCTCATCAATTTTACATTCACATATTTTAAAGGTTTACTTATCCTTTAAGGAAGGAGACATTTGAGGACCCCAGGGCAGGAATATTGTATTTCTCCCTCTCTCTTCATCACATACGCCTAGGCACATCAATTTATTTGGTTTCCTGATTTCTAGGAAAACACTGAACACATCTCCAACTTGATATCCGCCTCTCACCTGCTGAAACAAGTAAAGTAGCTCTGTCATTCACTATTACTACAACAAGTATTCTTCATTATTAGGACACAGAGGTGCTTGTGCCAACCCCGCCCCCCCATTCCACTCCAATGGATACTATAGATAATACAGGTATATACCAATATCTTTCTGTGTGCTAAGCTGAAGGGTTCAATGTGTTGAACTTGATGACCTGTTGCTTTGTATTTTAACTTAAACCTCCCAAGCAATGAAGGTTATAAGCTAACTGGTTAAAACTTCCTTCACTCCTTGTCCACATTTTGCCCATTTCAACAGGTTAAGTCAATTGTAATAATATGTCCGAGTTAAATGCAGAATTTTATGCTTTTCCATTGGCCAGAGATCCGTAACATTAGTGAGAAGTGCTGGGTGAGTGTTTCAATTATTATATCATATATTCAGTAGGCTGGTGGCTCCACCTGGTGTTCTCATTTTGCATTACAGTTTCAGAATCCTCTTTCTGCTCATCATCACCAGCCTTATGTGTATGTAATTAATTTATATATGATTTATAGTAGAGTAATATGAATATTTTTATTTACATAAGTGGATCTAATGTAACATGATGGGGCGTAGAAGAAATCATCATTATACTAAACCCTTAGTGGCTGCAATACTTTGGGGCAGATTTTATCTGAATGTGTTCAGCTGCTTTGAGCACATTCATGATAGAGTTGAGTGCAGCTAAGCAGCAGCACTGAGAACTAACACTCATCTGAATAGTCAATCCCTATGCATATCTCATGATAGGATTGGTAATGTTATAGCAATTCCTAACTGTGAAGAAAGGTGATGCCCTCTATCTTGCATTTAATTCAGAATTTACAAGGTATTGAACCCCAAGGGACACACAGCACCATGGAGCCCTATATATATAAGGCATACCTATAGTATAAGTATGACTTAAAACCAAATGTGAAATTGCTCAAGGTGCATTTCTAAGCATTTTTGAAGTTTACATTACTTTTTTTCTGTTTCCTCGGGTACAGATGCAGTCAAATACATTAGAGAATCTGAACCCGGTGAAAATTTACGGTGAACACACAAAACCGCCCATATCGACCCACGATCAGATCAGCCTGATATCCCCCACTTCAATGTGGTCAAATCGGGGAGAGATCAGCTCGTTTGATGACATAGCCAAACGAGCGGATCTCTACGTCTATGGCCACCTTAAAAGAATGGAAACAGAAAATAGTATAGAGGTGGAGTTGCCCTGAAGATTATCAACTGCTGATTTTTCTAAGCACTGGGACCTCACACAAGGAGAAAGGCAGGACGAGGAGGACTGTGGTCTTGTATTTAAGCTCATCTATCTCTTGGTAAGAGGTCTAACTTCCCTGAAAAAACACAAATCCCCAGCAACTTGGAGTACAAAGAGGATGAATGCCGCACCACCTGACTACAATTCTTAGAAGTCTTTTCCTACTGATCCATAGAACCAAGGTTCAACAGACACTGATTACACTGAATGCTACTATGCAGTAAGACTTTTTATACTATGGCCGAAAGGCAAATAAGTTCAGGGTTTACCTTGACGTGGTATGGTGGCTTTTCAACTTTATGATCATACCCCTGTTTTGTAAACTTACTTTTGAGACAGGGGACCAGGGACTGTGCATTAAAACTAGCACTTCCATTATACTTAAATATACTATTACTTAGCCTTTAGAGTGCTTCCACACCCCTATTCTGTTAATAATTATACTGGTGGGTAATTATACCTCTGCACAATTCCAAGTGATTGAGTAAAGTGAGTGGATCCTTAGCCTACAAGGAAAATCCATTTTTTTAACTATAGATTTTGTTGTCTGTCCCCCCCATGGACAATTTTCTACATGCGGCCGCAGCTCCCTTGTGTGGCCCTCCACATGAAAGTCTGCCTGCTGTGTCTGTTTACCATGTGAAAGCTTTAATAGGTATCACTGCGGAGATTAATTGGCCCCTGCATTGTTTAAACCTCAAATTCAGACTGTAATCCCCTCGTATTGTTCACACATGTGACACCTCGATTGTTCACATCCTAAAACCCTGTACTGTTCACTCCTGAGACACAGACTGAAACTGCCACATTGCTCACCTGTTCACCTTATTTAAAATGCTAATGGGACACCAGCACTGTGTCACTGTATGTAGTACATCTTAGACTGATCCTGATAGGTTTCCCTGTCTCCTGCTCTGCCTGCCCTATGCTCCCTGTGTGTTTCTTACTCTGCCTGGATTTAATATTTAATAACTGAATATGAATTTAAGGGTATGTCTTAATATGACTTGTTTTTTTTCACATATGAGTCAAGTCATATTAACGAACTTCAGCCAAACGAAATGCAGATGCACACCTGGTCCCTCTTTCAACGTCCACGGTGCATGGATCATAGGAGGACGGCACCTCCAACAAACGGTACGTAATAGAATTAATCCAGCACACGAAAATCTGCTCAAGGGTTATTACCCGTGTTTAATGTCAAGCCAAACAGGTTACAACATTTCGGGGGCGTATCGGGGGCGTACCCCTTCCCCTGACGAAGGGGTACGCCCCCGAAACGTTGTAACCTGTTTGGCTTGACATTAAACACGGGTAATAACCCTTGAGCAGATTTTCGTGTGCTGGATTAATTCTATTACGTCAAGTCATATTAAGACATACCCTTAAACCCATATGCCTCCTCCTCCCCTGTGGATAACACAGCATCCCCCAGCACATGATTAAACACCTTAGGGGCCACTAACAATAATTTTCAAAAGCTAACATACCCCCAGAACAAATAACAGGCTTATCCCTGCAGTGAGCACCAACCATTTGTTTATTTGGTGTGCTATTAAACATGGTTCTGTGGTAACATGGGTGTGGTTTTAAGTGGGTGTGGTCTAAAACAGGGAGTGGCTAACACTGGCTTCATTATCCGCCCACCACCATGTAGACCAGAAAAGTTCCGGCCCTCGATAGCACAGAAGTTGGACATCACTGGTTTTGATGATTTGTGGTGAAAATTCAATATGCGAATGAGCAGAACATTTCAGTGACATCAGATGTGCACAGCACAGAATCTTTGGCTTCAGGAGAGGTTGTGCACATGTCCATGACATCACGTCCCCTGACATCACTTCCCGGTCTGGGGAAATTTTGTTGGTGCACATCACTTGTCCCCCTCTATAATTGATACAAAAAGTTTGACAGCTCTACACTGGGGTGTGCTTACCTTGTACAATTCATGTCAATGAGAAGACTTTGTGCTGGACATTCTTATTGTTTTAAACATGAAAAATTATGATATAAAATCTGGGATTTTTCTAGTAAATAAATCCATTATCTGGAAACCTGTTATCCAAAAAGCTCCCAATTCCGGGAAGGTCAACTCCCATAGACTCCATTTTAATCAAATGACTCCCACTTTTTAAATTAATAAAACAATAGCTTGTACTTGATCCCAACCAAGATATAATTAATCCTTATTGGAGGCAAAACCAGCCTATTGGGTTTATTTAATGTTTAAACGATTTTGTAGCAGACTTAAGATATGGAGATCCAAATTATGGAAAGATCCCTTATCTGGAAACCCTCAGGTCCTGAGCATTCTGGGTAACAGGTCCTGTACCTGTATGGAGCTTATTAAGAAAAGGTTTAATAGGATTAAAAGAAGAGCACATGAATTTAAAAATAAATGGTAAAACTATTAAACAATATAAGTCTGTCCTGTGGCTGGTTGTCTTTTCTGGCTGAGGATAGTGACAGACAGTAGACAGACTTCCCATTTTCAAGCTAGAGAAAGACAAATACTGAGCCTATGACTAAGAGCCCATTTTGCACAAAACGCATTAGGCTTCACATGTCCTAATAAACATATTTTTACTTTCAGAAATATTCTTGTTATTGCATTTCCTATCAGTGGGTCTTTTTCATCTATTTTGAGATTGGCCGTGTTTTGCAACTGGACATAAGAGAATTTAAAAATGTGCACTATTGGTTAACCCTGGTTTCATTTGGTGTTTGTCTTTCCCTGCATCAACCAGCTGCTAACTTGACTCCCCATAAACACAACTGATTAGGTGTATCTGCCATTGTACCATCCCAACCCCAAACCATGTAGTATATTACTCAAGACATTTGACTTAAAATAAAAAGGCAAAAGAGACCATACAAGTTTTGAACATTTATTTTAAGTTGTCACAGGATATAACAATTTCTTTTATATTCATATTATTATAGATATCATTAAAGAGAATCAAGAACATCGCAGTGTAAAATAGAGCTTCCACAAAGGTATAAAGGATCCCTTTTAACTGCACAAAGTGCTGGTAACTATCTGATTGGCTTGTCCATATCTGAAGCCACAAATGATTTCATACTTTGGGCAAAGTTCATAGGAATTTGACAGTTGAGTCTCCTCAGGGGTTACAGGCCAAAAAATTCAGTCTTTTCCTCTAGACTTTTGTTCAAGGAACTGGCATTGGGTGTTTTTTATTAGGCACCCGCTTTCGCCAGGTGATTTCTTTAGCACCATCAGTCTGTCTGTATACCGATCTTGGGATCCATCAGTTGCATCCACAGTCTTCGACAATCATATCTTCATGGTGCTTTAGAACCACTTCATTATCCTCATACATCAGCATGGACAATGGACTCATCTTCACTGGGACACAGGAATTGCATTCAACTCTGTCAGAATCGTACAGCTTGACCAAACTCTGCAAAAATAAGAATACAAAAAAAGATACATTAGTACAAAAACATTATATATTTTATATCAACATTGACTAATAAATATTTGGGGAAAAAAAAGATGCAAAGGATATCAATAAGAAACTGTAAAGGCCTGGTAGTCAAGGAAGTTATCAGAAAGATGTTCTTCTGTCATCGGAAAACATGTTTTTTTCAAAACACATCAGTTAGACATTTTGTCAATTTCCTAGCTGCCCCTGGTCATGTGATTTGTGCCTGCACTTTAGGAGAGAAATGCTTTCTGGCAGGTTGCTGTTTTTCCTTCTCAATGTAACTGAATGTGTCTCAGTGGGACATGGGTTTTTACTATTGAGTGTTGTTCTTAGATCTACCAGGCAGCTGTTATCTTGTGTTAGGGAGCTGCTATTTGGTTACCTTCCCATTGTTCTTTTGTTTGGCTGCTGGGGGGGAAGGGAGGGGGGTGATATCACTCCAACTTGCAGTAAACTTGACGTTTATCAGAGTACAAGTCACATGACTTGGGGCAGCTGGGAAATTGACAATATGTCTAGCCCCATGTCAGATTTCAAAATTGAATATAAAAAAATCTGTTTGCTCTTTTGAGAAATGTGCAGAATTCTGCTGGAGAAGCACTATAAACTCATTCTTTTTGAAAAAATTTTTTTTTCCCAGTTTCCCTTTAGGAAGGATTTTAGAAAGGTTTCTAATTTTTTCCTAAGCAGAAGAACATCAGACCAGCCTCTTTCTTTCACCTGACTACTTGGTGGTCAGACTGGTGGGAAAATGACCAGCAGGTGGCGCTGTTGTAACAAAATTCATTCATATTAACAGTAAACGTATCCTTTAATATCTTGGAATGAAAAAAAATAAATAATGAATGTACATTGCAAAGATTCTTAAAATAGCAATCTCAACAATTTTACATTTACTTATTTTTACTTATCCTTCAAATCAATAAATAGGTTGCAAAATAAATAAACAAATAAATAAATAATAAATAAGACACATGCTTAGTAGTGCTTAGCTTGGGGATATAGATATTTTAGACTCTATACTGGGAATAAATCCATATATTGTAAAATATAAAGAAATTAAAAGTTTTCTCTTACCTTAATGTAAGCATGATTTGTTGGCTTGAAGCTTTCATTTAGGGGTATTGGGCAGGACCCCTCACATCGGAATGCATTGAATCTCTTTGGATAGATGATATGATGACCCCATCCAATCTTGTCAAAGTCAACAATCATGTCGACCCTCCTGCACAGGGGCTTTCCATTATCCTTTGGCCTGGATAGAAATTTGTTCCTCATGATGCTATGCTGTACATTTCTGTTCCTCTTGTGCCTTCTGGTGCCAGGGAAACTGATACCTTCCTCAATCTTGACGTACTTAGATGACTCCACTGTTTTAATGAGGCTCTGATGAGAATCGTTCAGGTTGGCAGAAGGTTTGTCTTTAGCGAACACCACCAGCATGACTCTCTCCGCAACAACATTCGTACAGCTAATCTTCCTGGCTGTCCTGGACATGTTCTTGGTTCGGAGATAACCTTCACTCTCAAAGTGGTCCCTGAGCTGGAGATAGTTCTGCATCATTTTTGTGATATTAAAAACCTTCCAGGAGGAACCTTGTGCAACAGATGGATCATACTGGAAAGACCCCAGGAAGAAGTTCTTGTGACGGTCTTTGGTGTGGTAGATCTCAATGGTCACATTGTGAGATTTCTCAAAAGAAGGCATGTGAATTCTTAACTCAGCCAAATTCAACTCATTGCTGCTAGAGATAGATGACATGTCAAAAGATAATGCCCAGTGATTATCCACTTCAACACAACCTGAAAAAGACACAAGGAGAGACAAAAATGAGCATCATCATTAATTAATTCAGAAAATACAGGAAGAGAATAAAAATATTCAGTGAAATCAGTAGTATAATTCAGGTTACTTTATCTGGAATTATCCAAACTACATAGAACACTATTAAGAAATCTTCAAAAATTTGTATTTATAACTATGCTTTAATGCCAACATATGTAAAACAATGCAAAAATAACAACAGATGCCAAATAAATACTATCATGCCATTGTCTCCTTTGCAACATATTTTCTTTATCTGCATAACATTTGTTGTCATTTTGATTTCATTTGTTTAATATGAAAATCAAATAAAATATTTTAAACAATCAGATGCCAAATAATATTAGAAATACATTGTACTTACTTTTTGAGATGAGACTCAGGACAGCATCGGATTCCTGAAGAGCAGGGTGTTCCAAAACTGAAAGGTCTGTAGCATTCCCCATGATGAGAGTCTGGTAGAGTTCCATCATGTAAAGAGGATACTTCATACCCTGAGAATGTCTGCTCCCATAAATGCTAGTAGAAGGTCTCAGTGCCACTTTAGATCCTGTGAGAACAGGAGTAGGAATTCCCTGGACAAGGGAAAAGATGATGCTGGACAAGACTATGCTCACTAGGGCCATCTTGTTCTCTTGGAGCTGGATCTTGTTCTCTTGGAGCTGGATCTTGTTCTCTTGGAGCTGGATCTTGTTCTCTTGGAGCTGGATCTTGTTCTCTTGGAGCTGGATCTTGTTCTCTTGGAGCTGGAGAGATGTTTCTTGTTCATGGGGCTCTTGAAAACTGAAATGAAGACCTGTGATTTCCCAGGCCTTATATACAGGTAAACCCTGAGCTGTCACAGACCTTCACACCTGTCAGCCTTTCATCTGCCTCACGCCTCAGACATGAAGGACCAAGGCCAAACTCATGTTACCTGTCCTCTACTGTTATGCTAATAACCCTGGGGATTACTCACATATACAGAAGCACAGATACTAGTATATGGAATAGTTTACTCAGAATAGTTCAGTCTGGGTATCTATATGAAAATATTCTGTGAGGTTTTACATTCAGTGTAAAAATAGATAAAAAATTAAAGAACTTGTGTAAAAACGTATTTAGCAAATAAGCTTCATGCAAACGGTATCTTCACGTATAAAGACAAAAGCACAAATAAATACACTCTTTTAAACTCATATACAGGTATAGGATCCCTGATCCGGAAACCAGATATCCAGAAAGCTCCGAATTATGGAATGGCTGTCTCCCATAGACTCAATTTTATCCAAATAATCTAAATTTTTTAAAATGATTTCCTTTTTCTCTGTAATAATAAAACAGTAGCTTGTACTTGATCCCAACTAAGATATAATTAATCCTTATTGGAAGCAAAATCAGTGTATTTAATGTTTAAATGAATTTCTAGTAGACTTAAGGCACAAAGACCCAAATTATGGAAAGATCCGTTATCTGGAAAACCCCAGGTCCCGAGCATTCTGGATAACAAGTCCCATACCTGTATAATATATGTAATTATAAATCTAGTTATATCTTGTTTCTACTCTTCTATTATAATTAAGCAAGAGATCCCAGTAGTCCTTGACATCCCAAAGTTACTGGCCTTACCAAAAAGTAAATACATCTACTGGGTACAGGGGACCTGCTTTATTCTCCATACATCTGCTGTTCTCTGAGGCCCAGCAAAGTCATCTCCACAAAGATTGCCAATCTGTGATTTTGTTGTAAGAGTCACTAATAATGCTTGTAGATACATGTATGAGACCTATTATCTAGAATGCTCGGGACCTGGGGTTTTCTGGATAACGGACCTTTCTGTAATTTGGATCTTCATACTTTAAGGGGCCGATTCACGAAGGGTCGAATATCGAGGGTTAATTAACCCTCGATATTCGACTAGGAACTAAAATCGTTCGACTTCAAATATCGAAGTCGAACGATTTTGCGCAAATCCTGCGTTCGATCGATCGAAGGATTTTTCATTCGATCCAACGATAAAATCCTTCGAATCGAATGATTCGAAGGATTTTAATCCAACGATCGAAGGAAAATCCTTCGATCAAAAAATCCCAGGCAAGCCTATGGGGACCTTCCCCATAGGCTAACATTGACTTCGGTAGCTTTTAGCTGCCGAAGTAGGGGGTCGAAGTTTTTCTTAAAGAGACAGTACTTCGACTATGGAATGGTCGAATAGTCGAACGATTTTTAGTTCGAATTGTTCGATTTTCGTAGTCGAAGGTCGAAGTAGCCCATTCGATGGTCGAAGTAGCCCAAAAAAACTTCGAAATTCAAATTTTTTTAAATTCGAACCCTTCACTCGAATTTAGTGAATCGGCCTCCAAGTCTACTAGAAAATCATTTGAAGGTTAAATACACCCAATAGGCTGGTTTTGCTTCCAATAAGGATTATTTATATCTTAGTTTGGATCAAGTACAAGCTACTGTTTTATTATTACAGATAAAAGGGAAATCATTTTTATAAAATTTGGATTATTTGGATAAAATGGAGTAGACGGGAGATGGCCTTCCCATACTTCAGAGCTTTCTGGATAATGGGTTTCCGGATTACAGATCCCATACCTGTACTGTATATATTTAAATATGCTTGAATTAAAGAGAGAAACCCTGAATTTAATATATAAAAATAATATATGCGTATGTCTGGAGAAAGAGAGTTGGAGTTTAAAATGGCGTGAGAAGAAGTATACTTTGATCCTATATTTCAAAAGGCCCATTTGTGGCACTTATAGGGGAGGAGCATTGAACTGGTGTGAGACCTGCACCCATAGGTGTCACCTGGTAACACTTTACTTTCCCTGTCTCAGATGGGATTATGATTTTCCACTGTGTCTGTTTCAACCAAAACTAGACAGAATAATGCTAGTGTTCTAAGTATAGTAGTTCAATACTTTAAACCTCTTTAACCTATGTCATCTTAAATCTGTAATATAGAAATTACAGACAACATGCTTTAAAAATAATTCTACTTCGTAATACCGCACAGTTGCTTTTCCATTCAGTGATTAGAGCCAATGCCAAAATAAAGTGGAAGAAAACATATTAATATAAACATTTATCTGTGCATCATTTCCCTGTATTTTAGAATAATTCTATTGAATATATTGTATTTTGAACAAGGCATGAAATATTAATATCAGTATTGGCAGCGCCACTATTGAAGATGCCCAATATTGCAATATCGGTGGGAATTTTTATTGTCAATATCATTTTTGCTCTTTTTTTTTTTTAACAAATCGGGCAAATAACAGAATATGTATAACATATGGTAGATATTAAATGGATATTGAACAAGGCTTTGAATATTAATTTAAAAATAGGCAGCACCACCAATGAAAATACCCAATATCGCAATATTGGTGGACATTTTTATTATTATTATTATACTTTTTGCTGTTTTTTGTTAACAAATAGGGCAAATAACAAAATATTCAAATGTAATGGATATTAATTCATAATTTCTAAATAAATCTGTAGATCAAATATATAGGGAAGAAAGAAAGATATAGGAAGACACCAAACATTAATAAAGTCTAAAATATATATATATATAATTGAGGCTGAAAGAAACATATCCATTAAATGAACCCCATTGTTTGAATTATTGCTGCCTGAAGTCTAGTTGAAGCTATTCGATAATGATATATGTTTAATTGGTGGCAGAGATACACTGTTCTACCTATAGAATTTTTCATATTAGTGGTAATGCATTTATTCATTTTTTAATTCTATTCAAGGAAAAGAAAATGTTTTTACGAAAAAAAAAGATGCAAAAATCATTGATTTATGTCCGTACTGTACATATCCCATGCCTTTAGGGATAGTCCTATTTACTTGGCAATACACGTTTAATAAAGCATGCTAATATACACATTATACATAGATAAATAGATAATAGATACATTTGTATTTGCTCCAAAATTATGTTTTGAATGTGGCTAACATAAATAAGGAGTATGTATGTATGTAACTTATTATATACTAAATGCAGTTAGTTAGGATATCCAAAAACACACGCTCAAGCCCATACATGCAGGACAGGTACATCAGCATATATAGATGCACATGGGTTTATTAGGCGTCAGGTCCTTTTATTGTCAGTTACACATTTCTAAATAACATGTGTGTTTGATGTATTATAGTAGGTCCTTTGATACATGCCAAGGTGACATTGGCCTATAGTACAAGTGCCAGGCTGCCTCATATGGTGTTACCTGCAACTGACCTCAGAGCCTTTGAAGCTAAGCAAGTTCCAAATAGATAGAAACTGACTTTGTCTTCACTGATAATCAATATATTATGTTATCACAGATCATATTCAATCAATGATACTTTTCCATTAGGTAGAGGGACAGATAGTTAGATAATAAATAGATAAACAGACAAGACAGACATATAGACAGATAGACAGATAGACAGACAGACATATAGACAGACAGACAGAAAGATAGATAGATAGATAGATAGATAGATAGATAGATAGATAGATAGATAGATAGATAGATAGATAGATAGATAGATAGACAGATAGACAGATAGACAGATAGACAGATAGACAGACAGACATATAGACAGAAAGATAGATAGATAGATAGATAGATAGATAGATAGATAGATAGATAGATAGATAGATAGATAGATAGATAGATAGACATATAGACAGACAGATGATAGATAGATAGATAGATAGATAGATAGATAGAGAGATAGATAGATAGATAGATAGACAGACAGACAGACAGACGGACAGACAGACAGACAGATAGACAGACATATAGACAGATGATAGATACATAGATGGCTAGATAGATAGCTACGAGAGAGTCAGACAGATGGACAGATGATAGACAGACAGACAGACAGACAGATAGATAGATAGATAGATAGATAGATAGATAGATAGATAGATAGATAGATAGATAGATAGATAGATAGATAGATAGATAGCGAGAGAGTCAGACAGATGGACAGATGATAGATAGACAGACAGACAGATAGATAGATAGATAGATAGATAGATAGATAGATAGATAGATAGATAGATAGATAATATATTAACGTCTGTTCTTTATTTCCTGGTTACTTACTGATATCAGGTCAGAATGAAGTGATGAAATTGTATGTCCATTGAGTAAGTACTAGTTATAAGAGCTGTACTGGTGGAAGAGGCTGGACTGACACAACAGACAGACCCATTCCCTCCCCTGTCCTAAGTCTCCAGAAGCCCAGCAAAGACAGGATGGGTCTCAAGTGCTGGTTGAACTGATTAGATTCTTTCCATTGCTTCTACTGGGGAGTCAAATGAAACATGCACTATATGTATTCTGACTACACTGCAGGTAGTGTATTGAAATTATTCTGATTAATTAGGACGAATTCTATAACTCTGTTCCATACACACACAAGAACTTTAAACCTAGCATATCACTAACTGTAAATGTATACATATTTACATATTTAAACCTAGCCTATGTCTCTGTAGCGGATAATGGATAATCAAGATTTTTTTAGAATAATGTTATTAAGTAATATTTGTAATTTGTATTAATGTAATTCTCAACCTTTTAGGGTACTAAAAGCTTACCTCTGTGATTGCCAAAACTCTTAACTTAATTTTTCCAGATTCATTGAGGTCTGGTATGGTGCAGAGAGGCTAGTGAATTGATGTGGTGCCACTATTCCAAAAGGTATCCCAAAATCAGCCTCAAAACTATAGGCCAGTTAGTCTTATGTCACTGGGAGGAATGCTTTTTGTAGGTGTAAATAAGGGATAAGATACTGGACTTCTTTATAAATCATAATACTAAGAGGTGAGCAGGAACCTCGACTCTGGGTTGGCAGTGGATGTGATTTACTTAGACTTTGCTATAGTATTTCGATACAGTGCCACACAGAAGGTTACTGGTTAAATTAAGGAATGTTGGCCTGGAACATAGTATTTGTACCTGGATAGAGAACTGGCTAAAAGATAGACTACAAAGAGTGGTGGTAAATGGATCATTTTCTAATTGGACCAGTGTTGTTAGTGGAGTACCGCAGGGCTCTGTACTAGGTCCCTTGCTTTTCAACTTGTTTATTAATGACCTGGAGGTGGGCATTGAAAGTACTGTTTCTACTTTTGATGATGATACAAAATTGTGTAAAAGTTCCATGCAGGATGCTGCCACTTTGCAGAGTGATTTGACTAGATTAGAAAACTGGGCAGCAAACTGGAAAATTAGGTTCAATGTTGCTAAATGCAGGTTATGCACTTTGGTAGAATTAATATAAATGCAAGTTATACACTAAATGGCAGTGTGTTGGGAGTTTCATTAACTGAAAATGATCTAGGGGTCTTTGTAGATAACAAGTTGTCTAATTCTGGGCAGTGTCATTCTGTGGCTACTAAAGCAAATATAGTTCTGTCTTGCATAAAAAAGGGCATTAACTCAAGGGATGAAAACATAATTCTGCCTCTTTATAGGTCCCTGGTAAGGCCTCATCTGGAGTATGCAGTGCAGTTTTGTCTCCAGTCCTTAAGAGGGATATAAATGAGCTGGAGAGAGTGCAGAGACTAAGTGCAACTAAACTGGTTAGAGGGACGGAAGACTTAAATTATGAGGGTAGACTGTCAAGGTTGAAGTTGTTTTTCTCTGGAAAAAGAATGTGATTGATTTTTATAAGTACATTAGAGGACATTATAAACAGATAGTGGGGAATTTTTCCCCCATAAAGTGGATCACCGTACCAGAGGCCTCCCCTTCAGACTAGAAGAAAAGAACTTTCATTTAAAGCAACGTAGGGGGTTCTTCACAGTCAGGACAGTGAGGTTGTGGAATGCACTGCCGGGTGATGTTGTGATACTGATTCTGTCATTAAGAGTGGCTTGGATGATTTATTGGAAAAGCATAATATCATAGGCTATTGTGACACTCAGGGGCAGATGCATCAAGGGTCGAATATGGAGGGTTAATTAACCCTCGATATTCTACTGGGGAATGAAAATCCTTCGACTTCAAATATCGAAGTCGAAGGATTTTGCGCAAATACTTCGATCGAACGGTCGAAGGAATAATCGTTCGATCGAAGGATTTTAATCCAACGATCGAAGGATTGTCCTTCAACCAAAAAAAGTTAGGCAAGCCTATGGGAACCTTCCCCATAGGCTAACATTGGGTTCGGTAGCTTTTGGGTGGCGAACTAGGGGGTCGAAGTTTTTTCTTAAAGAGACAGTACTTAGACTATCGAATGGCCGAATAGTCGAACGAATTTTAGTTCGAATCCTTCCATTCGAAGTCGTAGTCAAAGGCAGAAGTAGCCCATTCGATGGTCGAAATAGCCAAAAAAAACTTCGAAATTCGAAGTTTTTTTTCTTCTATTCCTTCACTCGAAGTTAATGAATTGGCCCCTAAATCTGCAATTGGTATAGATATTGATTTATATACTGTAGTTTATATGAGTGTATGGAGGGGTCAGTGTGAGTGTGTGTATATATGTGTGCAGTGTTGAACTTGATGGACTTTGGTCTCTTTTCAACCCGATCTAACTATGTAACTATCATGTAATTGGGCTACCAGACATAAACTCATTTGCTAGTAATAATCAGTTAATATACGTGTGCTCTATTCAAAATACATGAATCTTAATATAAACATAATGTGCATATAACAATGAGTAAACTGAATGCATAAACTAAGGCATAACACCCCACACACATAGTTACTGTGAGTTCATTAGCAAATATGTAAAGTGTGATCATTAGGTGTGATGTTGCTGATTGTCTGTTACACATATCTAAATAACATGTATGTTTGATATGTAATACTTTACCCTTTGATGAGATTATTGGTGACATTAGTATAAAGTCAAAGAGAGTGCCAGGCAGAGTCACACAGTGTCACCCACCAGTGGTGTCAGAGTCTTTAGAACTAGAAGGTGTCACCATGAACACACGTAAATCTCATGGGCAAATATAGTGAGACAGAGATGTCAGGAGAACATGTCCCAACTGAAATTCAAAATCTGCTGTTGTGTTTTATTACATTGAGCCTTAAAAACTGCAGATCTAGCTCAGCTTACAGCCGTCTTACTGCCATTGGCCCAAATATCCATATTGACAGTCTGGGCCAGATGAAGACAAGGGGGGGCCTGGGAACAGGCAGGGTCGGATTTCCGTTTTTGCCACCCCTAGACCACCTGGGTCCTAGCGCCCACTTGTGCGCATGCCCCCTCCCTTCGGCCACATGCACCGACCACCAAGTCTTGGGGGGGAATTCACAAAAGTGTGGTGAACGACAAAATATCTCTAAAATGACGTAGAAAGTGTCGTAGTAACATCCGACAAATTCACAGAGTATTTCTCCACCAATTTTCCGACATGTGCAACACTTTTGAATTAGTGTCGTTAAAAGTGGGCGTGTTTTTTTCGGAGCCACTTTTCCCGACATTTTTATGAATTACTCATAAACTCATTTTTTTTACCGACAATTTTTCAGACACTTTAGGCTCTCCAAAATGAAAATGTCAGTCAAATTGTCGTTTAAAAAGTCTTGGTAAATGTCGTTTGTACGATGAAAAGATATACGACATTTTAGAAAATTGTCAGACTTACGAGACATTCAGAGATGGTAACATCTGCCTTTGTGAATTTGCCGTTCATAGGACATTTTACAAATTTCTCGACCGCCACTTCTGGGTTACTTTTTTTACCGACACTTTTGCGAATTCCCCCCTAGTGTCTGTCAGTGAACTTGCGCACGCGGCTCACAATACATCTCTAGATGCGGCTGGGTGGAATGTCGCCCCTCAAATTTTGCAGTGAGACAGAGTTGTGGGTAGAACATGTCCCAACTGCAATTCAAAATCTGCTTTTGTGTTTTATTACATTGAGTCTTAACAGCTCCAAATAAAAACTGCAGATCTAGCTCAGCTTACAGCCGCCTTACTGCCATTTGCCCAAATATCTATATTGACAGTCTGAGCCAGATGGACACAATAGATCCTAGATGGGGCCTGCTGGGTTATCCATTCTAGAGCTGTCACAGTCAAAACTCATGATTTGAAGTGCAGGTGTCATGGTGCCGATGGCATTGTATTTATGAATGGAGAAAACAAAATGGTTTTATGTAGTTAAGGGACCAGGAACATTGACCCAGACTTGGAATTCAGTTTCCCTGTATAGAGGATCCTAAACTTTCTGACCCTCAGATTCACTCCATGCAGTAGATGGGCAGATTGAAGGCCAGTTAGAGTAAGTTATCCAGTTATCAATCCATTTCTAGATATTCTTGGAAGTACAGTAGAATGATTTTTAACCTCAGCTACCAAGTGATCATCACTCTCTGGATTATCAAATTGGCCCCTGTACCATGCACTCACCTAGTGTTTTTTTGGCATCTCCTTTGACCTTCTCTCTATATAAGTGTTATATATTTGCACTGCTACTACTGTAAAGCCCTGCATACTAAGTTGGCAAATTATAAATAGTGATATACAAATAAAACCATGCAATAGACACCACATCTAGAGATTTGGCCAACCAGATTCATCTTGACACTGATGGAACTCTGTCCCAACAATCAACTGTCTTTTCCCATGACAACCAGATTTATCAAATTAGTTTATTTGGGTTTATATAACTGATATATGCAAGCATGCAAGTTTTTGAGAATTTTTTTTTTTAAATGGGCCACCGCAATGGGATGTTAGTTTACATATTTAAACCTAGCATATGTCTCTGTAGAGGATAATGGATAATCAAGATTTTTTAGAATAATGTTATTAAGTAATATTTGTAATTTGTATTAATGTAATTCTCAACCTTTAAGGGCACTAAAAGCTTACCTCTGTGATTGCCAAAACTCTTAACTTAATTTTTCCAGATTCATTGAGGTCTGGTATGGTGCAGAGAGGCTAGTGAATTGATGTGGTGCCACTATTCAAAAAGGAATCCCAAAATCAACCTCAAAACTATAGGCCGGTTAGTCTGATGTCACTGGGAGGAATGCTTTTTGTAGGGGTTAATAAGGGATAAGATACTGGACTTCTTTACAAATCATAATACTAAGAGTTTGTGCCAGCATGGTTTTATGCGTAATAGATATTGCCAGACTAATTTAATTGTCTTTTATGAGAAGGTGAGCAGGAACCTTGACTCTGGGTTGGCAGTGGATGTGATTTACTTAGACTTTGATAAAGCATTTGATACAGTGCCACACAGAAGGTTACTGGTTAAATGAAGGAATGTTGGCCTGGAACATAGTATTTGTACCTGGATAGAGAACTGGCTAAAATATAAATTACAAAGAGTGGTGGTAAATGGAACATTTTCTAATTGGACCAGTGTTGTTAGTGGAGTACCGCAGGGCTCTGTACTAGGTCCCTTGCTTTTCAACTTGTTTATTAATGACCTGGAGGTGGGCATTGAAAGTACTGTTTCTATTTTTGATGATGATACTAAATTGTGTAAAAGTTCCTTGCAGGATGCTGCCACTTTGCAGAGTGATTTGACTAGATTAGAAAACTGGGCAGCAAACTGGAAAATTGGGTTCAATGTTGCTAAATGCAAAGTTATGCACTTTGGTAGAATGAATATAAATGCAAGTTATACACTAAATGGCAGTGTGTTGGGAGTTTCATTAACTGAAAAGGATCTGGGTATTTTTGTAGATAACAAGTTTTCTAATTCTGGGCAGTGTCATTCTGTGGCTACTAAAGCAAATAAAGTTCTGTCTTGCATAAAAAAGGGCATTAACTCAAGGGATGAAAACATAATTCTGCCTCTTTATAGGTCCCTGGTGAGGCCTCATCTGGAGTATGCAGTGCAGTTTTGGACTCCAGTCCTTAAGAGGGATATAAATGAGCTGGAGAGAGTGCAGAGACTAAGTGCAACTAAACTGGTTAGAGGGAGGGAAGACTTAAATTATGAGGGGAGACTGTCATGGTTGGGGTTGTTTTCTCTGGAAAAAGAATGTGATTGATTTTTATAAGTATATTAGAGGACATTATAGACAGATAGTGGGGAATTTTTTCCCCATAAAAAGGATCACTGTACCAGAGGGGTTGAACTTGATGGACTTTGGTCTCTTTTCAACCCGATTTAACTATGTAACTATCATGTAATTGGGCTACCAGACATAAACTCATTTGCTAGTAATAATCAGTTAATATACGTGTGCTCTATTCAAAATACATGAATCTTAATATAAACATAATGTGCATATAACAATGAGTAAATGAATGCAGACAGACACATGTTAAGGCATAACACCCCACACACATAGTTACTGTGAGTTCATTAGCAAATATGTAAAGTGTAATCATTAGGTGTGATGTTGCTGATTGTCTGTTACACATATCTAAATAACATGTATGTTTGATATGTAATACTATACCCTTTGATGAGATTATTGGTGACATTAGTATAAAGTCAAAGAGAGTGTGAGGCAGTGTCACACAGTGTCACCCACCAGTGGTGTCAGAGCCAGATCTAGCTCAATTTACAGCCGTCTTACTGCCATTGGCCCAAATATCCATATTGACAGTCTGGGCCAGATGGAGACAAGGGGGGGGCCCCGGGGAACAGGCAGGGGCGGATTTCCTTTTTTTCTGCCCCAAGGCCGCCTGGGTCCTAGCACGCCCCCTCCCTTCGGCCACGTGCGCCGACCACCAAGTCCTAGCGCCTGTCAGTGAACTTGCGCACGCGGCTCACAATACATCTCTAGATGCGGCTGGGTGGCATGCCGCCCCTCAAATTTTGCTGCCTTTGCCTGGGAACAGGGGGGCCCAGACTGTGGGGTCTGCTTCCTCTATAGCTAATAAAAAAAAAAAAAACCTCCTCCCCAGCCACTTTCTTACCTGCTGCGAGGAAGGGGGCGCAAGTTGGGGAGGGGTGGAGTTGGGGCATGGGCGAGGCAGAGGCGGGAGAGATAGTGGGTTGGAGGATGGGGGTAGCAGATCTTTTTGCAGTGGAGCTGGCGCACTATAGTTACGCCACTGTCTATAGCTCTATAGTTGTTTTGGGTCCTTAAACCCTTTATCACGATAAAGGGTTTAAGGACCCAAAACATGTCATGTAGTGGCTTTTAATAAATGTAACCACAGCATATTTTTGCTAACTTTTGAGTGCTAATTTTGGAATTTATCAGTATACGTCAGGATAGCGGTATACCCAGAAGAGGATTTGATGCATTAGACAACACAGCTAAGGCAGTGCGGAGAACGTTTTTGATTATTATAAGTTCAACTGTATTTAAGTAACCTTTGGCACAAGGTTTTGACTGCTTTGCACCCAATTCAAGATTTTTATGACAGGTTGATGCAGGCCGACTCTATACTGGGAAAAAACCTGGTGGGCACGAGCCTCATGGGCCCCCGCTGGGCCAGACCCACTCTCCCGATATTTGGATTCTGCAGAAATTTTTTCTAGCACTTTAAAGGGATAATGGATCTTTCCATAATTTGAATCTTCATACCTTAAGTTTATTATAAAATCATGTAAACATTAAATAAACCCAATAGGCTGGTTTTGCTTCCAATAAGGATTAATTATATCTTAGTTGGGATCAAGTACAAGCTACTGTTTTATTACTAATGGACAAAGTTCTGTCTTTTACAGGCCTATAGATATAGCACAAAGATGCCACTGTTTAATATGTGTCTATACATTGTGTATCTATACATGACATAGATCTATGTACTTTATAGGTTACTAAATATACAATAGGAAGAAGACTGATACCAGTATAAATACTGTTCAACAAATTTAAACAGGAATGTTGCCTATGGAGTTGATTGCATTAAACATACTTATTATAGTACAAATAAAATAGTATTTTTTCTATGCTAGCAATGTCATTAATTAAAAATGTATTATTTGGTAAAACCAAACAAACCTTCCACCATTTTAGAATTTGTGCCCTTTTCAACTGGCAACTATATATGAGAATTATTTACATTACATTTTTATTTAATATTATGAGTTATTAATTCATGAATAAATACAAAATCGGTTATGGTTTCCTAATAATATTGCAACTAAAATATTTCACAACGTTTATATTTATTGTTTATGAACCACCGTCAATATTCAAGCAGTGTCCTTGGAATGCTTTGTACATTCACTGTAATGGTGAGAAGCTGAACCTGTTAGCTGCTGTCACTTCTCTTATAAACTGTTCTCTGAAGTTCTATAAAGCTAGCTCCTGCTTAACACTTCATATTTTTAAAATGAGAGGATTGTCTCCTTGGTGCCATTGTCTTATTAGCATAGGATTAGGGAACCTGTCACCTGACATTGTTGTATTGTTTGATGTTGCTAAAACCTTCCAGATGAAAGAGGAATAAGTGTGAAGAGACTTTACAGGTCTGTCCCTCCTCTATATAAGGCCAAGTCATGCTCAGAAGCTCACTTCATTCCTAAGGGAGTTTCTGAGCAAGGAGGATCTTCTTCTGAGCTGGAAGACATCAAGATTCACTGGAAGCTTCCCTCTCCAGATATGGCTGTACTAGGCTTCATCTTATCTCTCACAATCCTTTCACTAGGGCATGGGGTGCCCACTCTTCTTCACTCAAAGGAGGCCACATTTCCTTTACAAGGATCTACACACAGACTGAAAGCTTCACCTGTTCTTCATGGAAAACGACTCCCCCATGATATGAAATATCCAGTCTACATGATGCACATGTACCAGAATCTCATGTCAGGGAAATTTAAAGATCTGTCCATTCAGGGAGAACCTGCTCTTCTGGAATCTGACACAGTTTTGAGCCTCATTGCAAAAGGTAAGTTCTAATTTTTATAATAATGTTTATATAAATAAATGAATGTACCAGTTAAGACTATGTGTCCACAATTTAGAATTCAACATGTAACGCATATTCAATATTTTTCCTAGTTAACAGACATATAAAACATACTTCTGTAAATAATAAAATTAGCAGCAGTCACTCAAAATGACTTTGTTGTTAACTGTTTTTTATGGTAAAGGATAATATATTACATATATACATAATGCAGAGTTAAAAGTCATGTCTAAACATCTAATATTTGCTTTCTATTTTTCCCCAGGATGCACCCATGTGGATAACCGGTGGTCATTATCGTTTGACATGTCTTCAGTCTCCATTAGCAGTGAGTTAAGGCTGGCGGAGCTGAGAATTCACTTGTCTTCCTTTCAGAGGTTCCAGAATGTGACACTAGATATCTACCACACCAAGGGAAATGGGGAGAGACTATTCCTAGGGTCAGTCACCATAGATTCCCTTGTTACTCCGGGTTCCTCCTGGACAGTCTTTAACCTGACACAGATGCTGCACCGCTACCTCTATCATAAAGAGAGAATCTCCAGTGATGAATACACAGATCTACTGGCAACTTCACATGAAGAACAGAAATGCAATGGTCTCCTAGCTGAAAGAATCATGTTGGTGGTATTTTCTACAGATAAGCCCTCTTCCAAACTCACTGGCTCCCCAAGTCTCATTGAAACAGTTGAGTCCTCAAAGTATGTCACAACAGAGGCAGACACCAGAGACACAGGCAAGAGGCGACACAGGAGGAATCATTATGACCAGAACAGCATCATAAGAAGCGGCTTTTATTCTCAGCCTGTGGGAGATGATAAAACCCTGTGTAAGAGAGTAGACATGATTGTGGACTTTGAGAAAATTGGTTGGGGAGACCTGATTATTTACCCCAAGAGATTCAATGCTTATCGATGTGAAGGATCCTGCCCAATTCCACTGGATGAGAACTTCAAGCCAACAAACCACGCCTACATTAAGGTAAGTCATGCCAAAAGTCTTTCAATTTTTTTTTTTTGCTTTGATAATGAATAACTATGTCTATATATATTTTACTAAAAGGTTCACTGCCAAAAAATGCTTACAATGAGCCTGTCCTCAGATTACATGGATAGTGTCTTACCTTTACCTTTTTTTGACTAATGTTTTCTCTTTTTCTTGTTTTTTTTTACAGAGTTTGGTTAACTTCTTCGATCCTAAAAGAGTAGTATGTCCATCATGTGTACCAGTGAAGATGAGGCCTCTGTCAATGCTCATGTACGAAGGGGATGAAATTGTTCTGAAACACCATGAAGACATGATTGTAGAGGAATGTGGATGTTATTAAGGACAAGCATACATACATACCCTATAATTAAGCACTGATACAAACAGCTGAGAAGAGTCTTCTATATTAAGCGCAACAGGGGCAAAGCCTCAAACTGTAGGAGATGCTGAAAAACTTCTGATAAAGACTTGAAGGAGATGCAAGACATTCAGGGCTGATACTGAAGATGAATGAAATAGTCAAGGCACTTCATAAAAATAAAAACTGTTCCATTAAAATAAAAAATAATTGTTTTACATTGTACAATATCTTATATATTTTCGCTGCTGAAACTTAAAATTAAGAAATAAGTATTTTTGTGTTGCAAATGCCGAGGAATATATTGGGATGTAAATAAATGTATTTATATATTACAATGCTTTAACAATAAAGAAAGACACTAAAATATATTGTTTCTAATTTGTTTTTCTATACATATGTACATATGGTTATTTATTTCATGCAGGTAACTCTCATTGCACTCACTCACTCACTCTCATTGCAGACAGACTTCTCACTTGGGCAATTGAGCAATTGCTCTATTTCCAGTACAAGGTGTTGTGTTATACAAGTGTAACACCCTCTTGGTACTGGGAAAACTCTTCTCTGGCAGTGCCTCCACCTAATGGAGTCCTGGAATACACATGAGGAAACAAATTAGGAAACAAATAAATCACACACTTTATTATATAACAAACATAACTTTATATAAACTAAGTGCAAGTTTAAAGGGGAAGTAAAAGGTAACATTTCACACATAAATGCATTTTATAGCATGACCCACTACCCTAGAACATGTTGCAGTCCAGTCCTGGTGATTCTCCGCCAGGCAAAGTCCCGCACCACTCCTTTTGGCAGCCCAAGAGTTCCATCCCTTGTACCCAAAAGAGTACAGTTCTAGGTAGCGCTACCTGCCCACATGCTTTCCCACAGAAAAGTGTTGCTCCCACATGGCAGGCTCACAAACAGCCTGTTTCCATAAACAGGAGATCAATGGATCCTCATCCTTTCCTACTCCTTCCCAAAGGTAACACTCACCCATAAAGAAGGGTAGTCTCACACAGAGCTGTGGCATCCAAAGCGATGAAGATTCTTTATAAGCTCCAGACTCTCCCAGTCGAGCACAGACAGAAACATCCTAGATCCTCTTCCTTTACCATTCCAGGCAGACTCACACAGAGATGAAGCAGGCATCCAGATTAATTCAGCTCCCAACACTGTCTATATCACAAGCTTTTACGACATCCATGCTGAACTGCATCTCTCACCCTCTCCAAAAGTGAATGCAGAAATCCAGCAAATCCAAACTCCAAACCATCCTAGTTGAGTTATCAAGGCACTGGAGGATCCTGCCCAGCCTTTGGCAAGCCTATCGCACTTCACTGTAGCTTACATTTTGCCGGTGGTGTCACTATTGCCACAATGAAACAAAGTTCTGCAGCAGATAACAGCAATCACTGTAAACTGTAATTGTAATGGCTGACTGAGCACATGGCATCCCCTTTTATATGGTTTCACAGCACCACCATGTTTTTCCTTTTGGGATCAGCCATGCTGCACCAATCCAAAGGCTCTGCCCCTTGAAACTTCAGGCAGAAAACCCATATCTCAGGCCATGAGGCTCCGTGGAGGGGAATTAACCCTTAGAACGTAGGATTAACTCTACGGGTCCCTACACAAGTGTCAGGGAATTAGCCATTCATTTTTAGGTGCCTCTGAGAGGACAAAGTGATAGTTAACTTCCGTATTGGATTCCTTGTCTGGAGTGATGTTTATTTAAAGATTTATTTGTAATTATTGGTCTATCCGCCATTCCTATTTACAACAATAACCACTGCAATTACTGCACCGCATTTACTCTCCTGTGATTCCCATCACTCATCACATAACCAGTTTGAGGGCATTAAGGATGATGTAGGATCTAGGTGGGACCAGTATAATGGTTTACTAATCATGCTGTAACATAGTAAGTAAGGTTGAAAAAAAGACACACGTCCATCAAGTTCAACCTTTTGTTTTTTTTATAACCTGCCTAACTGCTAGCTGATCCAGAGGAAGGCAAAAAAAACCCATCTGAAGCCTCTCCAATTTGCTTCAGAGGGGGAAAAAAAGCCTTCCTGACTCCAAGATGGCAATCGGACCAGTCCCTGGAACAACTTGTACTATGAGCTATCTTCCATAACCCTGTATTCCCTTACTTGCTAAACACTATCCAACTCCTTCTTAAAGCTATCTAATGTATCAGCCTGTACCACTGATTCAGGGAGAGAATTCCACATCTTCACAGCTCTCACTGTAAAAAACCCCTATTGAATATTAAGGCGGAACCTCTTTTCTTCTAATCGGAATGGGTGACCTTGTGTCAGCTGGAAAGACCTACTGGTAAATAAAGCATTAGAGAGATTATTATATGATCCCCTTATATATTTATACAGAGTCATCATAGCTCCCTTAAACGCCTCTACTCCAGCGTGAACATCCCCAATTTGCCCAGTCTTTTTCCATACCTTTTACCAGCTTAAGATGGCCACAGACGCAAAGATCCAATCGTACGAATGAATGTACGATCGGACTTTCCCATCTCCCGACCTGCCACTAACCATTCAGATCAAAGTCTTACCAGATTACCAAATAAGTAGTTAAAGAACAGATCAGCCGATATTCTGCCCCTGAAAGAAATCGTACAATAGACAAAGCTAGTGACAGTCTCCCACTGAAAATCATACAATCAGCAATACACACAGAGATATTATCGGCAGCCGACAGTAATTTTCTAACCTGTCCGATTGACTAAACGACCGATCTCTGCCGGGTGAAAAATGTCGGGACTCTCCACACACATTCCGAAAATCATATGAATCCTTGATTCGTACAATGAAATCTTTGCGTCTATTACCAGCTTAGTTGCCCTTCTCTGTACCCTCTCTAATACAATAATGTCCTGTTTGAGTGATGGAGACCAAAACTGTACGGCAAATTCTAGATGGGGCCTTACCAGTGCTCTATACAGTGGAAGAATGACCCCCTCCTCCCTTGACTCTATGCCCCTTTTAATACAGCTCAAGACCTTATTTGCCCTTGATGCTGCTGACTGGTATTGCTTGCTACAGCCAAGTTTATCATCTACAAGGACTCCAATGTCCTTTTCAATTATGGATTTGCCTAGTGCAGTCCCATTAAGGGTATAAGTGGCTTGGATATTTTTACATCCCAGGTGCATGACATTTATCAATATTTGTCAAGATCGTCTTGCAAGGATGCCACATCCTGGATGGAATTAATTGGGCTGGATAGTTTTGTGTCACCTGCAAACACTGATACATTACTTACAATACCCTCCCCTAAGTCATTAATGAACAAGTTAAATAAAAGTGGACCCAATACCGAGCCCTGTAGCCCTCTACCTTACTCCAAGTAGAGAATGTCAAGTAGAGAATGTCCCATTAATAACCAACCTCTGTACCCGATCCTGTAGCCAATTTCCTATCCATGTGCAAACGACTTCATTAAGCCCAACAGACTTTAGTTTAGAAATCAAATTTGTCTGACATGACCTATCCTTCATAAAGCCATGCTGATTGCTGCACAAAATGCCATTCACTAGGACAAAATTTTGAATGTGATCCCTTAACAAGCCTTCAAATAATTTGCCCACCACAGATGTCAAATTTACTGGCCTATAATTGCCAGTCTGAGATCGTAATCCCTTTTTAAATATTGGAATAACATCAGCTTTTCTCCAATCCATAGGCACCATACCAGATGACAGTGAATCTGAGAAAATCAGAAATAAGGGTTGGTCTAAAACCGAACTGAGCTCTCTTAGATTCCGGGGGTGTATGCCATCAGGCCCTGGAGCCTTGTTTACATTGATTTTTATTAAAGCTTTATGAATCATATCCTGAGTCAGCCACTGACTAGATTGAGCTGAACCATTCGTGCAGTAATAAAGTGAGCCTGTGAACCCAGACTCCTCTATTGTATACACTGAAGAAAAGAACTGATTTAACACATTTGCCTTTTCTGTATCTGTTACAACCATACTGGTACCACTATTTAATGGAGCAACACCCTCAAGCTGCATCTTTTTACTATTAATATATTTAAAAAACTTTTTAGAGTTAGTTTTCACCTCCACTGCAATTAACTCTTCATTTCCTTTCTTTGCCTTCTGGATTGCCGATTTACAACATATTTTACAGTGTTTATATTCATTAAATGCAGCTTCTGTCCCTACAGATTTGTAGTTTTTAAATGCCTTTCTCTTTTTTCCTATTAACTTCTTTACTTCTGTATTAAGCCACATAGGATGATTCTTAGAACTTCTACATTTACTTCTTAAGGGAATAAATTGAGAACAGTAATGATTTAATATCATTTTAAATGACAGCCATTTCTGTTCTGTGTTTTTAGCTGAAAACCTAATGCCCCAATCAATACTCTGTAGGGCAGCCCTCAAGGCACTAAAATTAGCTTTTCCAAATGTCATGGTATTTGTTGCCCCAGTATATATTTGTTTTTTGCACCAGACATTAAATTATATAACATTATGGTCAATATTACCCAGGGGTTCAATGACTTGCACATTTGCTATAAGTTCTGGGTCATTTGAGCTCACTAAATCCAGAATAGCATTTTTTCTGGTAGGCTCCTCAACAACATGTGCCATAAAATTGTCATGCAACAAGTTTATAAACTTGTTCCCATTAACTGATCTAGCAGTACCATTGCTCCAGTCAATATCTGGGTAATTAAAATCCCCCATTATCATTACTTTACCCAAACTAGCAGCCTTTTCTATTTGCATTAGGAGCTTTGTCTCTTCCTCCTCACTTACATTAGGGGGTCTATAGCATATGCCTACAATTAATTTGCTGGACTCTTTACAATTGGTGAAGAACTCCACCCATAAGACTTCTGCCCCCTCATTTTCTAACATAACCTCCTCCTTTATATGAGCTTTTAAATCCTGCCTAACATACAGACATACCCCTCCTCCTTTTCTATTGCCTCTGTCCCTCCAAAACAAAGTATAGCCACTGATATTTACTGCCCAGTAATGTGACTCATTCAGCCATGCTTCCAGCTCTCCCATTTTCCCAGTCAGACTTCTTGAATTTGTAAACATACATTTAATACTGGTACCATATTGAACATATGACATGTGGTCCTTCCTATCCTTAACAGTACCCCCAGCCAAATCTCCTCCCCTATTTTCCCTTTCTTTGTCCACTATCTCATCTAACCTGTTTTCCACTGAATCCTTTACTGAACCCTCCCCCCCACACCTAGTTTAAAATCTCCTCCAACCCTCTAGCCATCTTCTCTCCCAAAACAGCTGCCCCATCATCATTGAGGTGCAGCTTATCCCTAGCAAAGAGCCTGTAGCCGACTGAGAAATCAGCCCAGTTCTCCAAAAAACCAAATCCCTCCTCCCTACACCAATCTTTCAGCCACGCATTCATCTCCCTGCGCTCCCACTGTCTCCTTAGCGTTGCTCGTGGCTCAGGTAATATCTCTGAGAAAATGACCTTGGAAGTCCTCGCCCCCGTCGGGCCAGACCCCCTCTCCTGATATTTGGATTCTACAGAATATTTTTTTAGCACTTTAAAGGGATAATGGATCTTTCCATAATTTAAATCTTCATACCTTAAGTTTATTATAAAGTCATGTAAACATGAAATAAAGCCAATAGGCTGGTTTTGCTTCCAATAAGGATTAATTATTATGTTAGTTTGGTTCAAGTGCAAGCTACTGTTTTATTACTAATGGACACAGTTCTGTCTTTTACAGGCCTATAGATATAGCACAAAGATGCCACTGTTTAATAAGTGTCTATACATTGTGTATCTATACATGACATAGATCTATGTACTATAGGTTACTAAATATACAATAGGAAGAAGACTGATACCAGTATAGATATCGTACAACAAATTTAAACAGGAATGTTGCCTATGGAGTTGATTGCATTAAACATACTTATAGTAAAAATAAAATAGTATTTTTTCTATGCTAGCAATGTCATTAATTAAAAATGTATTATTTGGTAAAAACAAACAAACCTTCCACCATTTTAGAATGTGTGCCCTTTTCAACTGGCATCTATATATGAGAATTATTTACATTACATTTTTATTTAATATTATGAGTTATTAATTCATGAATAAATCCAAAATTGGTTATGGTTTCCTAACGATATTGCAACTAAAATATTTCACAACGTTTATATTTATTGTTTATGAACCACCGTCAATATTCAAGCAGTGTCCTTGGAATGCTTTGTACATTCACTGTAATGGTGAGAGGCTGAACCTGTTAGCTGCTGCCACTTCTCTTATAAACTGTTCTCTGAAGTTCTATAAAGCTAGCTCCTGCTTAACACTTCATATTTTTAAAATGAGAGGATTTTCACCTTGGTGCCATTGTCTTATTAGCATAGGATTAGGGAACCTGTCACCTGACATTGTTGTATTGTTTGATGTTGCTAAAACCTTCCAGATGAAAGATGTATACTGTAAGTGTAAAGAGACCTTACAGCTCTGTCACCTCCTCTATATAAGGCCAAGTCATGCTCAGAAGCTCACTTCATTCGTAAGGGAGTTTCTGAGCAAGGAGCATCTTCTTCTGAACTGGAAGACATCAAGATTCACTGGAAGCTTTACTCTCAAGATATGGTTGTGCTAGGCTTTATCTTATCTCTCACAATCCTTTCACTAGGGCATGGGGTGCCCACTCTTTTTAACACAAAGGAGGCCACATTTCCTTTACAAGGATCTACACACAGACTGAACGCTTCACCTGTTCTTCATGGAGAAAGACTCCCCCCATGATATGAAATATCCAGTCTACATGATGCACATGTACCAGAATCTCATGTCAGGGAAATTTAAAGATCTGTCCATTCAGGGAGAACCTGTTCTTCAGGAATCTGACACAGTTTTGAGCCTCATTGCAAAAGGTAAGTTCTAATTTTTATAATAATGTTTATATAATAAATGCATGTACCAGTTGAGACTATGTATTAACAGACATATAAAACATACTTCTGTAAATAATACAATTAGCAGCAGTTACTCAAAATTACTTTGTTGTCTTTAACTGTGCTTTATGGTAAAGGACAATATATTACATATATACATAATGCAGAGTTAAACATCATGTCTACACATCTAACATTTGCTTTCTATTTTTTCCAAGGATGCACCCAAGTGGATAACCTGTGGAAATTATCTTTCAACATGTCTTCAGTCTCCATAAGCAGTGAGTTAAGGCTGGCTGAGCTGAGAATTCACTTGTCTTCCTTTCAGAGGTTCCAGAATGTGACACTAGATATCTACCACACCAAGGGAAATGTGGAGAGACTATTCCTAGGGTCGGTCACCATAGATTCCCTTGTTACTCCAGGTTCCTCCTGGAAAGTCTTTAACCTGACACAGATGCTGCACCGCTACCTCTATCATAAAGAGAGAATCTCCAGTGATGAATACACAGATCTACTGGCAACTTCACATGAAGAACAGAAATGCAATGGTCTCCTAGCTGAAAGAATCATGTTGGTGGTATTTTCTACAGATACGCCCTCTTCCAAACTCACTAGCTCAAGTCTCATTGAAACAGTTGAGTCCTCAAAGTATGTCAAAACAGAGGCAGACACCAGAGAAACAGGCAGGAGGCGACACAGGAGGAATCATTATGACCAGAACAGCATAATAAGAAGTGGCTTTCATTCTCGGCCTGTGGGAGATGGTAAAACCCTGTGTAAGAGAGTAGACATGATTGTGGACTTTGAGAAAATTGGTTGGGGAGACCTGATTTTTTATCCCAAGAGATTCAATGCTTATCGATGTGAAGGATCCTGCCCGATTCCACTGGATGAGAACTTCAAGCCAACAAACTACGCCTACATTAAGGTAAGTCATGCCAAAAGTCTTTTTCTATTTTTTTGCTTTATTGTTATTATGAATATATATGTTTTGATAATGAATAACTATATCTATATAGATTTTACTAAAAGGTTCACTGCCAAAAAATGCTTACACTGAGCCTGTCCTCAGATTACTTGGATAGTGTCTTACCTTTACCTTTTTTGACTAATGTTTTCTCTTTTTCTTGTTTTTTTACAGAGTTTGGTTAACTTCTTCGATCCTAAAAGAGTAGAATGTCCATCATGTGTACCAGTGAAGATGAGGCCTCTATCAATGCTCATGTATGAAGGGGATGAAATTGTTCTGAAACACCATGAAGACATGATTGTAGAGGAATGTGGATGTTATTAAGGACAAGCATACAGTTGGGTGCCCTATAATTAAGCACTGATACAAACAGCTGAGAAGAGTCTTCTACATTAAGCGCAACAGGGGCAAAGCCTCAAACTGTAGGAGATGCTGAAAAACTTCTGATAAAGACTTGAAGGAGATGCAAGACATTCAGGGCTGATACTGAAGATGAATGAAATAGTCAAGGCACTTCATAAAAATAAAAACTGTTACTTTAAAATAAAAAATAATTGTTTTACATTGTACAATATCTTATGTATTTTCACTGCTCAAACTTAAAATTAAGAAATAAGTATTTTTGTGTTGCAAATGCCGAGGAATATATTGGGATGTAAATAAATGTATTTATATATTACAATGCTTAAACAATAAAGAAAGACACTAAAATATCTTGTTTCTAATTTGTTTTTATACATATGTACATATGGTTATTTATTTCATGCTGGTCCCGTAGCAAGTTGTATATACACTTTCAAATATATCATCTTGTAGGTACAATGTCTCAGTATGACACAAATCTCATGTACCTAAACCTACAATATGGATTTGCTCTTTTTTTAATTGCAAAGAAAATGAAATCATTATATATGAAGACTTTATATGGGATAGGTTGGGACCCAAATAGGTCCCTATGCTGCTTTCAGTTTTAATAGACATTAATATGAATGTAGTTCATGTTAAACATTAAAGTATATTCTTTCTTAAACATAGCTCATGTTCTTCTGGCCCAAAATGTGCCCTCTCCTCCTTTCACCAGTACTATTGATGGTATGGCCATTAACCCTGTTCATTTGGTACACTGCCTTTATCTTTGACCAGTCCCTCTCCTTCACAGTCATATAAATGCTACTGCAAAACCTGTCACTTTCCTCCACAATACAACCAATATACTGCCCTCTAATGTACCTGTGAAAAGTAATTATTATCACTCATAGAGTACTACATGAAGCCATTAATCCTGCCCAGGCAATAACAAAACCTATTTTGTTCTGCATCTCAAGGTTCTGATGTTTTTATTTGTAGACTGTGGGTAGTAGAATCATACCACTGTGGTGTTACTTTCAATCTGCACTGTCACACCAATAAAGGGGTATACAATCCCACTCCCCCAGGGTCAGGTTGGAAGTGTCTGTCTATGACTTTTCCATGTACATGTAGTCAATACATTTTTCTCTTAAAGCAACATCAACATCTCTTTATCTGAGGGGGTCTCATAAAACTCCACAACATTCTCCATACCTCTAACCAGTTTAGCAGCCTATGAGTAAGTGCCCACAACAGGCATGAACTGCATCAGGCCATGTTTTAATATATCTAATAGATTTTTGTATTTTTTTACTTTGTTTGATAATTTGTTTGTATCCTTTGTTTGCCTGGATACTTTTTGGAGGGACTTGCATATCTGTGTTGGTTTCCATGTGCATGAACCCTTGGACTCGGGTGAACTGTGAGTATGTCTTCCCATCCCATATTCTAATCTGGACATAGTTTTGACTTAGTAGTGTTTTTAACAGGTTGTGTGCACCATACTCTCTTTTTGTAGTTTAGCTGCACATCTATACACTCTCTCCAGCTCATTTATATCCCCCTTACAGGGGAACTATCGAAAATTAAAATGTAATATAAGCTTCAGCATACTGAAATAAGAAACTTTGTAAATTCAATCAATTAAACATTCTGCATCATTTCTGAAATAATCAAGTTTAAGTTCACTATCCCTCTCTCAGCATCAGTTTCTCTTCTTTCTCTCTTCATGCAGCAGTTGGGTGTCAGATATTCATTAATAGTTAGATCTAATATATCTTATGGGGGGCTTCGTATCAGATGTAATAGAGTTCATTCAAATAACTGATTCCAGTACAAACAAAATCTAACAGATTCTGCATATAGAGAGACATGCTGTCTAGTGATTTTAATAGAGTGAGCTCTAATACATCTTCTAGGCAAAAGGAGCCCCCTATAAGATATATTGGATCTAACTGTCAATGAATATCTGGCTCCCAACTGCTGCATGAAGACATAATGAAGAGAAACAGATGCTGAGAGAGGAATAGTGAAGAACAACTTGATTATTTCAGAAATGTTCAGGAAAATTCAATCATATTGACTGCATGGACCAGTGATCTACCAGTTTGGTTTTGAATGTCTGAATTGTGAACCAATATCTGTCCATACATGGGTTCCAGTAGAGGACCTATAAAACATGTTGTGTGTCCATCCATTAGATCCTTACCACCGCATTTGCTGGTGAGTCGAATGAAATATGCACAATGTATGCTGAGTATATTGCTGGGAGTGCATTAAATTCATTGGATTAATTAGGACATATTCTATATCTGTGTAGCATGCAGACAAAAATATTAAACCTAGCATATATTCCTGTGCTAAATAATAGAAAACTAAAGTTATTTTAAAAATACTAAAAGTGGAGGCTGATAACAAAGGGATTCAAAAAACAATTAATAGGATTTGTATGTTGTACTCTATTATTAATTGCAATTTGTTCCTGCCCCTCCCATTTTTTATGTAATTCTCATCCATCATGTCATTGGACTACCAGACATAAACTCATTTAGCTAGCAATAATCAGTAAATATACATGTGCTCTATTCAGTATACATGAATCTTAATATAAACATATTGTGCAAAAACGAGTAAAAGTGAATGCAGACAGAACACTGAAACATGTTAAGACATAACACCCCAAACCACATAGGTACTGTGGGTTCATAAGCATATATATGTAGCGCAATAATAAATTGAGTGGCACCGTCTCTATTAATTGTGCCACGGATGAGACCTTTCTCTCACGTGCCAGCCCTCACAGTAGGGTGGAGGAAGGGTGTTGTGCAACTGTAAAAATGTGCTTATGCACAAGAACTGGACGCCAGTGGTTATTTTATGCTTAAACAAGAACTGAGTTTATTTACAACACAATATCCACAATGGAGTTCATAGAACATATAGCATAAAGGATTAGTTTATACTCACAGTACCAAAGAACACAGCTTAGTCCCTGCAGGCAAGGGAACAGTTACAGCAGTAGTTAAGCAGCAATTGAGAAGGAACCCCAGATTTCAGCCTGTGCCCTAATTGGAACCTAGGGGAAATTCTACCACCCCTAAGTGTATGCACTTAGTCCCAACTTCTGGGTTATCAGTACCCGGGATCCTAATTCCTCTGACTCTCCTAATCGGAGCATTGAGCTGCTCAACTATATAACCTATCTATCACTCCTAGAGTGACCTATGAAAGAGTATAGCTATCCACGTTTGATATGTAATACTTTACCCTTTGATGAGATTATTGGTGACATTAGTATAAAGTCAAAGAGAGTGCCAGGCAGAGTCACACAGTCACCCACCAGTGGCGTCTGAGTCTTTAGAACTAAAAGGTGTCACCATGAACACACGTAAATCTCATGGGCAAATATAGTGAGACAGAGATGTCAGGAGAACATGTCCCAACTGAAATTCAAAATCTGCTGTTAAGTTTTATTACATTGAGCCTTAACAGCTCCAAATAAAAACTGCAGATCTTGCTCATCTTACAGCCGTTTTACTGCCATTTGCCCAAATATCCATATTGACAGTCTGGGTCAGATGGAGACAATAGATACTAGGGGGCAAATTCACTAAGATGCAAAGTTGCGCCAGATGCAACTTCGCCGCACTTCGCCACAATTCGCCACACTTCGCCAGGCGTATTTTCGCCAGCGCTCCGCAAATTCACTAAAATCCAAAGTTGCGCACAGGGGTAGCGTAAGTTTTCGAAGTTGCGCTAGTTTTAATTCGCCAAGCGAAGTTTCGCTAGCGATGGTTCATTTGCATACGGCGCGAAATTCAAATTTCAATGGAGGAACACGTATCACCACTTCAAATGCCTAGAAAATCTTCAAATCAGCAAATAAGAATTTTATTTTGCACCTACACATGTGCCCACTGTCTAGGTAAGTTGCCATGAGTCAGGAAATGTAGGGGGGAAGGAGGGGAGCCCCAAAAAAAATTTCGATCTTTTTCCGCCTATCAGCCATCATGTAGAAAACACGCCAGTGTTTTTTGGGACTTAGAAAAAATTTTGACTTTTTTTGAAACAATCCCTATCTACTCTATTGCGCTTCGCCAGGTCTGAGGTGGCGAAGGAAGTCTAGCGTAAAAGGTAGCGTTCAGTACACTGCGCAAGTTAGTGAATTTGCGTAGTTACATCGCTAGCGAAAATTCGTCTGGCGTAAGGGTGCGAAGTAACACTAGCGAAACTACGCCAGCGTTCGTTAGTGAATTTGCGCAGTAGCGAAAAATGCCAAACGCTAGCGAATTAACGCTAGCGTTCGGCGCTTAGTGAATTTGCGCCCAGATGAAGCCGGCCTGCCTTGTAATCCATTCTAGAGCTGTCACAGTCCAAACTCATGACTTGAATTACAGGAGCCTATGTTATTTTATTTATGAAAGGAGAAAACAATAATGAAGGAACACTGACCCAGACTTGGAATCAGATATGAATAAAAGTTCAGCTTCCGTGCACAGAGGTTCCCAAACTGGCTGAACCCTAATTTCACCCTATGTCATTGTATTTATAAATGGAGAAAGAAAACAATATGGTTTTATGTAGTTAAGGGACCAGGAACACTGACCCAGACTTGGGATCAGATATGAATATATGTTCATTTCCCCTGTATAGAGGTTCCCAAATTGGTTCAACCCCAGTTTCATCTCATGCACTGGATAGGATTAGAATTAGATATTAGAAATGTGGGTGTATAAAAAGGGAAGACTTCATTAACTGGTTCTTTAGTTGTGTAGGCAGAAGAAAAATAGCAGTTTGCAATCTCTGTTTTTCCCGGCTCTTTTACCACTACTTAGTTGCCCTTCTCTGGGCCCTCTCTAATACAATAATGTCCTGTTTGAGTGATGGAGACTAAAACTGTACGACATATTCTAGATGGGGTCTTACCAGTGCTCTATACAGTGGAAGTAATGCTGCTCTGAGTCCTCCTGTCAAACGAAATACAGCCTTTCTTTCCTTCTATTGTTTACACATGGGATTCTGTATCAGACTTTCTATTTTCAGCAAAAACATCCAGGGCATGGGCTTGAGCATGCTCAGTTTGCTCCTCTCCCCCTCCCTCCTCCCCTCCCTGCTGTAATCTGAGCCCAGAGCTATGAGTGAGCAGGGAGAGACTCAGGCAGAAATTGATGTCACAACAAGCTAATATGGCAGCTGCTATCCTAAACAAACAGAGAGAGCTTCTAGAGCAGTTTACTCTGGTATGGTAAATCATTCTGCAGAATAAATATAGTGTTATAGCTTGCACTATTGTGGCTAATCTATTGGCAATAAACTGCTTCGGGAGCTTTACTTCTCCTTTAAGCATACTATAAAATCACGTAAACATTAAATAAAGCCAATAGGCTGGTTTTGCTTCCAATAAGGATTAATTATATCGTAGTTTGGATCAAGTACAAGCTACTGTTTTATTATTAAAGAAGAAAAATTAAATCATTTTTAAAAATCTAGATTAATATATTATAATAGAGTCTATGGTAGACAGCCTTTCCGTAATTCTGCACTTTCTGGATAATGGATCCCATACCTGTAGTATGTTCCACAAACATGAACAACACAAATCAGGGGCACACATGCATCCTAGGTTACATCAGCCAGAGAATGGACAAAGTTCTGTCTTTTACACAAAGATATATCACAAAGATGCCACTGTTTAATATGTGTCTATATATTGTGTATCTATACATGACATAGATCTATGTACTTTACAGGTTGCTAAATATACAGTAGGAAGAAGACTAATACCAGTATAAACATTGTACAACAAATTTAAACAGGAATGTTGCTCATTATAGATTCAAAATAGTATTTATTCTATGCTAGCAATGTAATTAATTAAAAATCTATTCTTTGGTAAAAACCTAACAAACCTTCTACCATTTTAGAATTTGTGCTCTTTTAAACTGTATATGAAAATTATTTACATTAAAAATGTGTATTTTTTTAATTTAATATTATGAGTATTAATACATGAATACATCCAAAAATCAGTTATGGTTTCCATTTTTTAAAGATAATGCAAATAAAATATTTTATAAACTTTTATATGTATGCTATATAAACCACTATAAATATTCAATTAATATCCTTGGAATGCTTTGTACATTCACTGTAACGGTGAGAGGTGCCAGTTGCCCAGGCTGAACCTGTTAGCTGCTGTCACTTCTCTTATAAACTGTTCTCTGAAGTTCTATAAAGCTAGCTCATAACACTTCATATTCTTCATATATGATAGGATTGTCTCCTTGGTGCCATTGTCTTATTAGCATAGGATTAGGGAACCTGTCACCTGACATTGTTGTATTGTTTGATGTTGCTAAAACCTTCCAGATGAAAGATCTGGAGTGTGAAGAGACCTTACAGCTCTGTCACCTCCTCTATATAAGGCCAAGTCATGCTCAGAAGCTCAATTCATTCCTAAGGGAGTTTCTGAACAAGGAGCATCTTCTTTTGACCTGGAAGACATCAAGATTCACTGGAAGCTTCCCTCTCCAGATATGGCTGTACTAGGCTTTATCTCATATCTCACCATCCTTTCCCTAGGGCATGGGATGCCCACTCTTCTTCACTCAAAGGAGGCCACATTTCCTTTACAAGGATTTACCCAGAGACTGAAAGCTTCACTTGTCCATCGTGGAAAAAGACTCCCCCATGATATGAAATATCCAGTCTACATGATGCACATGTACCAGAATCTCATGTCAGGGAAATTTAAAGATCTGTCCATTCAGGGAGAACCTGCTCTTCTGGAATCTGACACTGTTTTGAGCCTCATTGCAAAAGGTAAGTTCTAATTTTTATAATAATGTTTTATACTGTAAATAAATGAATGTACCAGTTGAGACTATGTGTCCACAATTTAGAATTAAACATGTATTGCATATTTCCTAGTTAACGTACATATAAAACATACTTCTGTAAATAATACAATTAGCAGCAGTTACTTAAAATGACTTTGTTGTTAACTGTGCTTTATGGTAAAGGACAATATATTACATACATACATAATGCAGAGTTAAAAGTCATGTCTCCACATCTAACATTTGCTTTCTATTTTTCCCCAGGATGCACCCAAGTGGATAACCGGTGGACATTATCGTTTGACATGTCTTCAGTCTCCATTAGCAGTGAGTTAAGGCTGGCGGAGCTGAGAATTCACTTGTCTTCCTTTCAGAGGTTCCAGAATGTGACACTAGATATCGACCACACCAAGGGAAATGTGGAGAGACTATTCCTAGGGTCAGTCACCATAGATTCCCTTGTTACTCCGGGCTCCTCCTGGAAAGTCTTTAACCTGACACAGATGCTGCACCGCTACCTCTATCATAAAGAGAGAATCTCCAGTGATGAATACACAGATCTACTGGCAACTTCACATGAAGAACAGAAATGCAATGGCCTCCTAGCTGAAAGAATCATGTTGGTGGTATTTTCTACAGATAGACTCTCTTCCAAACTCGCTGGT
The DNA here is from genome assembly GCA_038501925.1 of Xenopus petersii. Lineage (NCBI taxonomy): Eukaryota > Metazoa > Chordata > Amphibia > Anura > Pipidae > Xenopus > Xenopus petersii. Next base: position 138,489,339 of record CM076676.1, on the reverse strand, counting down.
TCCCCCAGTCTTATTGAAACAGTGGAGTCCTCAAAGTATGTCATAACAGAGGCAGACACCAGAGACACAGGCAAGAGACGACACAGGAGGAATCATTATGACCAGAACAGCATCATAAGAAGTGGCTTTTATTCTCAGCCTGTGGGAGATGATAAAACCCTGTGTAAGAGAGTAGACATGATTGTGGACTTTGAGAAAGTTGGTTGGGGAGACCTCATTATTTATCCCAAGAGATTCAATGCTTATCGATGTGAAGGATCCTGCCCGATTCCACTGGATGAGAACTTCAAGCCAACAAACCACGCCTACATTAAGGTAAGTCATGCCAAAAGTCTTTCTATTTTTTTTGATATTGAATAACTATATCTATTTATATTTTACTAAAAGGTTCACTGCTGAAAATGCTTACACTGAGCCTGTCCTTAGATTACTTGGATTGTGTCTTACCTTTACCTTTTTTGACTAATATTTTCTCTTTTACTTGGTTTTACAGAGTTTGGTTAACTTCTTTGATCCTAAAAGAGTAGAATGTCCATCATGTGTACCAGTGAAGACGAGGCCTCTATCGATGCTCATGTACGAAGGGGATGAAATTGTTCTGAAACACCATGAAGACATGATTGTAGAGGAATGTGGATGTTATTAAGGAAAATCATACAGTTGGGTGCCCTATAATTAAGCAAAGATACAGACAGCTGAGAAGAGTCTTCTACATTAAGCGCAACAGAGACAAAGCCTCAAACTGTAGGAGATGCTGAAAAACTTCTGATAAAGACTTGAAATGTTAGATGAAGGGAAAAGTCAAGGCACTTCATAAAAAAAGACTCTTTTACATTGTACAATATGTCATTCCAGAAACTTGAAATGAGAAAATAAGTATTTTGTTTGTTGCAAACGCTTCAAAAAGATTCTGCAAACTTAGAATGTATATATGTATTTATATATTTCCATATGCTAATAATAAAAAAGTTTGTTTCATATTTATTGCTCGTACTATGTTTTTTTATATGAACTTATTTGTTTTTTACTTGTTTAATTCAGATATTGTAGCAAGTTATGTGGTATCCAGTTCTGAATTACGGAAAAGATGCCTCCCATCGACACCTTTATAATCAAATAATCCAAATTTGAACTAATAATTTCCTATTTCTCTGTAATAATAAACAGGTTTTCATTGTAGGCAATTCTATACAACAAAAAAATGTTTCTAATATAGTTAGTTAGCCAAAAATGTAATGTATAAAGGCTGGAGTGATTTGAAGTCAGTCAGGACACTACTTCCTGCTTTTCAGCTCTCTTGGTTTACACTGACTGGTTACCCTGGTTACCAGGCAGTAACCAATCAGTGACTTGAGGGGGGGCACATGGGTCATTTCTGTTGCTTTTGAATCTGAGCTGAATGCTGAGGATCAATGGCAAACTCACTGAACAGAAATGTAAATATAGGAAGACTTATACCAATATAAATATTGTACAGGTATGGGACCTGTTATCCATAATGCTCAGGACCTGGGGTTTTCTGGATAATAGATCTTCTCATAATTTGGATCTTCACACCTTAATACTAGAAAATAAGGTGAACATTAAATAAACCCAATAGGCTGGTTTTGATGAATTATATCTTGGTTGGGATCAAGTACAATGTACTGTTTTAATTTTACAGAGAAAAGGGAAATTGTTGTTAAAAATTTGGATTATTTGGATAAAACGGAGTCTATGGGAGATGGCCTTTTCATAATTCAGAGCATTCTTTCCCTTATGACCCCTACCACAAGCTTTCCTGTCACTGATGTCAAACTAACAGGCCTTCTGTTTTCAGCCTGAGATCAGAATACCCTTTTGAATGATAGCGACACATGACCAATATCTCAGCATCATGCCAGTTCTTAAAGAATCCTAAAATATTTACCTTGGATGAATACCATCCATTCCTGGACCTTTGATTGCCTTCAGCCATCCTAGTCTCTTTTACATTTCCTCCTGAGTCATACAGTCATCAATAGTTATATTAGATATTAGAATTGGGGGTATAAAAAGGGAAGCCTCCATTAGCTGGTTCTTCAGTTGTGTAGGCAGAAGAAAAATAATCTGTTTTTTCCCCCCTGCTCTCATCACACAAATGGTCTTGATCAGATATTTAGGATTCCACACATTCTTCATTTTTTGCTTCATTTTAAAAAAAATATATGTAGGGACCTATAGGTGCTGCTAGTCCCTATAGAGTTAATCCCCTACCTTTCTTTGTAGTTTCTTATAGCTTTGGTTATTGGGCACAAGCCCTTGTGACAGGCTAAAGTGTAACAGCTACATCTATTGGTCAAAGGGTGCAATGACACTCCCTTGCCACACTGCTATATAGTGTTGTGCAGGGAGTGGCCTCTTCCTCTTTGGCTCCTGGTGTCTGTGCTGCTAGGTGTTTCCCATTGGGAATCACCATAGGCCCCAATCACCATAGGCCCCAGTAAGCTATTTACCCCAAAGGGACCTGACACCTTTGTTGCTTAAGTCGGGGACCAGGCAACCCTGTGAACAAGGAACAGCTAGCTTAGTCAGTACTTTGTAATAGACTCTCTAGGAGAGTGAGACAGAGAGGTGTAGCAGTAAGAGCAGTTGTCGCTCCAACGAGGATTGTAGAAGGAAGTAGCTTTCCCACAAGGCCTGTTTGCCTTTAGAGCAGGGAACTCAGTTGATAGGCATCTAGGTTAGCAAAGGACTACCTGTACCCTACCTGATCGATCCCGATCCCCTCACTGGCACATCGGTTAAGTGAGAATTGATGTACACCTGTCTGCTGATACCTTAAAGGAAAACTATACCCCCAAAATGAATACTTAAGCAATAGATAGTTTATATCAAATTGAATGACATATTAAAGAATCTTACCAAACTGGAATATATATTTACATAAATATTGCCCTTTTACATCTCTTGCCTTGAACCACCATTTTGTGACTCTATCTGTGCTGCCTCAGAGATCACCTGACCAGAAATACTACAACACTAATTGTAACAGGAAGAAGTGAGGAAGCAAAAGGCAGAACTCTGTCTGTTAATTGGCTCATGTGACCTAACATGTGGTTTGTATGTGAGCACAGTGAATCGTACGATCTCAGGGGGCGGCCCTTATTTTTTAAAATGGCAATTTTCTATTTATGATTACCCAATGGCACATACTACTAAAAAAGTATATTATTATGATAATGGTTCATTTACATGAAGCAGGGTTTTACACATGAGCTGTTTTACTCTTTTAGTATCTTTTAATAGAGACCTACATTGTTTGGGGGGTATAGTTTTCCTTTAAGGAGTTACATCTGCCTGACTGTGATCATTACTCTGTCCCAAGTGATTCCATCTGCTGCATCCAACAACTCCTGCGTGAGTAAACCTGATGTCATTTGCCTCTGGCATAATAAACCACCTCTCTTGTTTGCATTAAGGACCTCCTGGCATCCATGTATCCTTTCTAGCACTTAAACTGCCTGTGTTGTCTAGTTCTACTACCTCTTAAAGGGAAAGCTTTCACTTGGCGAAGGCCCTGCCCTGTAGTTTAGGTTGCATGTAACCCATGCTCATACCTTAGCCGGATCTCTTTAACTATTTGTGTGCAATACAGCCAAATAGGTGTTACATATATATATTGTATTCATCATACTCTCTGATGCAAATCCCATTTCCTTCTCTATAGCCAGTGGTGTAACTATAGAGGAAGCAGACCTCTCAGTCGCGGAACAGGGGGGGGGGGCCCGGGGAACAAGGGGGCCCGGGGAACAAGGGGGCCCAGACTGTGGGGTCTGCTTCCTCTATAGCTAGGGTTGCCACCCGGCCAGAATTTTACCGGCCTACCGGTAAAACACCTGCCAGGGCCGGGCCGGTATTACAAATTTACGGCAATGTAGCTGCCGGTAATTTGTAATACCATTTAGAAAATCCCCTGCCCGCCGATGAAAACTTACATTTTCGTCGGCTTCGGGCGGTGGCCCACCCCTTTTGTGATGCAACTCCTCATGGCTCCGCCCCTTTTGCAATGCTCCTTATCGGCTCCGCCCCTTTCTTTTGCGCCCCCCCACCAGTGGCCGGTAATTTTTTTTTTAAAAAAGGTGGCAACCCTATCTATAGCTAAAAAAAAACCCTCCTCCCCAGTTGCTGTCTTACCTGCTGTGATGAAAGGGGGCACAATTGGGGGAGGGCGGGATGTGGGCAGGGCAGAGGTGGGACAGGAAGTGGCTGAGAGGATGGGGACCAGAGTGCACTGAGCTACACCACTGTCTATAGCTCTATAGTTGTTTTGCTTTCCTAATTGGCTGAATTGTACCAAAAGAGCTGTCTTAGCTATTTGAATTTCTTACATTCATGTCTTTTCTTGCCAACCTTAACCCCAACTTCTGATTTCTGATGTCTTTCCTTGCTTACAAGGAGAATATACTTATATATATATATATATATAATAAGTTCAACGGTATTTAAGTAACCTTTGGCACAAGTTTTTCATTGCTTTGTGCCCAATTCAAGATCACATATATAAAACTCTGCTTCATCTACATAAACTATTTTCAAAAACATATTTACTTTTCTAGTAGTATGTTCCACAAACATGAACAACACAAATCAGGGGCACACATGCATCCTAGGTTACATCAGTCAGCGAATGGACAAAGTTCTGTCTTGTGTTTTACAGGCCTACAGATATGAGGCAAAGATGCCACTGTTTTATATGCATAACAATGTAACAATATGTATATACAGTGGGGCAAACTCACTAAAAGGCAAATTTTTACCAGCAAAGGCTCCGCACCTCTTCGCCAGGTATAAATTCATTACCACTACTCTAATTCACTAACGCAAAGTTGCGTCTATGTAGCCGAACGCTGGTGAAGTTTCACTAGCGTCAATTCATCAGCGCGGGCATTTCATATCGATCTTTAGCTAGCATTCAATTCTGCCTAGCAAAACTTTGTTAGTACTCTTATGCTTAGGTCACTTTGAATAGGGCGGGTACATATAAGTCGTATAGACGTCTTTATTATAGATGTTGGTGCAAATGCTTGAAGTGGCCACTGATTATTACAAATGTCTAAGGAAGCAAAATTACACGAGCTCACCCTAAAACAAATGTGGCATGCCCCTCAAATTGGTTGGAAAAAAAATGCTAACACAAAAATGTTTAATAGCTAGAGCTTTTGAAGGCAATCCCACTTTAAAATATGGAAAAACACCAGCGTTTTTTTAGAACTTTTATGAATTTCCAGCATACAGGATATAATGTCACTGACATAAGATTGAGGAGGATGAAGCTTCATCTTATCAGTTCGCCAGGTCTAAGGTGGTGAAGGAGAGCACTTGAGAAAGGAGGTTGTACCTCCGAAACGTTGTGTGGAGATCTCAAATAAAACCACTGAATTTGTAGCACAATTGCTGAAGTGTGTGCCATCTGATTTTTTATTTTTCTAAGGTGGCGAAGGAAACTCTGGCGAAAGAGGGAACATCCTGTAAAATTCGCACTTTAGTGAATTTGCGGAGTAACGATTACTCGCCTGAGCAAACATTCGCCTGGCTAAAGGGCATGAAACTGTGCTAGTGACGGCCTCTTTCGTTAGTCCTCTACGCCTGTTTGTAAAGTGGCGATATCCCTGAGGATGGGTATATCTTTGTCGATTTTTCGCTATCGATGGCAACTTCGCCCTTTAGTAAATCTTCCCTATTGCGTATCTATGCACATAACATAGATCTATGTACTTTACAGGGTGCTAAATATAAAAAAAAAAAAAGACTGATACCAGTATAAATATTGTACAACAAATTTAAACAGAAATGTTGCCTATTGAGTTGATTGCATTAAACATGCTCATTATAGATTCGAAATAGTATGTATTCTATGCTAGCAATGTAATTAATTATAAATGTATTATTTGGTAAAACCAAACAAACCTTCTACCATTTTAGAATTTGTGCTCTTTTCAACTGGCAACTACGGTATATATGAAAATTATTTACATTAAAAATGTGTTATGGTTTTCTAAAGTTAATGCAAATAAAATATTTTATACGTATCCTATATAAACCACTGTCAATATTCAAGGAAATACCGTGGCATGCTTTGTACATTTGTTCAAGTAATGGTGAGAGGTGCCAGTTGCCCAGGCTGAACCTGTTAGCTGCTGTCACTTCTCTTATAAACTGTTCTCTGAAGTTCTATAAAGCTAGCTCATAACACTTCATATTCTTCATATATATGAGAGGATTTTCTCCTTGGTGCCATTGTCTTATTAGCATAGGATTAGGGAACCTGTCACCTGACATTTTTGTATTGTTTGATGTTGCTTAGATATTTCAGATGAAAGAGGTATAAGTGTGAAGAGACCTTACAGCTGTGGAACCTCCTCTATATAAGGCCAAGTCATGCTCAGAAGCTCACTTCATTCCTAAGAGAGTTTCTGAGCAAGGAGGATCTTCTTCTGAGTTGGAAGACATCAAGATTCACTGGAAGCTTCCCTCTCCAGATATGGCTGTACTAGGCTTTATCTTATCTCTCACAATCCTTTCACTAGGGCATGGGATGCCCACTCTTCTTCACTCAAATGAGGCCACATTTCCTTTACAAGGATCTACCCAAAGACTTAAAGCTCCATCTGTACTTCATGGAAAAAATCTTCCCCATGATATGAAATATCCAGTCTACATGATGCACATGTACCAGAATCTCATGTCAGGGAAATTTAAAGATTTGTCCATTCAGGGAGAACCTGCTCTTCTGGAATCTGACACAGTTTTGAGCCTCATTGCAAAAGGTAAGTTCTGTTTTCATAATAGTATTTATATAAATTAATAAATGTGCCAGTTGAGACTATGTATTCGCAGTTTAGAAATAAACATGTAATGCATGTAATACTTAACACTTGATACTTAACCTAGTTAACTGACATAGAAAACATACTTCTGTAAATAATAAAAAAAAATTACTCAGACTTTTGTCTTTAATAGTGCTTTATGGTAAAGGACAATATATTACATATATACACAATGAAGAGTTGAAAGTCATGTCTCCACATCTAACATTTGCTTTCTCTTTTTTTCCCCAGGATGCACCCAAGTGGATAACCGGTGGACATTATCGTTTGACATGTCTTCAGTCTCCATTAGCAGTGAGTTAAGGCTGGCGGAGCTGAGAATTCACTTTTCTTCCTTTCAGAGGTCCCAGAATGTGACACTAGATATCTACCACACCAAGGGATATATGGAGAGACTATTCCTAGGGTCGGTCACCATAGATTCCCTTGTTACTCCGGGTTCCTCCTGGAAAGTCTTTAACCTGACACAGATGCTGCACCGCTACCTCTATCATAAAGAGAGAATCTCTAGTGATGAATACACAGATCTACTGGCAACTTTACATGAAGAACAGAAATGCAATGGTCTCCTAGCTGATAGAATCATGTTGGTGGTATTTTCTACAGAGAAGCCCTCTTCCAAATTCACTGGCTCCCCAAGTCTCATTGAAACAGTTAAGTCCTCAAACTATATCATAACAGAGGCAGACACCAGAGACACAGGCAAGAGGCGACACAGGAGGAATCATTATGACCAAAACAGCATCATAAGAAGTGGCTTTCATTCTCGGCCTGTGGGAGATGATAAAACCCTGTGTAAGAGAGTAGACATGATTGTGGACTTTGAGAAAATTGGTTGGGGAGACCTAATTATTTACCCCAAGAGATTCAATGCTTATCGATGTGAAGGATCCTGCCCAATTCCACTGGATGAGAACTTCAAGCCAACAAACCACGCCTACATTAAGGTAAGTCATGCCAAAGGTGTTTTTCTATTTTTTTTTTTGCTTTATTGTTATTATGAATATGTATGTTTTGATAACGAATAAATATGTCTATATATATTTTACTAAAAGGTTCACTGCCAAAAAATGCTTACACTGAGCCTGTCCTCAGATTACTTGGATAGTGTCTTACCTTTACCTTTTTTGACTAATGTTTTCTCTTTTTCTTGTTTTTTTACAGAGTTTGGTTAACTTCTTCAATCCTAAAAGAGTAGAATGTCCATCATGTGTACCAGTGAAGATGAGGCCTCTGTCAATGCTCATGTACGAAGGGGATGAAATTGTTCTGAAACACCATGAAGACATGATTGTAGAGGAATGTGGATGTTATTAAGGACAAGCATACAGTTGGGTGCCCTATAATTAAGCACCAGGGATGGGCGAATTTTTTCACCTCGTTTCGCCGAAAAAATTACGCCCATAGACTTGTATGGCGGCGTGCGTCAAAAAAAAAAAAGACGCGCATCAAAACAGTTTCGCTGGGCGACAACATTTTTTTGACGCCCATAGACTATAATGGGCGTCTGCGACATTTCACCCGCGGCGAATTTTTGGCGAAGCAAAATGGGTCAAATTCCCCCATCCCTATTAAGCACTGATACAAACAGCTGAGAAGAGTCTTCTACATTAAGCGCAACAGGGGCAAAGCCTCAAACTGTAGGAGATGCTGAAAAACTTCTGATAAAGACTTGAAGGAGATGCAAGACATTCAAGTCTTATATTGAAGATAAAGGGAAAAGTCAAGGCACTTCACAAAAATAAAGACTGTGTTACTTTAAAATAAGAAATAATTGTTTTACATTATACATTATACATTATCTTATATATTTTGATTGCTGAATCTTAACATGAAGAAATAAGTATTTTTGTGCTGCAAATGGGAATATACAGTATTGGGATTATGCAAACTTGAAATGTAAATAAATGTATTTATATATTACAATTCTTTAACAATAAAAAAGACACTGACATTTCTTGTTTCTAATTTGTTTTTTATACATAAGTATATCTTTTATATATTTAGTTTATTTCATGCTGGTATTGTAACAAGTTGTATATAAATGTTCAAATACTCACTGCACACACTGCATAATTGCATTCCTTATCATTTTGTAGGTCCAATGTCCCAGAATGACCTCAGGTACTGGTTGCAAAGAACAGAGCTTCATAGAGTTATGGGTATAGGGGGAAATGTACTATGGGCAGAAGTGGCTAACGCTGGTGAAAGTGAAAATTTGCCAGCGTGACGTCATTTCAACACTTTGCCGATTTACTAGCGGTAGCTGGCGTAATTTCGCCAAGGTGATAGACTCTGGTGCAACTTCGCACTCTAACGCCAGGTGAATTTTCGGTCTGGGAAAGAGATTTACTACGCAAATTCACTAAGTTTTTGATTTTGCTGACTGTTACCTCTATCGCCAGACTTGCCTTCACCACCTCAGACCAGTCGAAGTGCAATAGAGTAAATAGGAGTTCCTCAAAAAAGTCCCAAAAAATGCTGGCGTTTTTTCCTATTTAAATGGTGATAAACTGAAAAAGATCGTACCCTCCTTCCCCCCCTACATATAGGATGCCCACTCTTCTTCACACATTGGAGTCCAGATTTCCTTTACAAGGATCTATCCAGAGACTGGAACCTTCACCTGTTCTTCATGGAAAAAGACTCCCCCATGATATGAAATATCCAGTCTACATGATGCACATGTACCATGATCTCATGTCAGGGAAATTTAAAGATTTGTCGATTCGTGGTGAACCTGTCCTTCAGGAATCTGACACAGTTTTGAGCCTCATTGCAAAAGGTAACTTCTAATTTTTATAATAACGCCCCCAATTGCCTCCATACAGGTTGTAGGAGGTCCCCCACAGGTAAAAACAGCACTTCAGGTGGTGAATGGACGAAGTCAAAGTTTTAAAGAGACAGTATTCAAAAAAATTCTAATTTCGACGTTTTTTTCAAATTCAAATTGAAGTATGACTATTCTCTAGTCGAAGTACACAAAAAATAGCTCGAAATTCAAAGTTTTTCACTTCGAAACTTCACCTCGACCTTTGATAAATCTGCACCTATAGGCTGCTTTTGGGTCTATGGGAGACGGCCTTTCCACAAATCAGAGCTTTCTGGATAATGGGATTCCAGATAATGAATCCCATACCTTTACTACACTTTTAAACAGGAATGTTGCGTATAATTAATTGCATTAACCATAACATATTATGGATTCAAAATAGTGTTGATTCTACGTTAACAACTGTAGTCATTCAAAGTGTATTGCTTGGTAAAACCAAATAGACCTTCTACCATTTTGGAATTTGTGCATTTTTCAATCTGACAATTATATATGACAAGAAGTTACAATACTAATCTGTAATATTTTGTAGTTAAGATTATGCTAGAAATCTGACATCAGTTGGAGTCTGATGCAACTTAAAATATTTTGCAACTTTTGCAAGTATCGTATAGCAACTTCTGTCAATATCCAGGCAATTTCTTTGGAATGCTCATAACATTGTGCTTAATGGGGTGGCTAAATATAGGAAGAAGTCTGATACTAGTGTATATACATATATAATACACAAAAGCCATGAATATCTTGTAAATTATATCCTTATAAACGGTGAGTTCTGATGTCATCGGTTATAGATGGTGAGTAGTGATGTCACACAACTCAGTAAAACTCGTGTATCATAATAAAGTACCACCTGTTGCAAAATATGAGGATGTTAGAAGTTACCTAGGAGTTCCATGACCTGTATAAAAACACTCGGCTTTCGGCCTCGTGTTTTTATATGGTCATGGAACTCCTCGGTAACTTATAATATCCTTATAATTTACAAGAGGGGCTACTTTATTCACTATATATTGTACTACACATTTTAACAGGAGTTTTGCATATGAGTTAATTGGATTAAACATACTCATTATGGAGTCGAAATAAAAATGTTTTCATTAAAATTGTATTGCTTGATATAACTCAACAATCCTTCCACCATTTAAGAATTTGTGCTCTTTTTAACAGACAACTATTTATGACAACAATTTACATTAAAAATGTTCGTTTTTTTTTACTTAATATTATGATATAAATCTGAAATTAGATTTGGTTTTCTTAAAATAATGCAACTATAATATTTTACAAATTTTACATGTAGCAAACTATGTCTATATCCAATTAATTTCACTGGAATGCTTTGTACATTCACTGTAATGGTGAGAGGCTGAACCTGTTAGCTGCTGTCACTTCTCTTATAAACTGTTCTCTGAAGTTCTATAAAGGTAGCGCATAACACTTCATATTCTTCATATATGAGAGGATTTTCTCCTTGGTGCCATTGGCTCATTAGCATAGGGATTAGGAAACCTGTCACCTGACATTATTGTGTATTTTTTGTGTTGTTAAGACCTTCCAGATGAAAGAGGAATAAGTGTGAAGAGACCTTACAGTTCTGTCACCTCCTCTATATAAGGCCAAGTCATGCTCAGAAGCTCACTTCATTCCTAAGGGAGTTTCTGAGCAAGGAGCATCTTCTAAACTGGAAGACATCAAGATTCACTGGAAGCTTCCCTCTCCAGATATGGCTGTACTAGGCTTTATCTTATCTCTCACAATCCTTTCACTAGGGCATGGGATGCCCACTCTTCTTCACACATTGGAGTCCAGATTTCCTTTACAAGGATCAATCCAGAGACTGGAACCTTCACCTGTTCTTCATGGAAAAAGACTCCCCCATGATATGAAATATCCAGTCTACATGATGCACATGTACCAGAATCTCATGTCAGGGAAATTTAAAGATTTGTCCATTCGTGGTGAACCTGTCCTTCAGGAATCTGACACAGTTTTGAGCCTCATTGCAAAAGGTAACTTGTAATTTTTATAATAATGTTTATATAAATCAATAAATGTGGCAGTTGAGACTATGTATCTGCAGCTCATATTTTCCTAGATATCTAATAGACATCTAAAAAACAAATGCAATATCCAAACATCTAACATTATACTCTTATTTATTCTCAGGATGCACTCAAGTGGATAACCGGTGGACATTATCTTTCGACGTGTCTTCAGTCTCCATTAGCAGTGAGTTAAGGCTGGCGGAGCTGAGAATTCACTTGCCTTCTTTTCAGAGGTTCCAGAATGTGACACTAGATATCTACCACACCAAGGACAATCTGAAGGGGATCTTCCTAGGGTCAGTGGCCATAGATTCCCATGTTACTCCAATCTCCTCCTGGAAAGTCTTTAACTTGACACAGATGCTGCACCGCTACCTCTATCAAAAAGGGAGATTCTCAAATGAGCAATACACAGAAATCAAGACAACTTCACATGAAGAACAGGTTAGTTGCAATGGTCTCCTAGCTGAAAGAATCATGTTGGTGGTATTTTCTACAGATAGACTCTCTTCCAAACTCAGTGGTTCCCCCAGTCTTATTGAAACAGTGGAGTCCTCAAAGTATATCATAACAGAGGCAGACACCAGAGACACAGGAAGGAGGCGACGCAGGAGAAACCATTATACTCTTGACAGCATTATAAGAAGCGGCTTTTATTCTCGGCCTGTGGGAGATGATAAAACCCTGTGTAAGAGAGTAGACATGATTGTGGACTTTGAGAAAATTGGTTGGGGAGACCTGATTATTTACCCTAAGAGATTCAATGCTTATCGATGTGAAGGATCCTGCCCGATTCCACTGGATGAGAACTTCAAGCCAACAAACCACGCCTACATTAAGGTAAGTCATGCCAAAGGTGTTTTTCTATTTTTTTGCTTTATTGTTATTATGAATATATATGATTTGATAACGAATAACTATGTCTATATATATTTTATTAAAAGGTTTACTGCCAAAAAATGCTTACACTGAGCCTGTCCTTAGATTACTTGGATTGTGTCTTACCTTTACCTCTTATTTTGACTAATGTTTTCTCTTTTTCTTGTTTTATTACAGAGTTTAGTTAACTTCTTTGATCCTAAAAGAGTAGAATGTCCATCATGTGTACCGGTGAAGATGAGGCCTCTGTCAATGCTCATGTACGAAGGGGATGAAATTGTTCTGAAACACCATGAAGACATGATTGTAGAGGAATGTGGATGTTATTAAGGAAAATCATACAGTTGGGTGCCCTATAATTAAGCACTGATACAAACAGCTGAGAAGAGTCTTCTACATTAAGCGCAACAGAGACAAAGCCTCAAACTGTAGGAGATGCTGAAAAACTTCTGATAAAGATTTGAAGGAAATGCAAGACATTCAAGTCTTATATTAAAGATAAAGGGAAAAGTCAAGGCACTTCACAAAAATAAAGACTGTGTTACTTTAAAATAAGAAATAATTGTTACATTGTACAATATCTTATATATTTTGATTGCTAAATCTTAAAATGAAGAAATAAGTATTTTTGTGCTGCAAATGCTGGGGAATATACAGTATTGGGATTATGCAAACCTGAAATGTAAACAAATGTATTTATATATTACAATTCTTTAACAATAAAAAAGACACTGAGATTTCTCGTTTCTAATTTGTTTTTTGTTTTTAATACATAAGTATATCTTTTGATTGTTTATTTCATGCTGGTATTGTATATACACTTTCAAATACTCACTGCACACACTGCATAATTGCATTCCTTATCATTTTGTAGGTATAATGTCCCAGATTGACCTCAGGTACTGGTTGCAAAGAGCAGAGCTTCATAGAGTTACGGGTATAGTGTCTGCTATGGGGTTGTAGGGCTGTTCTGGGGAATACAATATGGACTTGCTCTTTTTTAAATTGCAAATAAACCTTAGCCAATATACATTATTCCTAGCGGAAAACCTGGTTATGTCAAATCCGCAGGGCCGGATTTACATAGTGGGAGCCCCTAGGCCCACTGCCGTTCGTTTCCCCTGTCCCCTCCCCTTTATTCTTGCAAATTTTCATCATTTAGATCAGAGCAATGGGGATTGGTGCATGGGAAACTAAAAAAAATATTCTATCTCCTGTGCATCCCCAGTGTTTTTGAATCAATGTGGGTGTGGTTGGGCAGCATTCCGACCTCCTAAAATCCTGCTGCCCTAGACCCGGGCCTAGGGGGCCTTTCCACAAATCCGGGACTGCAAATCCCCAGCCCTGGCAAATGTTTGTTTAGATTCAGGGATCTCCCTCTACTTTCCACTCACAGCAAGAGTTGGGGCTGTGTGCTGATAGATTTGGCTGGTGGGATACTTGCTTCTGAACAAAGTCTAAGAAAAACCTCGGTGCAACTCTGTTCTTGTGTTTTAGACAAAACTTAAAATCAGGGTACTATAGTAGATTTACGGGACAAAGTTATTATTTGATAAAATAATATTCAACCCATTTCTTCATCCCTTAACAAATTAATCACTCACATCTGTAAGCACCCCCAGGATATTGCTGACATCTTTAAAAACCAATGTAGTATTAATCCACTCTTCAGATAATCTCAACCTTTTTAACTACTCCACAACATTCTCCATCCCTCTAACAAGTTTAGTTGCATGTCAAAACTGCACTGCATACTCCAGATGAGGCCTCACCAGGGACCTATAAAGAGGCAGAATTATGTTTTCATCCCTTGAGTTAATGCCCTTTTTTATGCAAGACAGAACTTTATTTGCTTTAGTAGCCACAGAATGACACTGCCCAGAATTAGACAACGTGTTATCTACAAAATGAAGGATTATTTAGCCTCCAATAAGCATTATATCTTATTTGGGATCAAGTGCATTGTAATGTCTTATTATTACAGTGAAAAATGAATACTTTTTAAAAATCTGAATGATTTTAATACAATGAGTCTATGGGGCAAATTCACTAAGATGCGAAGTTGCGGCAGGCGCAACTTCGCCGCACTTCGCCAGGCGTAGTTTTGCCAGCGCCGCAAATTCACTAAAATCCAAAGTTGCGCAGGAGGGGTAGCGTAAGGTTGCGAAGTTGCGATAGCGTTGATTCGCTATGTAAAGCGAAGTTACGCTAGCAAAGGCTCATTTGCATACGGCGCGAAATTCAAATTTCAATGGAGGAACACGTATCAGCACTACAAATGCCTACAAAACCTTCAAATCAGCAAATAAAAATTTTATTTTGCCCTACACATGTGCCCACTGTCTAGGTAAGTTGCCATGAGTCAGGAAATGTAGGGGGGAAGGAGGGGAGCCCAAAAATGTTTTCGATCTTTTTCAGCCTATCACCCATCATGTAGAAAACACGCCAGCGTTTTTTGGGACTTAGAAAAAAATTTGACTTTTTTGAAACAATCCCTATCTACTCTATTGCGCTTCGCCAGGTCCGAGGTGGCGAAGGAAGTCTAGCGTAAAAGGTAGCGTTTAGTACACTACCTAGGAGTTCCATGACCTGTATAAAAGCACTCGCCCTTCGGCCTCGTGTTTTTATATGGTCATGGAACTCCTCGGTGACTTATAATATCCTTATATTTTACAAGTGGGGTTACTTTATTCACTATATATTGTACTACACATTTTAACAAGAGTTTTGCATATGAGTTAATTGAATTAAACATACTCATTATGGAGTCGAAATAAAAGTTTTCATTAAAATTGTATTGCTTGATATAACTCAACAATCCTTCCACCATTTAAGAATTTGTGCTTTTTTTAATGGACAACTATTTATGACAACAATTTACATTAAAAATGTGTATTTTTTTTTACTTAATATTATGATATAAATCTGAAATCAGATTTGGTTTTCTAAACATAATGCAACTATAATATTTTACAAATTGTACATGTAGCAAACTACAGTGGTGTGCAAAACTATTTGCCCCCTTCCTGATTTCTTATTCTTTTGCATGTTTGTCACACTTAAATGTTTCTGCTCATCAAAAACCGTTAACTATTAGTCAAAGATAACATAATTGAACAAAAAATGCAGTTTTTAAATGAAGGTTTACGTTATTAACGGAGAAAAAAAACTCCAAATCTACATGGGCCTGTGTGAAAAAGTGATTGCCCCCCTTGTTAAAAAATAACTTAACTGTGGTTTATCACACCTGAGTTCAATTTCAAAGGTTATAAAGCCATTTCTAAAGCTTTTGGACTCCAGCGAACCACAGTGAGAGCCATTATCCACAAATGGCAAAAACATGGAACAGTGGTGAACCTTCCCAGGAATGGCCGGCCGACCAAAATTACCCCAAGAGCGCAGAGACAACTCATCCGAGAGGCCACAAAAGACCCCAGGACAACATCTAAAGAACTGCAGGCCTCACTTGCCTCAATTAAGGTCAGTGTTCACGGTGGTAGTGGTGGTGGTCTGGGGTTGTTTTGCTGCTTCAGGACCTGGAAGACTTGCTGTGATAGATGGAACCATGAATTCTACTGTCTACCAAAAAATCCTGAAGGAGATTGTCCGGCCATCTGTTCGTCAACTCAAGCTGAAGCGATCTTGGGTGCTGCAGCAGGACAATGACCAAAAAACACACCAGCAAATCCACCTCTGAATGGCTGAAGAAAAACAAAATGAAGACTTTGGAGTGGCCTAGTCAAAGTCCTGACCTGAATCCTATTGAGATGTTGTGGCATGACCTTAAAAAGGCGGTTCATGCTAGAAAACCCTCAAATAAAGCTGAATTACAACAATTCTGCAAAGATGATTGGGCCAAAATTCCTCCAGAGCGCTGTAAAAGACTCGTTGCAAGTTATCGCAAACGCTTGATTGCAGTTATTGCTGCTAAGGGTGGCCCAACCAGTTATTAGGTTCAGGGGGCAATTACTTTTTCACACATGAAAATGTAGATTTGGATTTCTTTTCTCCCTAAATAATAAAAACCCTCATTTAAAAACTGCATTTTGTGTTTACTTGTGTTATCTTTGACTAATAGTTAAATGTGTTTGATGATCAGAAACATTTTGTGTGACAAACATGCAAAAGAATAAGAAATCAGGAAGGGGGCAAATAGTTTTGCACACCACTGTATGTCTATATCCAATTAATATCCTTGGAATGCTTTGTACATTCACTGTAATGGTGAGAGGCTGAACCTGTTAGCTGCTGTCACTTCTCTTATAAACTGTTCTCTGAAGTTCTATAAAGCTAGCTCATAACACTTCATATTCTTCATATATGAGAGGATTTTCTCCTTGGTGCCATTGGTTCATTAGCATTGGATAAGGAAACCTGTCACCTGACATTATTGTGTATTTTTTGTGTTGTTAAGACCTTCCAGATGAAAGAGGTATAAGTGTGAAGAGACCTTACAGGTCTGTCACCTCCTCTATATAAGGCCAAGTCATGCTCAGAAGCTCACTTCATTCCTCAGGGAGTTTCTGAGCAAGGAGCATCTTCTGAACTGGAAGACATCAAGATTCACTGGAAGCTTCCCTCTCCAGATATGGCTGTACTAGGCTTTATCTTATCTCTCACAATCCTTTCACTAGGGCATGGGATGCCCACTCTTCTTCACACATTGGAGTCCAGATTTCCTTTACAAGGATCTATCCAGAGACTGGAACCTTCACCTGTTCTTCATGGAAAAAGACTCCCCCATGATATGAAATATCCAGTCTACATGATGCACATGTACCAGAATCTCATGTCAGGGAAATTTAAAGATTTGTCCATTCGTGGTGAACCTGTCCTTCAGGAATCTGACACAGTTTTGAGCCTCATTGCAAAAGGTAACTTGTAATTTTTATAATAATGTTTATATAAATCAATAAATGTGGCAGTTGAGACTATGTATCTGCAGCTCATATTTTCCTAGATATCTAATAGACATCTAAAAAACAAATGCAATATCCAAACATCTAACATTATTCTCTTATTTATTCTCAGGATGCACTCAAGTGGATAACCGGTGGACATTATCTTTCGACATGTCTTCAGTCTCCATTAGCAGTGAGTTAAGGCTGGCGGAGCTGAGAATTCACTTGCCTTCTTTTCAGAGGTTCCAGAATGTGACACTAGATATCTACCACACCAAGGACAATCTGAAGGGGATCTTCCTAGGGTCAGTGGCCATAGATTCCCATGTTACTCCAATCTCCTCCTGGAAAGTCTTTAACTTGACACAGATGCTGCACCGCTACCTCTATCAAAAAGGGAGATTCTCAAATGAGCAATACACAGAAATCAAGACAACTTCACATGAAGAACAGGTTAGTTGCAATGGTCTCCTAGCTGAAAGAATCATGTTGGTGGTATTTTCTACAGATAGACTCTCTTCCAAACTCAGTGGTTCCCCCAGTCTTATTGAAACAGTGGAGTCCTCAAAGTATATCATAACAGAGGCAGACACCAGAGACACAGGAAGGAGGCGACGCAGGAGAAACCGTTATACTCTTGACAGCATTATAAGAAGCGGCTTTTATTCTCGGCCTGTGGGAGATGATAAAACCCTGTGTAAGAGAGTAGACATGATTGTGGACTTTGAGAAAATTGGTTGGGGAGACCTGATTATTTACCCTAAGAGATTCAATGCTTATCGATGTGAAGGATCCTGCCCGATTCCACTGGATGAGAACTTCAAGCCAACAAACCACGCCTACATTAAGGTAAGTCATGCCAAAGGTGTTTTTCTATTTTTTTGCTTTATTGTTATTATGAATATATATGATTTGATAACGAATAACTATGTCTATATATATTTTATTAAAAGGTTTACTGCCAAAAAATGCTTACACTGAGCCTGTCCTTAGATTACTTGGATTGTGTCTTACCTTTACCTCTTATTTTGACTAATGTTTTCTCTTTTTCTTGTTTTATTACAGAGTTTAGTTAACTTCTTTGATCCTAAAAGAGTAGAATGCCCATCATGTGTACCGGTGAAGATGAGGCCTCTGTCAATGCTCATGTACGAAGGGGATGAAATTGTTCTGAAACACCATGAAGACATGATTGTAGAGGAATGTGGATGTTATTAAGGAAAATCATACAGTTGGGTGCCCTATAATTAAGCACTGATACAAACAGCTGAGAAGAGTCTTCTACATTAAGCGCAACAGAGACAAAGCCTCAAACTGTAGGAGATGCTGAAAAACTTCTGATAAAGATTTGAAGGAAATGCAAGACATTCAAGTCTTATATTAAAGATAAAGGGAAAAGTCAAGGCACTTCACAAAAATAAAGACTGTGTTACTTTAAAATAAGAAATAATTGTTACATTGTACAATATCTTATATATTTTGATTGCTAAATCTTAAAATGAAGAAATAAGTATTTTTGTGCTGCAAATGCCGGGGAATATACAGTATTGGGATTATGCAAACCTGAAATGTAAATAAATGTATGTATATATTACAATTCTTTAACAATAAAAAAGACACTGAAATTTCTAATTTCTAATTTGTTTTTTGTTTTTAATACATAAGTATATCTTGTTTATTTCATGCTGGTATTGTATATACACTTTCAAATACTCACTGCACACACTGCATAATTGCATTCCTTATCATTTTGTAGGTATAATGTCCCAGATTGACCTCAGGTACTGGTTGCAAAGAGCAGAGCTTCATAGAGTTACGGGTATAGTGTCTGCTATGGGGTTGTAGGGCTGTTCTGGGGAATACAATATGGACTTGCTCTTTTTTAAATTGCAAATAAACCTTAGCCAATATAAATTATTCCTAGCGGGAAACCTGGTTATGTCAAATCCACAGGGCCGGATTTACATAGTGGGAGCCCCTAGGCCCACTGCCATTCGTTTCCCCTGTCCCCTCCCCTTTATTCTTGCAAATTTTCATCATTTAGATCAGAGCAATGGGGATTGGTGCATGAGAAACTAAAAAAAATATTCTATCTCCTGTGCATCCCCAGTGTTTTTGAATCAATGTGGTTGGGCAGCATTCCGACCTCCTAAAATCCTGCTGCCCTAGGCCCGGGCCTAGGGGGCCTTTCCACAAATCCGGGACTGCAAATCCCCAGCCCTGGCAAATGTTTGTTTAGATTCAGGGATCTCCCTCTACTTTCCACTCACAGCAAGAGTTGGGGCTGTGTGCTGATAGATTTGGCTGGTGGGATACTTGCTTCTGAACAAAGTCTAAGAAAAACCTCGGTGCAACTCTGTTCTTGTGTTTTAGACAAAACTTAAAATCAGGGTACTATAGTAGATTTACGGGGCAAAGTTATTATTTGATAAAATAATATTCAACCCATTTCTTCATCCCTTAAAGGAGAAGGAAAGATACAGAGGCATTTTATTGCCAATAGATTAGCTGCAATAGTGCAAGCTAGAATGCTATATATATTCTGTAGAATGTTTTACCATACCTGAGTAAAAAGCTCTAGAAGATCTCTGTTTGTTTAGGATAGGAGCTGCAGTATTAACATGGTGTGACATCACTTCCTGCCTGAGTCTCTCCCTGCTCTGGGCTCAGATTACAGTAGAGAAGGGGGAAGGGAAGAGGAGCAAACTGAGCATGCTCTTGCCCAGGGCAATGAGGTTTAAGATGAAGGCAGGAAGTCTGATACATAAGCCCATGTGTACACAATAGAAGGAAAGAT
Source organism: Xenopus petersii (assembly GCA_038501925.1). Taxonomy (NCBI): domain Eukaryota; kingdom Metazoa; phylum Chordata; class Amphibia; order Anura; family Pipidae; genus Xenopus; species Xenopus petersii. The sequence continues at coordinate 138,469,033 of CM076676.1, read as the reverse complement.
ATACAGTGTTTCTTTTGACAGGGGAGTCAGAGCAGCACTACTTTGGGGGGTTACTGGTATATTTAGATGGACCTTTCTGATAAGGCTTACTTAGTTTTAAACTTTCCTTCTCCTTTAACAAATTAATCACTCACATCTGTAAACACCCCCAGGATATTGCTGACTTCTTTAAAAACCAATGTAGTATTAATCCACTCTTCAGATAGCAATAATCTCAACCTTTTTAACTACTCCACAACATTCTCCATCCCTCTAACAAGTTTACTTGCATGTCAAAACTGCACTGCATACTCCAGATGAGGCCTCACCAGGGACCTATAAAGGGACAAAGTTATATTTTCATCCCTTGACTTAATGTCCTTTTTTATGCAAGACAGAACTTTATTTGCTTTAGTAGCCACAGAATGACACTGCCCAGAATTAGACAATGTGTTATCTACAAAACGAAGGATTATTTAGCCTCCAATAAGCATTATATCTTATTTGGGATCAAGTGCATTGTAATGTCTTATTATTACAGTGAAAAATTAATACTTTTTAAAAATCTGAATGATTTTAATACAATGAGTCTATGGGAGATGGCCTTTCTGTAATATGAAGCATTCTGGATAATGGGTTTCTGGATAACGGATACTATACCGGTATTTAGCTGGTTATTATACAGAGAATCTTTCTTTGTGTATACGCATTGTGCATCTATGTACATCACATTGCACTTAACAGAGTTGGTAAATATAGGAAGACTGATACCAGTATAAATATTGTACAGGTATGGGACCTGTTGTCCAGAATGCTCGGGACCTGGGGTTTTCCGGATAACAGATCTTTCCGTAATTTGGATCTTCATACCTTAAGGGGCATATTTATCAAAGGTCGAAGTTAAAAAAAACTTCGAACTTCGAATTCAAAAAGACCAATCGAATGGAGGTCGAAGTTTATTTGGGGTCAAAGTGGGCCGAATTCGGCCTACTTCGAATCGTACGATCGTACTTCAATTCGAAGTTTTTTTAACTTCGACCTTCGATCTCCCAAACTCCCCCAATTGCCTCCATACAGGTTGTAGGTGGTCCCCCATAGGCTAAAACAGCACTTCAGGTGGCGAATGGTCAAAGTTTTAAAGAGACAGTACTTCAAAAAAATGCGACCTTCGAATTTCGACGTTTTTTCAAATTCAAATCGAAACTTCACCTCGACCTTTGATAAATCTGCCCCTAAATCTACTAGAAAATCATGTAAAAACTAAATAAACCCAATAGGCTGGTTTTGCTTCCAATAAGGATTAATTATATCTCAGTTGGGATCAAGTATCAACTACTGTTTTATTATTACAGGGAAAAAGGAAATCATTTAAAAAAATTTGGATTATTTGGATAAAAATGGAGTCTATGGGAGACAGCCTTTCCACAATTCAAAGCTTTCTGGATAATGGGATTCTAGATAATGAATCCCATACCTTTACTACACTTTTAAACAGGAATGTTGCGTCCAATTAATTGCATTAAACATAACATATTATGGATTCAGAATAGTGTTGATTCTACGTTAACAACTGTAGTCATTCAAAGTGTATTGCTTGGTAAAACCAAATAGACCTTCTACCATTTTGGAATTTGTGCATTTTTCAATCTGACAATTATATATGACAAGAAGTTACAATACTAATCTGTAATATTTTGTAGTTAAGATTATGCTACAAATCTAACATCAGTTGGAGTCTTATGCAACTAAAATATTTTGCAACTTTTACAAGTATCGTATAGCAACTTCTGTCAATATCCAGGCAATTTCTTTGGAATGCTCATAACATTGTGCTTAACGGGGTGGCTAAATATAGGAAGAAGTTTGATACCAGTGTATATACATATAATACACAAAAGCCATGAATATCCTGTAAATGATATCCTTATAAACGGTGAGTTCTGATGTCATCGGTTATATGAGTAGTGATGTCATTTCTGTCACACGACTCAGTAAAACTTGTGTATTATAATAAATAAAGTACCCCTTGTTGCAAACTATAAGGATATTAGAAGTTACCTAGGAGTTCCATGACCTGTATAAAAGCACTCGCCCTTCGGCCTCGTGTTTTTATATGGTCATGAAACTCCTCGGTGACTTATAATATCCTTATATTTTACAAGAGGGGCTACTTTATTCACTATATATTGTACTACACATTTTAACAAGAGTTTTGCATATGAGTTAATTGAATTAAACATACTCATTATGGAGTCGAAATAAAAGTTTTCATTAAAATTGTATTGCGTGATATAACTCAACAATCCTTCCACCATTTAAGAATTTGTGCTCTTTTTAATGGACAACTATTTATGACAACAATTTACATTAAAAATGTGTATTTTTTTTTACTTAATATTATGATATAAATCTGAAATCAGATTTGGTTTTCTAAACATAATGCAACTATAATATTTTATAAATTGTACATGTAGCAAACTATGTCTATATTCAATCAATTTCCTTAGAATGCTTTGTACATTCACTGTAGTGGTGAGAGGCTGAACCTGTTAGCTGCTGTCACTTCTCTTATAAACTGTTCTCTAAAGTTCTATAAAGCTAGCTCATAACACTTCATATTCTTCATATATGAGAGGATTTTCTCCTTGGTGCCATTGGCTCATTAGCATAGGATTAGGGAACCTGTCACCTGACATTATTGTGTATTTTTTGGGTTGTTAAGACCTTCCAGATGAAAGAGGTATAAGTGTGAAGAGACCTTACAGTTCTGTCACCTCCTCTATATAAGGCCAAGTCATGCTCAGAAGCTCACTTCATTCCTAAGGGAGTTTCTGAGCAAGGAGCATCTTCTGAACTGGAAGACATCAAGATTCACTGGAAGCTTCCCTCTCCAGATATGGCTGTACCAGGCTTTATCTTATCTCTCACAATCCTTTCACTAGGGCATGGGATGCCCACTCTTCTTCACACATTGGAGTCCAGATTTCCTTTACAAGGATCAATCCAGAGACTGGAACCTTCACCTGTTCTTCATGGAAAAAGACTCCCCCATGATATGAAATATCCAGTCTACATGATGCACATGTACCAGAATCTCATGTCAGGGAAATTTAAAGATTTGTCCATTCACGGTGAACCTGTCCTTCAGGAATCTGACACAGTTTTGAGCCTCATTGCAAAAGGTAACTTATAATTTTTATAATAATGTTTATATAAATCAATAAATGTGGAAGTTGAGACTATGTTTTTGCAGCTCATATTTTCCTAGATATATAATAGACATCTAAAAAACAAATGCTATATCAAAACATCTAACATTATTCTCTTATTTTTATTTTTTCTCAGGATGCACTCAAGTGGATAACCGGTGGACATTATCTTTCGACATGTCTTCAGTCTCCATTAGCAGTGAGTTAAGGCTGGCGGAGCTGAGAATTCACTTGCCTTCTTTTCAGAGGTCCAAGAATGTGACACTAGATATCTACCACACCAAGGACAATCTGAAGGGGATTTTCCTAGGGTCAGTGGCCATAGATTCCATTGTTACTCCAATCTCCTCCTGGAAAGTCTTTAACTTGACACAGATGCTGCACCACTACCTCTATCAAAAAGGGAGATTCTCAAATGAGCAATACACAGAGATCAAGGCAACTACACATGAAGAACAGAAGGTTAGTTGCAATGGTCTCCTAGCTGAAAGAATCATGTTGGTGGTATTTTCTACAGATAGACTCTCTTCCAAACTCACTGGTTCCCCCAGTCTTATTGAAACAGTGGAGTCCTCAAAGTATATCATAACAGAGGCAGACACCAGAGACACAGGAAGGAGGCGACACAGGAGAAACCGTTATACTCTTGACAGCATTATAAGAAGCGGCTTTTATTCTCGGCCTGTGGGAGATGGTAAAACCCTGTGTAAGAGAGTAGACATGATTGTGGACTTTGAGAAAATTGGTTGGGGTGACTTAATTATTTACCCTAAGAGATTCAATGCTTATCGATGTGAAGGATCCTGTCCGATTCCACTGGATGAGAACTTCAAGCCAACAAACCACGCCTACATTAAGGTAAGTCATGCCAAACGTATTTTAATACTTTTTATTTGTTGTTTTAATATTGTTGTTAGAAATTTTTTTTTGAAAAATATTTCTGTATATATTTCACTATAAGGTTTATCAAAAATGCTTACACTTTAAAAAAAATCCTGCCCTTCTTAGGCGCAAATTCACTTAGAGCTGAAGCGCCGAACGCTAGTGTTAATTCGCTAGCGTTTGGCATTTTTCGGTACTGCGCAAATTCACTAACGAACGCTGGCGTAGTTTCGCTAGTGTTACTTCGCATCCTTACGCCAGACGAATTTTCGCTAGCGACTTAACTACGCAAATTCACTAACTTGCGCAGTGTACTGAACGCTACCTTTTACGCTAGACTTCCTTCGCCACCTCAGACCTGGCGAAGCGCAATAGAGTAGATAGGGATTGTTTCAAAAAAAGTCAATTTTTTTTCTAAGTCCCAAAAAACGCTGGCGTTTTCTACATGATGGGTGATAGGCTGAAAAAGATCGAAAATATTTTTGGGGCTCCCCTCCTTCCCCCCTACATCTCCTGACTCATGGCAACTTACCTAGACAGTGGGCACATGTGTAGGGCAAAATAACATTTTTATTTGCTGATTTGAAGGTTTTCTAGGCATTTGTAGTGCTAATACATGTTCCTCCATTGAAATTTGAATTTCGTGCCGTATGCAAATTAGCCTTCGCTAGCGTAACTTCGCTTTATATAGCGAATCAACGCTAGCGCAACTTCGAAACCTTACGCTACCCCTGTGCGCAACTTCGGCTTTTAGTGAATTTGCGGAGCACTGGCAAAACTACGCCTGGCGAAGTGCGGCAAAGTTGCGCCTGGCGCAACTTCGCATCTTAGTGAATTTGCCCCTTAGACTACATGCAAAGCTCTTGGATTGTCTCTTACCTTTGAGTCATTTTTGACAGTAACTAATGTTTTTTTTTTATCTTTTTCTTGGTTTTACAGAGTTTGGTTAACCTCTTTGATCCTGAAAGAGTAGTATGTCCATCATGTGTACCGGTGAAGATGAGGCCTCTGTCAATGCTCATGTACGAAGGGGATGAAATTGTTCTGAAACACCATGAAGACATGATTGTAGAGGAATGTGGATGTTATTAAGAACAAGCATACAGTTGGGTGCCCTATAATTAAGCACTGATACAAACAGCTGAGAGGAGTCTTCTACTTATTAAGGAATAGACATTAAAGACATTTAATGCTGGAGCTGTAGATGAAGAGAAAAGACAAGGAAATTTGTGAAAATGAAGACAGTAATAAAAAAGCAATTGTATAATATGTAATATAAAGTCACTGCAGAGATTTAAAGATTTTTAAAAAATGTCTTGCAAATGCTGAGGAATATATTGGGATTATCCTGACTTTAAATGTAAATAAATGTATCTATATTAAAATGTGCTAACAATAAAAGACTCAGCTTCTATGACGGGTAAAACTAATTTCCTGCTTGATGATTTACAATGACCCCCCCCCCCCTTAGCTCAGGCCTGGAACTAGGGGTAGGCAGAAAAGCCAGGTTTGAAAGGGTTTAAAGGGTAAGGCATTTTTTAGTAGCTTAAAGCACAAAATGTCTCAATGTCATGAGACTGGGTTTAGTGCAGAAGACTTCTTGTATTTGTCTATGTGCATTAGGCTATCTGCCTACCTCTAGGCAAGCTAAGAACATCACCCCTGTCAACTCTAACCCCTGCTCCTCACCTCACTGTAGGGGTGGGGTGATTGAGGGAGAGGTTTGTGCCTTGGGTGCATCTCACAGATGGCCCGGGGTCTTAAGATGGCCTTACATGGGTGGATAAAAGCTACCGAAAGACCGAGTCGGCAGTTTATTGGCCCGTGACGGCTTCCCTAATCATCATGTGGCCGGAGGTTGGCCAGATGTCGATCGGGCAGGGTTAAAATCCCTGCACAATTTTAAAGGCCTGTATTATTTGTGTTATAGCAATGCTGAAACTCTAGGCAGAGAACTTCATGAGAACTTCAAGCCAACAAACCATGCCTACATTAAGTTAAGACATGGCAAAAACCTTTCTTTACTTGTTTCGTTACCTTTGTTATTAGAAATATATGTTCCGATATTAAGGGGGTTACTTATCAAAGATTGAATATTAGAGTTTGACCTCAAATTAACTTACAACTGGATTGGTATCTTATTTAAGAAAAAACTTGAATGGAAAAAGCTTGACTCTGTGAGTCTGAGTAGCAAAACCTGAAAACTCAAATTAATTGAGTTTTCTGTGAAAAAAACCCTTGAATCACTCAAATCATTTGAGTTTTCTGGCAAAACACTCGAACATCATGCAGGCTATTAACACCTTCAAATGGTTTGAGGGACATCTGCCATTGACTACTACATGACCTCAACAGGTTTTAGATGGTGTATTTTTGGATTCAAGCTATTTCCGGGGTTTGGTAATAAATATAGAAAAATTTTAGATTTTGATTAACTCAGAAATGTGAGTTTTGACAAACAAATTTAATTTTCATGAAAAATACAACTTGAACCTTAATAAATCTGCCCCTAGGTAACTATATCTATATGGCTGAGCTCCAATAGATACACACAAAACCTTTCCTAAAGTACTTGAAGAGATCTTGAAGTGTTTATTTAATTGGATTGTATCTTTTACTCTAAAAAGTATTTTATCACAATAACTAATATTTTCTGTTTTACAGAGTTTGGTTAACCTCTTTGATCCTGAAAGAGTAGAATGTCCATCATGTGTACCAGTGGAGATGAGGCCTCTGTCAATGCTCTGAAGGGGGTGAAATTGTTCTGAAACACCACAAAGACATGATTGTAGAGGAATGTGGATGTTATTAAAGGAACAGTAACGTCAAAAAATAAAAGTGTTATAAAGTAATGAAAATATAATGCAGTGTTGCCCTGCACTGGTAAAACTGATGTGTTTGCTTCAGAAACACTAATATAGTTTATATAAATAAGCTGCTGTGTAGCAATGGGGGCAGCCATTCAAAGGAGAAAAGGCTCAGGTTACACAGCAGATAGCAGATAAGCTCTGTCTGTCTAATGGTGTTATCTGTTATCCATTAGTTAACGTGTGCCATATAGCTGTTTTTCAGTTTCCGCCATTGCTCCACAGCATCTTGTTTATATGAACTAAACTAGCGTTTCTGAAGCAAACAGATCAGTTTTACCAGGGCAACAGTACACGATATTCTCATTACTTTAAAACACTTAAATTTTTTGGTGTTACTGTTCCTTTAAGGAAAATCATACAATTGGTTGCCCTATTATTAAGCACTTACGCTAGAAAAAGACTTCTACATAAAGAGTAACAGAGGAAAAACTTGGAGAAAATCAAGGCCATTCAAGGTTTAAGCTAAAAATGAATACAGAAGAAGAAATCCAGTAGCACTCTGACGTTGATGCAAAAACCTTTAGTGATTTATTTAGCCCATATACATACAAAACAAGGGCAACGTTTCAGGCCATATTGGACCCTTTATCAAGCCTTGGTGGATTTCTGGGCTTTTTGCAGCATCTGGGTTTTTTTGATCGTTCGAATCAAGGATTTGTACAAGATACTGCTTTATTGTTACAGAGAAAAAGGAAATTGTTTAAAAAAAATGTGAGCTATTAGTTTAAAATGGAGTTTATCTCTGGATATCGGGTTTCAGGATAACGGATTCCAGACCTGTATTCAGTGTAAGCTTAATCATTGCAGCTCCTAACACCAATACATATTGCCCAGGGCCGGAAATTAGGGGTAAGCAGAGTAGGCACTCACCTAGGGTGCAATCAAGGTAAGGGGCACACTTTTAAGGGGAATTTTATTTTAACCCCTGGTTTGCATGGCCTTTAATATGATGGATTTTTTTGGCTGCTGCTGACACAGGTACAGATTGGGAGAATATAAAGGATTGGCTGCTTCTGGCTCAGGTATATGAGGCAAGACGCTGTCAGGTACACAGATGTTTGGGGCAATATGATGGATATTTGGCTCCTGCTGGCACAGGTATAGATTAGGGGCAATATGATGGATGTCTTGGTTTATGCTGGCACATATACAGACTTGGGGGCCATCTGAGGGATTAACTGCCGTTGGCACAGGTACAAATGGTGGCAATATGATAGGTGCTGGCACAGGGAGCAATATGAATGGTAAGGTGGAAAATGGTAATGCAGGACTGGGGGGGGGTGGCTGATTAAAGCCGTTGCCTAGGGTGCCAAAATACCTTGGCCCGGCCCTGATATTGCCCCTTTTACAGCTGCACATGTACGGAGAAGCATCCTTGCTTAGAATTGCTTAGAACCTAATAGCTATATATGACAATTTGCATTGTATTATTACATTGCAAACTTTTATTATGTTAGATATGAACCATCAAGTATGATAATTATATAGAAGATAATCGGGTTAAGATATTTTAGTTATTTTACATATCAACAATCTCTGTCTATAAGTAAGCAATATCCTTGGAATGCTTTGTACATTCACTGTAATGGTGAGAGGCTGAACCTGTTAGCTGCTGCCACTTCTCTTATAAACTGTTCTCTGAAGTTCTATAAAACTAGCTCCTGCTTAACACTTCATATTTTCTAAAATGAGGGGATTTTCTCCTTGGTGCCATTGTTTTATTATCATAGGATTAGGGAACGTGTCACCTGACATTGTTGTATTGTTTGATGTTGCTAAAATCTTCCATCTGAAAGAGCTATAAGTGTGAAGAGACTTTACAGTTCTGTCACCTCCTCTATATAAAGTCAAGTCATGCTCAGAAGCTCACTTCATTCCAAAGGGAGTTTCTGAGCAAGGAGGATCTTCTTCTGAGCTGGAAGACATCAAGATTCACTGGAAGCTTCCCTCTCCAGATATTTGCTGTATATAATATATGAGCTGGATTAGGCTTTATCTTATCTCTCACAATCCTTTCACTAGGGCATGGAGTGCCCACTCTTCTTCACTCAAAGGAGGCCACATTTCATTTACAAGGATCTACCCAGAGACTAAAAGCTTCACCTGTACTTCACGGAAAAAAACATTCCAACAATATGAAATATCCAGTCTACATGATGCATATGTACCAGAATCTCATGTCCAGGAACTATAGAGATCCATCCATTGTAATGGAGTCTGTCCTTCAGGAATCTGACATTGTTTTGAGCCTCATTGCAAAAGGTAAGTTCTCGTCTTATTATTTTTTATATAATTTAATGAATGTGATATCTTCAGTGGCAGTTGAGACTGTGTGCTCATAAATATACAGATATTACAGACTATATTCAATAGTTTTCCTATTTAATAGCAATCTACCAACTACCTTTCATGTGAAAGGAAAATATACTACATATAACACAAAGCCAAAATTTCTGCCAAAATACCTAAAATTGTCTTCTTATTTTTTTCTCAGGATGCACCCAAGTGGATAACCGGTGTACATTATCTTTCGACATGTCTTCAGTCTGCATTAGCAGTGAGTTAAGGCGGGCTGAGCTGAGAATTCACTTGCCTTCTTTTCAGAGGTTCCAGAATGTGACACTAGATGTCTACCACACCAAGGACAATCTGAAGAGGATCTTCCTAGGGTCAGTGACCATAGATTCCCATGTTACACCAGGTTCCTCCTGGAAAGTCTTTAACCTGACACAGATGCTACAACTCTACCTTTATCAGAAAGGGAGAGTCTCCAGTGATGAATACACAGGGCCAAAGGCAGCTTCACATGAGGAACAGAAGGTTAGTTGCAATGGTCTCCTAGCTGAAAGAATCATGAAAGAATCATTTTCTACACTATCTTCTAAACTCACTGGCTCATATGAGGAACAGAAGGTTAGTTGCAATGGTCTCCTAGCTGAAAGAATCATGAAAGAATCATTTTCTACACTATCTTCTAAACTCACTGGCTCATATGAGGAACAGAAGGTTAGTTGCAATGGTCTCCTAGCTGAAAGAATCATGAAAGAATCATTTTCTACACTATCTTCTAAACTCACTGGCTCATATGAGGAACAGAAGGTTAGTTGCAATGGTCTCCTAGCTGAAAGAATCATGTTGGTGGTATTTTCTACACTATCTTCTAAACTCACTGGCTCCCCAAGTCTTATTGAAACAGTTGAGTCCTCAAAGTATGTCATAACAGAGGCAGACACCAGAGAAACGGGCAAAAGGCGCCACAGGAGGAATCATTCTGACCAGAACAGCGTTATAAGAAGCGGCTTTCATTCTCGGCCTGTGGGAGATGATAAAACCCTGTGTAAGAGAGTAGACATGATTGTGGACTTTGAGAAAATTGGTTGGGGAGACCTAATTATTTACCCCAAGCGATTCAATGCTTATCGATGTGAAGGATCCTGTCCGATTCCACTGGATGAGAACTTCAAGCCAACAAACCACGCCTACATTAAGGTAAGTCATGCCAAAAGTCTTTTTCTATTTTGTTCTTCTATTATTATTATGAATATATATGTTTTAAAAATGCTAAAATACCTAAAATTGTCTTCTTATTTTTTTCTCAGGATGCACCCAAGTGGATAACCGGTGTACATTATCTTTCGACATGTCTTCAGTCTGCATTAGCAGTGAGTTAAGGCGGGCTGAGCTGAGAATTCACTTGCCTTCTTTTCAGAGGTTCCAGAATGTGACACTAGATGTCTACCACACCAAGGACAATCTGAAGAGGATCTTCCTAGGGTCAGTGACCATAGATTCCCATGTTACACCAGGTTCCTCCTGGAAAGTCTTTAACCTGACACAGATGCTACAACTCTACCTTTATCAGAAAGGGAGAGTCTCCAGTGATGAATACACAGGGCCAAAGGCAGCTTCACATGAGGAACAGAAGGTTAGTTGCAATGGTCTCCTAGCTGAAAGAATCATGAAAGAATCATTTTCTACACTATCTTCTAAACTCACTGGCTCATATGAGGAACAGAAGGTTAGTTGCAATGGTCTCCTAGCTGAAAGAATCATGAAAGAATCATTTTCTACACTATCTTCTAAACTCACTGGCTCATATGAGGAACAGAAGGTTAGTTGCAATGGTCTCCTAGCTGAAAGAATCATGAAAGAATCATTTTCTACACTATCTTCTAAACTCACTGGCTCATATGAGGAACAGAAGGTTAGTTGCAATGGTCTCCTAGCTGAAAGAATCATGTTGGTGGTATTTTCTACACTATCTTCTAAACTCACTGGCTCCCCAAGTCTTATTGAAACAGTTGAGTCCTCAAAGTATGTCATAACAGAGGCAGACACCAGAGAAACGGGCAAAAGGCGCCACAGGAGGAATCATTCTGACCAGAACAGCGTTATAAGAAGCGGCTTTCATTCTCGGCCTGTGGGAGATGATAAAACCCTGTGTAAGAGAGTAGACATGATTGTGGACTTTGAGAAAATTGGTTGGGGAGACCTAATTATTTACCCCAAGCGATTCAATGCTTATCGATGTGAAGGATCCTGTCCGATTCCACTGGATGAGAACTTCAAGCCAACAAACCACGCCTACATTAAGGTAAGTCATGCCAAAAGTCTTTTTCTATTTTGTTCTTCTATTATTATTATGAATATATATGTTTTAAAAATGCTAACACTTTAAAAAAAACTGTCCTTAGATTACTTGGATTGTGTCATATCTTTTAATTTTTTGACTGTTTTCTCTTTTTTACAGAGGTTGGTTAACCTCTTTGATCCTGAAAGAGTAGAATGTCCATCATGTGTACCAGTGAAGACGAGGCCTCTGTCAATGCTCATGTACGAAGGGGATGAAATTGTTCTGAAACACCATGAAGACATGATTGTAGAGGAATGTGGATGTTATTAAGGACAAGCATACAGTTGGGTGCCCTATAATTAAGCACTGATACAAACAGCTGAGAAGAGTCTTCTACATTAAGCGCAACAGAGGCAAAGCCTCAAACTGTAGGAGATGCTGAAAAACATCTGATAAAGACTAAGATAAAGGAAATGCAAAACATTCATGGCTGATATTGAAGATTAAGGGAAACACCAAGGCACTTTGTGAAAATAAAGACTGTGTTACTTTAGCATAAAGAATAATTGTTTTACATTGTACAATATTTTATATATATATTCATTGTGGAAACTTAAAATGAAGAAATAAGTATTTTTTGTGGTGCAAATTCTAAGGGTTAAAAGTTAATATGTTATATGTATTTGTATACTGCAATGTGCTGCTAATAAAAAGGTAATTTCATATTCTTCGTTTGTAAGTTCTAATTTTACTTTTAAAACTCATGGATTCATTTATTTTTTGCTAATTCACCTACTGTAACACGTTTTACATCATCTCAAATAATCACATTCCAAATAATCTCAGAATACAGGTATGGGATCTATTATCCCGAAGGTGTTCTGGATAAGGGGTCTTCCTTTGATTTGGATCTCCATACCTCAAATCTGCTAAAGATAATTTAAGCATTAAATTAACTCAATAAGATTCTTTTGTCCCCTATATGGATTGTTGCAGTTTAGTTACCATCAAGTGCAAGGTCCTATTTTATTATCACAGTGAAAAGGGGGAATCCTTTTTAAAAATGTAAATTATTTAAAGGAAAAGTAAACCTTTCTCAAATCTTACCTAACCAGAACATCAGAACAGCCTCTTTCTTTCTCCTGACAACTTCCTTGACTACTTGGTGGTCAGATTGATCATAAAATGACCAGCAGGTGGCGCTGTTGTAACAAAATGAATTCATATTAACAGTATATGTATCCTTTAATATCTTGGAATGAAAACAAAACAATGAATGTACATTGCAATTTAAATTTCATTATAAATGGTGCTTAGTGATGTTATCAGTTATAATCGGAGCTTAGTAATGTCATTTTTGTCACATGACTCACTGAAACTTGTGTATTACAATAAATAAAGTACCCCCTGTTGCTAAATTCTGTTTATAACCAATGACATCACTAAGCACCGTTTATAGCCTTATAATACACAAAAGCTATGAATATCTTGTAAATTATATCCTTATAAACAATGAGTTCTGATGTCATCAGTTATAAATGGTGAGCAGTGATGTCATTTCTGTCACATGACTCACTGAAACTTGTGTATAATAATAAATAAAGTACCCCATGTTGCAAAATATGAGGATATTAGAAGTTACCTCGGAGTCATGACCTTCGGCCATGTTTTTATATGGTCATGAAACTCCTCGGTAACTTATAATATCCTTATAATTTACAAGAGGGGGTACTTTATTCACTATATAATACACAAGAACCATGAATATCCTGTAAATTATGTCCTTATAAACGGTGCTTAATGATGTTATCGGTTATAATCAGAGCTTAGTGATATCATTTCTAGAGAACTGTTGAACAAAGAGTTTCAAACAACACTGAAGATGAACTACAACTCCCCTCTTGGAAAGCTTAGCATAGTAATTGACTACATGCACCAAAATCATAAGCTGTACCGGTAATACATAAAAACAAGGCACAGTATCTGGAGGGACCCCTCAGGTTAATACATATATCATATGCCCATATATGGCCCGTTAATAAAACCTGGAAAAATTGACAAATCATTGTTTTAATAGCTGAAGTTATTATTTGGTGGTAGGTAACATATTGCTTAAAATCATTATATGCCTTTAAGGGAGAAATCCCAGGAGTACTACCAAAACTGGCATATGATTAAGCATAAGTCTCCTGTATAAAAGCCCCAAACCAACTTATAAGGCACAAAAATATAACAATTTAGTGTTTCTTAGCTGAATTCCATCATAAGAGTTAATCCGCCTCCCCAACAGCTGTTTTGTCAAGAAAGTGTCTTTTTCTCACCTCTTGAGAAAGTCACTTTCGTTGGAGAGTTGTTTTAGAGTTGTGATTGGGACTAATATTCCCTAATTGAACTGCTGTTTCTAAATTATATGGGTGTTGTAGTTCATGTTGGGGAGGCATTTATCAAAAGTCGAATTTCGAATTCATATAAGTTTTTTTTAAACTCGAATAAATCAGATTATACTCGAAATTCGATTGGGAAGTTATTTAACGATAAAATCGAATATCTAATAGCTCGAATTCATTTTGATTAGAATAAACTCAAATTGAGTTTTTTCTCTTAAAAAAACTTGAATGTCAGGAAGGCTATTAAAGGACCAGTTAAAAGGAAAAAAACGGTTCTTTAAGGTTTCCGGACGTTCGTCCCTGTAGCCGTTTCTGTCCCGTTCTCCAACCGGTAAAAACTTTAAGTAAAACAATCTGTGAAACAACGCTTCACAAGGAAGCTCAGGATAAACAAGAAAGAAATGGTGGAAATATAGTGTAGTATATTTTTTGGTAATCAGCCACCTCTTTGTGCGGAACACTATATTATTTGTGAAACCCACTCCAACATCCACCAAAGATCACCATCAGGGGAGGGTGGGTACTCACAGACGTTTAAAGTGATTATAGGCCTCTCTTTCGATATATACAACGCTCCTATTCCAAATGCTGTCTGAATTTTCTAAAGGAAAAGTGCTTCATATGGTGTAAAAAACGTTTCTTTAATAAATATGCATAGATTAAAATCACACTCACATAAAAACAAGTGGAACGGGCATATAGCAGTCTTTCCCAGGTCCGCAGTGCTTCTATCCGATCCGCTGCGCTTGGAGTTCAGTTTGTTTACAAGCCGGCAGAAAACTCTTTTCGCAGCGTGTCCTTGTCTCGGGCGCACTCGAGTGGAGTCCAGAGTGCGCCCGAGACAAATTAAACTTTTAAATCGCTAAGTCTTTATTAAGAAATAACTTACTGAACCTCCGCTTCTGCTCCTCTTCAGAAAAGGTGATCCATTGTGCGGCACTCGATTTCTCCTCCCTGCTTTCCTTATAGGTGATAGCCAGGGAGGAGAAATCGAGCGCCGCATGATGGATCGTCGCCGTGTAGTCCTTTCTGAAGAGGAGCGCAAGCGGACTTTTGGTAGACCTCTCCCATTGACTTATACATGAACTCTGCAGGTTTTAGGTGGCCAATAGTCGAATTCGAGTTATTCCCTGGGTAAAGGTTTGATAAATTTCGAAATTGAGTTTTGATTATTCCCAATTAGAATTGAGTTTTGACCAAAAAAACTGCCCCTAAGGCGGCCCTTAATAAATCTGCCCTTAAGGTGGCTATAGACGCACAGATAATATCATACAAAGCAAATTCTCGTATGTATATGGTGGGAAACGAGCCAAACGATATCGGCAGAAGACTTGGATATTGGTCGGCTGGTCAATCGGGCTGGACGGAAAATTTTGATCTGGTGCCTTTGAAGTCACCCAAACTTCGGCCATTGTTAGTGCTGAATTGTCAGATACAGGTAGAATTCTAATGTTTCTACCTGTATATCTGACGATTCAGCTCTACACGTGTGTATTGAAACAAACAATCTTTCTTGGAACGATCTTTTCCAGGAAATATTATAATTGTTACGTCTATGGCCACTTTTAGTGTTGGTATAGAAATATGAATACCAATTACAAATTGTATTGTCTTCATCAAAGTCAATTTTAAGGTGAAGTAACCCTTATGTGGGTGAACACTTTTAGGGTTTTTTTGTTTTTTTTAAAAAAACAGAGAAAAAATTTACACAACAGGTATGGGACCTGTAATCCAGAATGCTCGGGACCTAGGGGTTTCCGGATAAGGGATCTTTACGTAATTTGGATCTTCATACCTCAAGTCTACTAGAAAATGATGTAAACATTAAATAAACCCAATAGGCTTGTTTTGCTTCCAATAAGGCTTAATTAGATCTTAGTTTGGATCAAGTACAAGGTACTGTTTTATTATTAAAGAGAAAAAGGAAATAATTTTTAAAGATTTGGATTATTTTGATAAAATGGAGTCTGTGGGAGATGGCTTTTCCGTAGTTTGATGCTTTCTGGATAATGGGTTTCTGGATTAGACTCGATTTTCATAAATGGAAAATGAAGAAAAAAATGTAGGCACATCCCCATACTTTTCCCGTTATCAGACACAGCAGACTGGACTTAAACACGCATGTCTTAATCAAGTTTGCACAAACTATAGTCACCCAACTAACATCTACAGTATAAATTGTTCAGTGTAGTATTGCAGTCCATTTCACAAAACTATTTACCTGTACTAAGGCTTCCTAGTTGAAACCCTCCCTTAATTCCTACCTATGTGTTTTGCATTCACCAGCCTAATAAAAGCTTTTAAGCCTTCCAGTAACTCCTAGTTACATTCCATATAATAACCCTTACTACAGTCCTTTCTTTGTTTCTTCATTAACCCCTTCCTTAGAACCCCTTCCTATAATGCATATTCTTGTTCTAGCATATAAACCCTTCCTGCGAATCCTTCCCTAAGTCCACTAGGACCCTTTCATAGTTACATAGTTAATTTGGGTTAAAAAGTTCAAAATCCACCAAGTTCAACTGTTCCAAATGAAACCCAGTGCACATACCTACCTACACCCACTGAAACTATAGATACTATTACTGTATCTATATTAATTGTAGATTTTAGTATCACAATAGCCTTTGATATTATGTCTGTCCAAGAAATCATCCAAGCCATTCTTATAGTCATTAACTGAATCAGCATCACAACATCACCCGGCAGTGCATTCCACAACCTCACTGTCCTGACTGTGAAGAACCCCCTACGTTGCTTCAAATGAAAGTTCTTTTCTTCTAGTCTAAAGGGGAGGCCTCTGGTACGGTGATCCACTTTATGGGTAAAAAGGTCCCCTGCTATTTGTCTATAATGTCCTCTAATGTACTTGTAAAGTGTAATTATGTCCCCTCGCAAGATTCTTTTTTCCAGAGAAAACAACCCCAACCTTGACAGTCTACCCTCATAATTTAAGTCTTCCATCCCTCTAACCAATTTAGTTGCACTTAGTCTCTGCACTCTCTCCAGCTCCATTTATATGGAGCTGGACTGGAGCCCAAAACTGTACTGCATACTCCAGATGAGGCCTCACCAGGGACCTATAAAGAGGCAGAATTATGTTTTCATCCCTTGAGTTAATGCCCTTTTTTAATGCAAGACAGAACTTTTGCTTCAGTAGCCATCTTCATAGAACAATTTCTTTATCCCCCTACTTTTTCCATAATAGAACCCCTTTCTCACAGATATCAATTCAGATCTGAAGAAATTCAGCTATGTCTTAATCATGTACACTCTTCCAGCGGTAACCCCATGTTCTGCCCAGGCCACGCCTCCACTCTGCCAGGTAACACCCCTGCTCCAACTGATTCTGAGAATTTCAGATAAAACATATATACTTCTAATGTATTTATTCCTATATAACTTATAAGTTATAAAGCTACTCCCTCCTTGATACTGTCCCTTTCTAAAATTGGTCAATTTGTTCCTCTACGTATCCCTTTTTATAACACATCTAACACCTTAACCTACAACCTATGTGTCCAATCCCAAACACAGCAAACATCAGGGCTGGATTTACATAGCGGGTGCCTCTAGGCCTGCTGACGTACGTCACCCACATCCCCTCCCTTTTATTCGCACAAATTTTCATCATCAGGACCGAAGCAATGGGGATTGGTGCACAGGACTATTGGTGCACAAAACTATTGTATCTCCTGTATTTTTGAACCAATGTGGGTGTGGTTGGGCAGCATGCCGCCCCCTAAAATCCTGCCGCCCTAGGCCTGGGCCTTGGTGGCCTCACCACAAATCCGGGCCTGGCAAACGTGAGAATTACAGGCACATGAATACGTTTGTTTTTTCCTTTAATTTCACATCCTACTAAGATGCTACATTTCTTTTATATCAATGATGAATTCATTGTCCATTGGTATTACTAAATATGTAAGGCCCTAGGTAAGCCTTTGCAGTTCCTTGTACAGCCAATCATTTCATGGAACTTTAAAAAAAAAAAAAAAAAAAAAAAAAACAGTACTAAGATGCATTTAAATACATATGATAATTGCATGTTTCAGATACCTAAAATGGCAGTAGAACTAGATATAGATATGCTAGTGTCATTATTGGTGAAGTTTCTGGTGTTTGACAAGATGTGAGCTGTGGGAGAAGCTTCTATCACACACAGTACAAGAGTATGGCCGCTCTCCCGTATGCATTCTGAGGTGGATAATAAGGTTGGAACTACGACTGAAGAGTTTCCCACATTCAGAGCAAGCAAAGGGTTTCTCCCCTGTGTGGATCAGCTGGTGTTTCAATAATGTTGAGCTCTGGGTGAATTTCCTGCCGCACTCCTTGCATTCATATTGTTTCACTCCCCTGTGGGTTCTCTGATGGCTCGCGAGGTTGGACTTGTCAGTGAAGCCTTTCCCACAATCCTCGCAGGAGTATGGTTTTTCTCCTGTGTGAGTCCTTTGGTGGATTACCAGGTGTGACCCACGGGTAAAGGCTTTCCCGCACTCTAGACATACATAAGGCCTCTCACCAGTGTGTATAATTTGGTGTTTGACTAACGTGGAGCTACAAGAAAAACTCTTTCCGCACACGTTACAACCAAAAGGCCTGTCTCCTGTATGAGCTTTCATGTGCAGGACTAAGCGGGAGTTGCAGAAAAAGCTCTTCCCGCATTCACTGCATGCAAACGGTTTCTCTCCCGTGTGTGTTCTCTTGTGTAAGACTAGAGCTGAACGGTAAGGGAAGCTCTTCCCGCACTCAATGCACAAATAAGGCTTCTCTCCTGTGTGAGTCCTCAGGTGACTGACAAGGTTGGACCTGTCTGTAAAGTTTTTGCCACAGTAGGAGCAGATGTATGGTTTCTCCCCCGTGTGTGTTCGGTAGTGGACCACCAGATTAGCACTTCGAGTAAAGCTTTTATCGCACTGAGTGCATTTGTAGATTTTCTCTCTTTTACTGATGATTCGGTTGCTAAGGGCATCAAGCTTTGCCACAAGACGCTGGCTACATTCAGTGCATTCGCTTTGCAGCTGGGCATTGTAGAATTTGGAGTAGGGGCTAATATTCGTTACAATGATGCCACACTCGGAACACATCTCTTTCACTATGTGGGTTCTCTGGTGCATGATCAGATGGGTGTTCTGAGAAAAGGCTTTGTCACATATAAGGCAAACATATGGCTTCTCTCCTGAGTGAGTTCTTTGGTGCTTTACAAGAGTCGACTTTTCGGCAAATCGCGCCCCGCATTCATTGCAGGTGTACGGCTTCTCTCCCGTATGAGTTTTCTGGTGGGACTTGAGGTGGGAACTCTGAATAAAGGACTTCCCACATTCCAAACAGGAATACCGCCGGTCTCCTTTGTGACCATGCTTGGTTTTAGTCACTGGCAATAAGAACACATCTGGTGCATTTGCATTTCCAAGGCTGTAGTTCCCAGACTGCGAATAGAGATTATCTTGGTATGTCCAATATGACTTTGGTAAACCAACCTGGTAGTTGCTTGCATTATTCCCTGCAAAAAACTCCAAAGAGTTAGCAAAATCTGATAACCAGATGGTAGCCTAAAAGGGCAAGGAAAGTTAAAATAAACAATGTTGTACATTATGTTTTGTGCTTCTGTACCAGCCCAAGGCAACCACAGCCATTTAGCAGTAAAGATCTGTGTCTCCAAAGATGCCCCAGTAGCTCCCCATCTTCTTTTCTGCTGATTCACTGCACATGCTCTGTGCTGCTGTCACTTACTGAGCTTAGGGACCCACTCACAATATACAGTACACATAGAATAGAAATGTCACAATATAAGGCTGAGTAGTAATTAATACAGATAATTACTACATGGCAGCACAGACACCAGTGCAATTAGCATCAAAATTTAATAATCAGCCCTGTAGCATCAGCTTATATTACAGGCCAACCTCATTTTCTGCTTGATTTGCAACAACCCCTAAGCTTAGCTTGCCAACAACTTTCCAAGATGGTGACCCCCTGTGACAAGTTTGAAGTCCTGGATCATTGCTGCTATTTAGAAGCTGAAACTTTAGGCTGGTGCAATAAGTTCAGTTTATAAAATATGTCATTTTTAGGTCTATTCATTTTTAGGGTTTAGTTCTCCTTTAAGAACAAGCTTTCTTGCCTATCCAAAAAGTTGGTAGTGGAACTGTACTGCACATACTGACTGGGATGGCAAAGGCTTTGCAACTGCAGAAAAAATGTGCATCCTCCCTATTTATCTTTTAGACTGAAGCCCCTGGAAGCCATGACAGTACCTGACCCGAATGGGGTCTGAATGGGTGTGGGGCAAAGGGACTGGCAGTGCACATACTGTATCACAGGCTTAATCAGTTAGTAGGCTAGCGGCAGGTTTGCAAGTGTGAAAAGTTCAACTATATGGTCACAATGAACGGATGAACCCACCAGAACCAGTTGGGGTTGGGTCAGTTCAACCCTGACCACAGTGTCTGAATATACATCATTAAGTTTTATATCTATTACTTGAGGCGTTTTTCTGCATTCTCCTGCTATAGACTCCTTCCGATCTGATTCCCAACGCCACTACACAACTAAGCTTATATCTCTACATTCATACCTGCCTGCGTCCCCATACATTTTTTCCGCCAAAGCATTTCCTGGTGGCAGGAAACCGAAGGATCTCGGCCTTGCTCTATCCGTTGCACAATCTCCGGTTTGACGTTCAGAAGATCTATGAAGGTCAATCAGAAAGAAGTTTATTTTTTCCCAAATCTTCATTTTCATAACCCTCAATCGAACCAAACTCTGACACATGAGTAAATATACTCCACTGGCCATTTTTGTAAAGAAGATATATTATTCAGTTCAGTGTAGTGGAAGTACACACTACAGAGATTTGGCCTTATACCTAGCTCTAGGTCTAGGACCAAACTGTTGGGTAAACGAACTAAAGTGAGTCAATCACAGGAAACTTTCCCAACCACTCCATTAATAAGAACTATACATGTGCTTTATAGAAGTGCTAAGACTGCTGGTTGTGGATATTATAGGACGAGTATAATAAGCGCCTCCATCTTTGTTTAGTATTAAAATTGTTTGAACCATATTGGTCACAGAACCTATTACTTAGCGAATGTCACTAGTTCACTCACTGCAAAAGAGTTGGGTGCTGGAAAGCACTCAATCTATTCGTCAGACAGGATACGCTACAGGTTAGGTAACCACAAAATTTCACATGATTTCAATACCTACTAAGAAATGAGAAGAAAAAGATTTGCTAGCAAGCAGCCTCACATTATATTAGGGATGCACGAATCCACTATTTTGGATTCGGCCGAACCCCCGAATCCTTCCTGAAATATTTGGCCGAATAACGAACCCAATCCGAATTTGAATATGCAAATTAGGGGTGGGAAGGGGAAAACTTTTTTTACTTCCTTGTTTTTTGACAAAAGTCATGTGCTTTCCCTCTCCGGCACAAATATGCAAATTAGGATTTGGATTCGGTTCAGCCGGGCAGAAGGATTCGGCCAAAGCCGAATCCTGCTGAAAAAGGCCAAATCCTGGCCAGACGCCGAACCGAATCCTAGATTCGGTGCATCCCTACATTATATTGAGAACTATCAATGAGAAGGACCTTGTGACATTTCTGAATGCTGTGAATAGGTATATCAAGCTACAACTTCCATCTGCAGATTGAAAGGGACATTTTAAGTTGTTTTTAGATTGACCTATACTAGATATACCATGGATATACCTGGATGAATGAAAATCTTCATAGTCTGGAATTGTGTAAGCAGACTCTTGTAAATATGACAGAGTACATATAGAGCATGCTATACATTTAAACTAGAAATGCCATTTAATAGAAGTGTTACCTAGTGATAGCAGCATGTAGTAACTGTCCATAGTCACTGTCTTGTAAAGTTCCTTCTCACCCTTCCTCAAACACTGCCATTCTTCCTCCGAAAAATATATTGCAACTTCACTAAAATGTACAGAAGCCTAAAACACAGAGAAATGCACCTACTGATGTATCGGCTTGACTGGCATGGAGACAAGATAAAATAAACACGTGCTGTGTCCATTGGAACAAATTGAGAAAAGGCATGAAACTGCTGATGACTGCAGAGGTGGGCGACCCTTTCCTTTAACCTGTTTATAGTATAACTTATATACAGTTCCTAAACAGAAATACTTAGCTGAAGGAGAAGAGGCATGTGAGTAGTGTTTCAACCTAAGCTCCTCAATTATAGATCCATTATAATGGATCAAACCAACAAATAAACCAATAAATAAATGACAACAGGAAGGGTCTCCACAAGGGAGAAGATATATAATAACTTTCTTCTATTGATGGGCGGACAGAGAAAGCTTTAAATTTTTTGGCAACCCACTAGTGATGTGACGATCCACATCAGACCTCAAGATACTCTCCACTGGAAGTCAACCTGGACCACCATGCACTTTGATTTATAAATCTACGTCTGACTCGCCCACCTCTGATGTCCAAAGGAGTGCAAATGAGCAGGCGTGCGTTTATAAATCAGAGCATCATACTAGTTGGATAGTCACCAATGGGTGCTTGCATGGGGGATTGCCAGTAGGTTTTGGGCAAGGGGAAGTCAGGGCCCCCTCCCACCGACCCTGACCATATGGAGGAGCAAAACCATCTTAACTTGCAAGAGGTGTGCCAACTCATACGCCCCTACACCCATGTGTGCCATAGATGCTTTAAAGGGGTTGTTCACCTTCAGACAACTAGTCGTTTTCAGACAGATCACCAGAAATAATGACTTCTTCCAATTAGTTTATATTTTCTATGTGTCACTGTTTTTCTAATATTGAAGTGTTGTTTTTCACCTTCTAAAGCAGCTCTGGGAGGGGGGGTCGTCGACCCTGTAAACCATTCTAAATTGATACATTTCTTATCTTTGTCCCTGCTGAGCAGAATCCCTGAGTTTTATTAAAGGCGGCTGTTAGAATTGATACAATAGTTGCTAATACTCCAGAGATGCTGCTGAGAAATGGATCAACTAAATGTTGCAAAATTGTAACAGTTTACAGTCTGCGCCTGAATTACTGAGCTGCCAGACTCACTCAAACGCCAGAGACAGGGACATTCAACTTTAAACTCGGATTTTGGAAAAAAATAAATAATGGAAAGTAATTGAAAAAGTCTTTATTTCTGGGGAACAATCTGAAAACTGGAAAAAAAGGTGTTTGGAAGGTGAACAACTAGCTAAGCGCATGTGTGGTCAAATGGACCCGGGTCCAGCTGTTCTAAGATATATCAATAGTGTAACAGATGAAGTCTGAAGAAATGAAAACAACATGGTTCCATGGGGAAACTATAAAGTCAAATGTACTTCCCCTCACTAAATAAACACACTGTTACTGGCTGTTCCTCCAACGTTTAGACAAAGATTACGATTAGCAAAGCTCCAGGGCTGAATACACCCACGGTGACTAAATCTGGCCATAGATGCAAAGATCTGATCGTACGAATCATTGTAAGATCGGACTTCCCCATCTCCCGACCTGCCACTAACCATTCAGATCAAAGTCTTACCAGTCAGATCAAATAAAGTAGTAAAAAAACAGATCAGCCAATGTTCTGCCCCTGACAGCAATCGTACGATCTCTATGTCCAACCAAAGCTAGTGACAGTCTTCCACTGAAAATCGTACGATCGGCAATCCACGCATAGATTTTATCGGCAGCCGACAGAAATTGTCTAACCTGTCCGATCGACCAAACGGCCGATCTCCGCCGGACGAAAAATGTCGGGACTCTCCACACACGGTTCAAAAATTATACGAATCCTCGATTCGTACGATCAGATCTTTGCGTCTATGGCCAGCTTTAGTTCAGCGTAATCCCTGCCATTTATTTTAATCCACTCAGGCTCCTTCTTGTCTAGTTGCTGCCATGGAATGAAGGAAAACTAAATTTACTCAAGCGAGAAACAATCCTGGTAATTATAAACCTGCAAGTTTGATAATCTACTGACACTTGTAAAAAGCAATGGTGCAATTCTGGCCCATGTAAGAGACAATTTCCAGTGAGGCGACAAAGCACCCAGTGTGCCCTCACCCTAAAACGTGCTTCTTGTTTATCACGTTGTGTTACCTTAGAGGTCTGCATGCTTTCAGGAACCATACACAATGTGTTCACCCTGAAATACAGAAGTAAACAACAGTAGTAAGGGAAAGAATCAGAACCAGCACTGAATGTACAATAGTAATGGATGCTTTTTATATCCTCCAAATCACTTCCAGGCTCCAATTACATCCTACTTTTATTATTATTTAATATTTATACAAGGGGTGCACCGAATCCACTATTTTGGATTCGGCCGAACCCCCGAATCCTTCATGAAATATTCGGCCGAATACCAAACCGAATCCGAATTTGCATATGCAAATTAGGGGTGGGAAGGGGAAAACATTTTTTACTTCCTTGTTTTATGACAAAAAGTCACGCAATTACCCTCCCTGCCCCTAATTTGCATATGCAAATTAGGATTCGGATTCGGTTCGGCCAGGCAGAAGGATTCGGCCGAATCAGAATCCTGCTGAAAAAGGCCGAATCCTGGATTCGGTGCATCCCTACTTAGAATTAGCCATTCTATAACATGCTAAAAATGAACTTAAAGGTGACCCAACCCTTTAATGAAGGTTTAATGCAGTGATTTGTATCTTCATGGATGGGTGACAAAAATGTTTAAATCCCTCTATTATTCAATTTAATTGTAAGCAGGTGGGGCTGGAAGATAAATCGTCATGTATTTAAAGTGATCCAACACATTCTTCCCCAAACATAAACAGCACTTCAGCCTTCAAATGGATCCCACTGCCCAGACGCTCATCTGCTATTTTCAGTGCTTTCTGAGATATTTTTATATTGCTCCTGTCTAATACAGATATGGGATCCATTATCCCGAAACCTGTTTTGCAGAAAGTTCCGAATTATGGAAAGGTCGTCTCCCATAGACTCCATTGTAATCAAATAATCTGCATCAATAAAAATAAATTCCTTTTTCGCTGTAACAATAAAACAGTAGCTTGTACTTAAAGGGGTGGTTCACCTTTAAGATAACTTTTAGTATGTTATAGAATGACCAATTCCAAACAACAAAAAGTCACGCAATTTCCCTCCCTGCCCTTAAGTTGCATATGCAAAATAGGATTCGGATTCGGTTCAGCCAGGATCCTGACTGAATCCCGAACTGAATCCTGGATTCGGTACATCCCTAATTTATACAGGTTTGGCATTCCTTATCCAGAAAACTCCAGATTCCTTGAACACCATTTCCAATACAGTCCATTTTAGGCAAATAATTCTACATTGTTTAATGATTTCCTTTTTCTATGCAATAATAAAACAGTAACTAGTACTTGACGGTAACTAAGATGCATGAATCAAATTAGTGGCAAAACAATCCTATTGGGTTTATGTAATGTTTAAATGTATATGGCAATTTAAGGCAAAACCATAATCCAGGAAACCTCAGGTCCCAATTATTCTGGATTAGAGATCCCATACTTGTACACAAAACTTGAAAAGCAGGCAGGCACCACTCCGGAAAACCAAAATCAATCAGTCAGTGGAATCCAGGAGCCCAAATTTTGAATAGTACAAAACGTCTTTATTTTACATAACGTATAAAAGCCTGACGCGTTTCGTGTCCCCCAAGGACACTTAATCAAGCCTATGATTAAGTGTCCTTGGGGGACACGAAACGCATCAGGATTTTATCTTTTATACATCATGTAAAATAAAGACTTTTTGTACTATTCAAAATTTGGGCTCCTGGATTCCACTGACTGATTGATTTTGGTGTTCCAGAGTGGTGCCTGCCCGCTAATCAACTTTTGTGTGTTGCTCCCCTTGGCTGAAGGTTTTGAGCGAGAGCACCCAGACCCACAGTGGAAAGCGGTAAACTTGTCCCCTTATTCAAAGAATTCATGCTTCCTATGGTCTAAATTTTTGTATCCCATACTTGTATATTACTTTAAAAAAGAAAAAAATGCAATGTGCTTTTCATTTTCAACCATTTATTTTTGTATGACTAGCAGGCATCCTTGTACATGAAGTAAAACTAAAGGCTTGGAGAAACTTCAAAGTAAAAAAGCACCCATTAGCAATTTTCTTTAAAAGCTTGTTTTACTCCTTCCGTGATTGTCAGCAGTCCTATCCAATCAAGCTGGGTAAAGAAGAAAAGGCACAGGTTACATAGCACATAACAGATAAGCTCTGTCCAAAACAATGGTGTTGCATCTGTTATCTGCTATATAACCTGAGCCTTTTCTATTTTTTTCCATCTTGAATGGCTGCCCCTGTGGCTACACAGCAGCTTGTTTATATAAACTATAGGTGTCTTTCTGACGCAAATACACAGCTTTTACCAGTGCAGAGAACGGTTACTGTTTCTTTATGAGTGGTAAAAAAAAAGTTGAAGTTGAAGGTACTAGGGATGCACCAAATCCAGGATCGGTTCGGGATTCAGCCAGGATTGGGCCTTTTTCAGCAGGATTCCAGAATCCTTCTGCCCGGCCGAACCGATTCCGAAGCCTAATTTGCATATGCAGTGGATATGATCTACTTCGACTTTGCTAAAGCATTTGATACAGTGCCACACAAAAGGTTACTGGTTAAATTGAAGAATGTTGGCCTGGAACATAGTATTTGTACCTGGATAGAGAACTGGCTAAAAGATAGACTACAAAGAGTGGCGGTAAATGGAACATTTTCTAATTGGACCAGTGTTGTTAGTGGAGTACCGCAGGGCTCTGTACTAGGTCCCTTGCTTTTCAACTTGTTTATTAATGACCTGGAGGTGGGCATTGAAAGTACTGTTTCTATTATTTGCTGATGATACTAAATTATGAAGAACTATAAGTTTTAGGGGACTGGGCACCTAAACAAAGTTTATCAAAAATAACATTAATGCTAGCTGCACTAAATAGATAGGAATTTTGTACAGGTGGCTCCTAAATTTAGAATGATTTGAGTTTAATGCTGCATAACAGACAGTGCAACTCTCATTAGTACCAGTCATCAGGCTTCTTTTACTAAGCACAGAGAAGGAAGAAACTGCAAAAAAAAAAAAAAAAACTTACATTTTGCACCCAGCACCTTGGTTTAGGGTGCCCAGACTGGAGCTGCGTTTTCCAATGTACACATCACTTCCTGCGTTCAGAAAGGGGTTTGGTGATCATGTCTGGTGAATAACTCTTATT
The DNA here is from genome assembly GCA_038501925.1 of Xenopus petersii. NCBI lineage: Eukaryota > Metazoa > Chordata > Amphibia > Anura > Pipidae > Xenopus > Xenopus petersii. The sequence continues at coordinate 138,441,928 of CM076676.1, read as the reverse complement.
AACAGGATTAATCCCAGTAAATCTGGTTACTGTGTTTAAGAGAAAAAAAAATATTCTACAGATAATGGCACATAGAGCAACTGAAATACAGATGGAAAAGCATTGCACAGAGGCGTTTACAATAAATCTGAAATTATTTTCAATATGCAAATAGTAATAAAATGAATAAAAAAGGGGTGGGACCCTTAGTATCAGAAGGAGGTAAACTGGTTAACGAGAGCAGGGATTCTGAACTGATATTTAGTCTGTTTACAGGAACCAGTTAAAGAGGTTGCTCACCTTTGAGTTAATTTTTAGTATGATATAGAGAGTGCTATTCTGAGTCAATTGGTTTTCGTTTTTTATTTGTGGTTTTTAAGTTATCTTTTTCTTCAGCAGCTCTCCAGTATGCAGTTTCGGTAATCTAGTTGCTAGGGTACAAATGAACCTAGCAACCATACACTGATTTAAATAAGAGACTGGGATATGAATAGCAGAGGGCTTTCATAGAAAGAAAATGTAATTTGTAACCTTACAGAGCATTCATTTTTAGATAGGGTCAGTGACCCCCATTTGAAAGATGGAAAGAGTCAGAAGAAGAAGGCAAATAATTTAACAACGATAAAATATAAATATGACAACCAAATGAAAAGTTACTTAGAATTAGGGATGCACCGAATCCACTTTTTTGGATTCGGCCGAACCCCCGAATCCTTCACGAAGGATTCGGCCGAATACCGAACTGAATCCTAATTTGCATATGTAAATTAGGGGTGGGAAGGGGAAAACATTTTTTACTTCCTTGTTTTCTGACAAAAAGTCACACAATTTCCCTCCCTGCCCCTAATTTGCCTATGCAAATTAGGATTCGGTTCGGCCGGGCAGAAGGATTCGGCCGAATCCGAATCCTGCTGAATAAGGCCGAATCCCGAACCGAATCCTGGATTCGGTGCATCCCTACTTAGAATTAGCCATTCTATAACATGCTAAAAATGAATTTAAAGGTGACCCAACCCTTTAATGAAGGTTCAATGCAGTGATTTGTATCTTCATGGATGGGTGACAAAAATGTTTAAATCCCTCTATTATTCAATTTAATTGTAAGCAGGTGGGGCTGGAAGATAAATCGTCATGTATTTAAAGTGATCCAACACATTCTTACCCAAACATAAACAGCACTTCAGCCTTCAAATGGATCCCACTGCCCAGACGCTCATCTGCTATTTTCAGTGCTTTCTGAGATATTTTTATATTGCTCCTGTCTAATACAGATATGGGATCCATTATCCCGAAACCTGTTTTGCAATATGTTCCGAATTATGGAAAGGTCGTCTCCCATAGACTCCATTGTAATCAAATAATCTGCATCAATAAAAATAAATTCCTTTTTCGCTGTAACAATAAAACAGTAGCTTGTACTTAAAGGGGTGGTTCACCTTTAAGATAACTTTTAGTATGTTATAGAATGACCAATTCCAAACAACTATTTAATTGGTCTTCATTGTTTTATAGTTTTGTAATTATTTGCCTTTTTCTTTGGACTCTTTCCAGCTTTCAAATGGGGATCACTGACCCCATGTAAAAACAAATGCTCTGTAAGGCTACAAATGTATTGTTACAACTACTTTTTTATTACTCGTCTTTCTATTTGGTCTTCTCCTATTCATATTCCAGCCTCTTATTCAAATCACTGCATGGTTGCTAGGGTAATTTGTACCCTAGCAACCAGATCGGAGAGCTGTGAAATAAAAAGCTAAATAACTAAAAAATCACAAATAATAATAATAAAACCAATTGCAAATTGTCTCAGAATATCACTCTCTACATCATACTAAAAGTTAACTCAAAAGTGAACAGTCCCTTTAATCCCAATTTAGATATAATTAATCCTTATTTGCAGCAAAACCAGCCTATTGGGTTTATTTAATGTTTATATGATTTTCCAGTAGAGTTAAGGAGTGAAGATCCAAATTACAGAAAGATCTGTTATCCAGAAAAACCCAGGTCCGAGCATTCTGGATAACAGGTCCCATACCTGCATTATAAATATCTCAAAAACCACTCACAACAGAAAATGAATAAAAATTGCAAAAGTTCATAAACAAAGTAGTGTACTCTGAATACGTTTACACCAATTAATTTGTCAGGGGGTTTAATTCAGTTTTAGCCAGGCCACGTTTTCTGATTTTCTCAGACTCGCTTTCATCAGTTATTGTATATATGGACCGGAGGAAAGCTGATGTCATTCCAGTGTTTAAAAAGGGATTACGATCCCGGCCTGGCGATTACAGGCCTGCAATCTGACATCTGTGGTGGGGATATTGTTTGCTGAGGGATCACATTTGAAGATTATGTTTTGGGGGATGTGCATTATGAGTAATAATCAGTGGGGCTTTATGAAGAGCAGACTTAATTGCTTTTTATGATGAGGGTAAATCGGGCAGTGGGGGAGCAGGAGATGAAGGACAGGCTGAGCGTATGGATGAATTCAGCTGTGAAGAAAGCCTGATACAGCAGTACGTGTTTACATTGATGAACAAGGGATATAATCTCACTGTGTATAAATATAAACGGGGCCATACAATAAACTCTTTATTCTCTAGTTGATACTTTCCATGAAAGCAGTGACGTCGTGCTTATGCTGGCTCATACATTGGATAGCTTTACAGGCATGTTTCGCCTTTATGTTGACTTTGAGTATGTTATAGAAGCAACTTTTCAATTGGTCATTTCTTTCCTTTTTTTTTTATAGTGTTTTTTAATTACAGGTATGGGAACTGAAATCCAGAATGCTCGGTAGCTGGGGTTTTCCGGATAACAGATCGTTCCGTAATTTGGATCTGCATACCTAAAGTCTACTAGAAAATCATGTGAGCATTAAAGGGGAACTCTGGCTTCGAAACCAAAATTTGGTAAAGAGGCCCAGATAACATAAAAAACCCTAATATACCCATAATTACCTGTTTAAGTATGAATAAATGCCATTTTCTATGCTGAAATCCAGCTGTTTAACAGTTCTTCTCTTTCTGCATCATTTGAAATCCTGGCAGGGAAGGAGGGACTAAACACTGATGTTACAAATTGTAACAACTTCTCCACAGCTTACAGACAGCATGCAGGAACTACATAACCCACAATGCATTGCACTGTGATGTCCTGTTCCTTATTGAATCACATGTGCAGGGAATTGTGGGGTTTGGAGGATGCAGGCTGAGGACAGATGGCTGTTGATACAAAGTAACAGTAGTCAGTCAGCTCAGCAAAGTAGTCAGACAGATCAGCAGGAAAGCAGGGGGCTAGGCTTGGGGAACTGTCAGAAACCATCAAAAATCATGAAAAGTCTGCATATTTTTTAATTGATGTATATTGCAAAGTTGCTTGCCATTATGTTTACTTTTCAAAAAGCTTAAGTTATGTTATGGAGTTCTTTCATTTAAATAAATGAAGATTAATTATATCTTAGTTGTGATCAAGTACAAGCTACTGATTTATTATTACAGAGAAAAGGAAATCATTTTTAAAACTTTGGACTATTTGGATAAAAATGGAGTCTACGGGAGATGTACTTTCCGTAAAATGGAGCTTTTTGAATAACGGGTTTCTGGATAACGTATCCTATACCTGTATTTGCCTTCTTCTGACTCTTTCCAGCTTTCAAATGGGGGTCACTGACCCCATCTAAAATCAAATGCTCTATAAGGCTACACATTTATTGTTATTGCTACTTTTTATTACTCATTTTTCTATTCAAACCTCTCCTATTCATATTCCAGTCTCTTATTCAAAGCAATGCATGGTTGCTAGGGTAGTTTGGACCCTAGCAACCAGATTGCAGACACTTCAAACTGGAGAGCTGCTGAATAAAAAGCTAAATAACTCCAAAACCACAAAAAAATAAAAAACAATTGCAAATTGTCTGGGATTATTAATCTCTACATCATACTAAAAAGTTAATATTAAGGTGAACAACCCTCTTTAATCACTGAGGGATTAAAACATTGATCTACAATTAATTTGGACCCTAGTAACCACATGACAGAAATTGCAAATATATCTGCCTATATCCCGGTACAGGAAGGAATATAAGATATATAATATATAAAATAAACAGCACTTTAACTGCTGAATAAAAATTAAATAAAATACTGGCCCAACTGCCCTTCTGGAGGCAGGACCTTCATTTCCCATTGGAAGCAAATTGCTGAGACTTCAGATGGGGATTTTTCAGCTCCCCTGAATGTGCTAGAATTTGCGATTTTGACAAAGATTTGAACCTGATAGACTTTTTTCGACTGTGTAATGTTCCTATCATTTATAATAGCATATCAGGATGCCTTTAGATCTAACCTGAAATCCCTAAATGACAATTTATCTCATGTTTTCCCCAAAGGGACGCCATTGTTATGTTACATGTTCAGCAATAGAGCGCGTATCCTTTGTAATTAGCGGTGTCCCTATAGGAAGTCCCTATACACAGAGACAACGCCCAGGTAAGTGTCTACCAGACAGAGCCAGGGGATGTGGCTGATTTAAGGACAAAGATAAACTCATATTGCTAGAGATTTCAGTAAATACACCAGGGATTTGCAACCTGCAGCCCTCCTGCATCCCGGCAGTTGAGCTCAGTGGCAGCTGGGGGGCTTCCAGTTGGACACCCCTGATTTAAAAGGGTGGTTCACCTTTAAATTAACTTTTAGTATGTTATGGAAGGGCCAACTGTAACAACTTTTCAATTGGTCTTCATTATTCATTTTTTCATAGTTTTTGAATTATTAGCCTTCTTCTTCCTACTATTTCTAGTTCTCTAATGGGGTTCACTGGCCCCATCTAAAAAACAAACGCTCTGTAAGGCTACAAATGTATTGTTATTGTTACTTTTTATCACTTATCTTTCTATTCAGGCCTCTCCTATTCATATTCCAGTCTCTTATTCAAATCAGTGCATGGTTGCTAGGGTCGTTTGGACTATAGCAACTAGATTGCTGAAGTTGCAAACTGGAGAGCTGCTGAATAAAAAGCTAAATATAGTAGAAGCTCAATTTTACATCCCCTGATTTTAAGTTTCCCCTCCTTTTTCATTGTTGTTTTGTGGTCCCACCTGGATATTATTTTAAAATACATTTCCCTGATTTGAAATTTTCCTGGGTTTTACACCATTTTTATCTGGTCCCCTGAAAAATGTAAAATCTGGCTTCTAACTCCAACACCATAATTAATAAAAAATGAAAACCAATCGCAAATTGTCTCAGAATATCACTCTCTACATCATACTGGTGTAAGTAAGTGAACTCAAAGGTGAACAACCCCTTTAAGGGCAGAGACATTAGATTCGGATTCCTGCTGTTCTTAGTAACAATGTCAATGGCAGTGTATTTTGTTTTTCAGGGTAATTTGCCCCCCTAGAGTCTGTCTGTCTCCTAAACTCACATCAGAAAATGCTGAGGCCCCACCTGAATGAATGAGGGCAGAGACACACGCTCAGATTCAGGGAGATTTAGTCTTCCACAATAAATCTCCTCTTCTTCGGGCGACTAATCTCCCCAAACTGCCTCCCATCGGCTAGAATCTAAATCGCCTGCGGGTTTGCACATGGAGCGCTTCGTTTTCTGAAGTCGCCCGAAGTTTTCTCATGAGGCAACGGAAAACGAAGCGCTCCAAGTGCAAACCCACAAGGCGATTAGATTCTAGCCGTCGTCTGAAGAAGAGTCGCCTGAACACTAAATGTCCCTGAATCTGAGTGTGTGTCTCTGCCCTCAGTCATTCAGGTGGAGCCTCAGCATTTTCTGATGTGAGTTTAGGAGACAGACAGACTCTAGGGGGGCAAATTACCCTGAAAAACAAAATGCACTGCCATTGACATTGTTACTAAGAACAGCAGGAGCATGACTGTACTTCTATATGCAGTACTACATTTCCCAGCGTCCCCTGAGAAGCTGTAGCCGTGTAAGAACTGTCACTCAATGACAGAGATTAAAGCCAGCCATTCTGTTACTCCCAGTGAAACAGGCTGATTATTATACACTTACCTTTCCCCACAGCCAGCACTTACTGCAGCATTGCCGCCTCCTGTGAGAGCTGAGAGAAAACGCAGCGACAGATGGTGCCCTGCAGTAAGTTTCCCTCAGGATGTACCAACACTGCCCACTCACCATTGAGTCCGTGCTGCAGAACACAGGGCGGTGCGTGAGTCCGAGCCCATTATTATTATTATTATTATTATTATTATTAATAGAGACAAAGCAAGAGCCCGGGACAGATGGATCTCAGTGCTACACCCGCTGCCCGCAACCTTTTCCCAAGCTGAGGAAGCCCGTGCCTTTGTGATGGCAGCAACAGCAGGGAAGGAATGGCGCTGCTGATTGGCTGACGGCTAATCCGGCCCGGCGCATGCTGGGAAATGTAGTGCTGGCGCCATCCTCCTCAGTATTGGGAAGGTTCCCGGCCGCTGAGGAATAGGGATCTCTATCTCTCTCTCTCACTTAATGCAGAGATTTCTACTCGCACACCACAAGTTCTCTGTCCCCTCACAGTCCTGATTATTGTTATCTGTCTCAGTACATCGAGGCCTCTATTAGACATCATGTAAATCAATCACCAACTGCAACCAAAGCATTTATATTCTTATAAAGAGAAATCTCACAGCTGCCCCCTCACTGCACAGGGAAAGGCACCAATATATGCAATAATGTAAATGATTAGTAAGAATTTGGGGGGTGACTAGGGTTGCCACCTTTTCTGGAAAAAAATACTTCCTATATATTTATGTTTTTTCTAGGGATGCATCAAATCCACTATTTTGGATTCGGCCGAAACTCCCAAAACCTTCACGAAAGATTCGGCCAAATCCGAATTTGCATACGCAAATTAGGGTGGAAAGGGGAAAACATTTTTTTCCTTCCTTGTTTTGTAACAAAAAGTCACGTGATTTCCCTCCCCGACCCTAATTTACATATGCAAATTCAGATTCGGGCAGAAGGATTCGACCGAATCCTGCTGAAAAAAGCTGAATCCTGGCAGAATCCCGAACCGAATCCTGGATTCGGTGCATCCCTAGTTTTTTTCCCTATTAATTGGGATCAACCATAATTTTTACCGGCCAGGCCTGTAGAATATCGGCCATGTGGCAACCCTAGGGGTGACTAGGGTTGCCAGCTTTTATGGCAATGAAAGATTTTTTTGTAATTGTACCCCCTCAACACACTTTTTCCATTCATTACCAAAACAACCTCTCTCAGCTTTTAGTCTTGTTTAATAACTACTTCTACTTTTAAAAGGGTTGTTCACCTCTAAATTAACTTTTAGTTTAGTAGTGATGTGGAGAGTGATATTCTGCGACAATATTTAATAGTTTTTTATTATTTATGGTTTATGAGTTATTTAGCTTTTTATTCAACAGCTCTCCAGTTTGCGGTTTCAGCAATCTGGTTGCTAGGATCCAAATTACCCTAGCAACCATGCATTGATTTAAATAAAAGGCTGAAAAGTTGCTTAATCTTAGGCATTACTACATATTAAAAATTAGCTTAAAGGTGACCCACCCCTTTAATGTTATAATTCATATATATATATATATATATATATATATATATATATATATATACAGTATACAAGATGCACCAAATCTACTTTTTTGCGATTTGGACGAATCCTGAATCCTTCATGAAAAATTTCAAATCCCAAACCAAATTTGCACAAATGAGATTTTAGAAGGGTTACCAAGGACCATGGATTCATTCTGGCCAGGCACTTGGATAATCCTGATAAAGAAGTGCTCGATTTGGTGTGTGCCTCATATATATAGAGAGAGAGACAGTAGCTACACAGAATCCCATCTCTGTGAGTTTCAGATGTCACCTCTCTGAAGAGTTACAATGTGCCATTGTGATTGGATTAGTGGAAGAGTTTATATGCCGAGAACTTCCCACACCAGTCAGTTGAACTGAAGAAGCTGCTCCGGATGAGTAGTGAGACGTCTTCAATGATTACTCAGCAAGTCCAGTTGATTTAGATTTACTTATATTACTTATATTAGATATATCATGACCTGGATGAATGAAAATCTTCATAGTCATATAGAGAGAACAATCTGGCATAGCACTGGACTTCCAAAGAGACTTTCCATTTATTTATAATTTGTGCATCAGAACCAACGTGTTGGCCCCATTAGTGGCATGTTTACAGACCACTCAGCGCCGGGCCGTGCTGCCAGAGCGCCCTAGGCAGCCGACAGGATACCCCCGCCCGTGTGCGCGCCAGGAACTCTTCCTACAGACACACGCTGAGAAGTGCGCGCTCGCAATTGTGCGCATGCGCAAGAGCACATTCGCGCAATAACCAGGCGAGTTACCAAGGGGAAGGGCACGGGAGGTAGTGACGGAGGGAGGGGGAAGTGCAAGAGGGGAGGAGCGAGAATGGGAGAGAGCGCAGGGAAGGAAGCTGCCTGAACTATCGGGTAGGCAGAAAACGTTTTAGTAGGTACCTGCCCATCGCCCCCACATCTTTGCGCCCTAGGCAGGTGCCTCTTCTGCCTACCCCTAGTTCCAGCCCTGACTCAACAATTTGAACCATAAAATAGTGCACCAAAATTAAGCATGCCCACCATGACAGAACACCTCCCCCTTGGTGCAAACCATCAACCCTGGTAATACTGAATGATATTACAAGAAACAATAGGTGTGAAGAGAAACCATGTAACTGTATTGTGCTAAAACTAATTCCTGCTAAAATTTAAATGCTATTCAAAGTAACAATTGGTGTAAAGAGGAAAAGTGTTATTAAAATCAGGTAAAAAGTAAACATTATCAAATGTATGTATAAAAGGATGTGATGGACCCTTACACCAGCTGCATGTATTACTGATAGCCCACCAGAACTTGTATGTCGTTGCCTGTCTAATGATGTGGGTTTGTAACATAACCTCTTATTCTGCCTGCATAACTTTTTCCCACTCCCCAGAAGAGGCTTAAATACGGTCCAGTTTGCTTATAATGCACCTTAAAAGGCATGTTATGGTAAATTGGACTCGATTTTGGTAGTGACAATTTCTAACTGATAAGATTGGGATGCTCTACTATACAGAGCTGGTTCCCTTATGAAGTCTATAACTTTTTGCTTTTGCTCAGATGTAGTTTTTATTTCTAAATTTCACTATTTACACTGCAAATAATTCACTCTACCATATACAATATTATTCCTGAACCAACAAGTATATATTTTTTTAGTTGTAATATTGGTGTGTAGGCAGCCATCTCAGGTCATTGTCCTGGTCATGTGCTTCATGTGCTTTAAAAAAAGAGTCAACAGTTCATGATGGAAATGCTTTCAGTTACACCAAAAAATAAAGTGTCTTACATTAAAGTAATGTAAATATAATGTACTGCTGCACTTGTAAATCTAGTGTGTTGGCTTCAGAAACACATAAAAAAACATACTTTATATAAACAAGCTGCTGTGTAGCCACTGGGGCAGCCAATGAAAGCTGAAAAAGAAGAAAAGGCACAGGATACACAGCAGATAACAGATATGCTTTGTTGGATACAATGGGATTCTTCAGAAGTTATCTGCTACCTACTGTGTATCCTGTTCTTGAATGTCTGCACAGTAGATTGTTTATATAAAGTAACTATAGTAGTTCTTCTGATGCAAATACAGTTGTATCAGTGCAGAGCAACAGTACGTTAAATTGTCATTCCTTTAAAACACAAATTTTTTGGAGTTACTGTTCCTTAGCTATTGTTTCTCACACTCAGTGTAACCAGAGTAGTCGCAGTGGGACTTGGATTTTTACTATTGAGTGTTATTCTCATATCTACCTGGGATCTGTTATCTTGTGTCACAGAGCTGTTATCCAGCCTACAAGTAAGTGCCCACCTTTGGCACTAAACGTGTTAGGCTACAGTATGTGCTAATAAAGTTTTTTTTATTTTTATAATATTTGGGTTTCATCTTCGCTAAACAGTAGTCTTTCCTGATTTTTGCTTTTTGAAATCATTTAACTATGTACAACCCTTGGACTGAGGGTACTTTGGGATATGACTACTGTGTATAATTTTTTTATCCCCTTGAATACGACATCTGTGACTTTAATAAGACCTTGAATTACAGTCAAAGTGTGGAGGCATACACCACAGCAAAATTTCACATTTAGCTGTTATCTGGTTACCTTCCCATTGTTGTATTTGTTGGTTGCTGGGGGAGGGGGGAAGGGAGGTGTGTGACATCACTCCAACTATCAGTACAGCAGTAAAGATAGATTGAAGTTTATCAGAGCACAAGTCACATGACTGAGGGCTCCTGGGGAACTGACGACATAACTATCCCATGTCAGATTTCAAAATTAAATATAAAAAAATCTGTTTGCTCTTTTGAAAAATGGATTTCAGTGCAGAATTCTGCTGGAGCAGCACTATTAACTGATGTGTTTTGGGAAAAAAACGTGTTTCCTGTGACATAATACCTTAAATTCCCCAGTTTCCCCAGGGCCACTCTTTAATACTTTATGTTCCATCACAATACTTCTGCCCATATATAATGCTATGATTGACAACTATAGAGGAGTAACAGGTGTTCTAGAGATGGTGTGGTGGCATTTTAACAAAGTCCTTATGATACTGAGGCTAATTATGGATGGAGTGTGGTACTTATATTGTTGCACATCTGTAAACTCAGTGTCGGACTGGGATGCCAGGGGCCCACCAGAAAACCTTAGACTGAAGGCCCATATTCTAAACTATTGGTACCTCACTCAAGCTCTTTATTCTCCTAGTCTCGTTTCTCAACATACTATATTCTATTCTTCCATTATTAAACCTCTTAGTTCCCATAAAGAAATAGGGAATGACAATGAAATAGGCCAAATGGTTAGGAGCAAGAGGCCCACTGACACCTGTGTAAACTAATATATTTATGTCTTGGATCAGTGCCACAAACCAGAAGGACAGGCAACAGCATACAAGTTCTGGTGGGCTAGCATTAGTACCTGCAGCACGTGTAAGGATCCATCATCCTTCCATATATACTTGATCATAAATACTTTTTTACCTGATTTTAATAATAGATTCACCTATCCATAACATTACCTGATTTTAATAATAGACACCCATCCGTGAGATTCTTTCACAGGTATTACACTGCTTCTCTTTACACCTATTGTTACTTTGTGTTTTTACCAGGGATTAGGGTTTGCACCAATGCATGGTTTCTCTTTACACCTATTGTTTCTCTAAATATCACTCAGTATTACCAGGCATTGTGGTTTGCACCAAGGGGAAGGTGTTTTGTTATGGTGGGGTGGCCTAATTTTGGCACCAATTTTGATGTTCTTTTGTGTAGTTTAAGTGGGTGGGGCTCTGTAACACTTTAACCCTGAAGTTGTACTTCACTAACAATGGTCCAAATAGAAAATGCTCCATTTACCACCATTCTTTGTAATATTCAGTCAGTTCTCTATTCAAGCACAAATATCATGTTCAAGGGCAATATTTCTTATATGTGGTACTGTATCACATGCTTTAGCAAAGTCTAAATAGATCACATCCACTGCCACCCCAGAGTCAAGATTCCCACTCATATCCTCAAAGAAGGCAATGAAATTAGTATGGCACAAAATCATACTGGCACAAACTCAAAGCATTGTGATTTGCAGTTCAAGTATCTCATCCATTATTTACCCTTAGAAAAACTATCCTGTAACTAAACAAATGGGCTTCTAGTTTTTTTTTATAGTCTCGGGAACAGCATTGCTTTCTGAATAATGGCACCACATTAGCAGTTTGCCGATCTCTCTGCACTACGCCAGACATCAAAGAATCCTGAACGAAGTAAAGTGGTTTGGCAATCACATAATCGTGCTAGTACTTCATTTAGACATTCCATCTGGTCCGGGACCTTTGTTTACTTTCACATGTTCTCGTCTCTTTTGAACTTTCTCCTGAGTAGTTATATTATTAGTTATAATTTTAGAATTGGCTCTGTTTAAAGGAAGCCTTCATTAGCTGGTTCCTTGGTTGTGTAAACAAGGGACAAAATACTTGAAATATCTGTATATTCCCTTTCTAATCAACCAATTACCTCCCTCTGATACTAAAGGTACCAACCCTCCTTTTAATATTTTTTTACTCTTAATATATTTAAAAATAATAATTAGGCTTTGTTTTACTCTTCTCAGCGATGCCCTTATTTTTCAGCTGTCGCTTGCCTGATATATATTGTAGAGATGCCCTTATACTGCCGAAGTTTTCATGTTTACAATTTAAAGGAAAAAAAACCCTCCCCCTACCCTGGGTAGACCCCCCTCCCTCCTCCCCCCAGCTGACTTGCCCACCCGGGTAAATGCCCCTAATTTTTTACTCACCCCTCCGTGCAGATTTCGGCCTCTGAGTTTACAGCAGCCATCTTCTTATTCTCCAGTAATCTTCGTGTCTTGACTGCATTTTTGGCGCATTCACAGTTGGAGTAAATTTCTGGTGCTGAAAAACTGCGCATGCACCAAAAGTCACAAAAATTTTCGTGACTTTTGGCGCATGCGCAGTGGCTTGGACTGGAAATGTACTCCAAATGCACGTGAGCCAAAACTTCAGAAAAAGGCAGAAGAAAGAAGATGGCTGCCGTGAACTCCAAGGCCGGGAACCGGAATGGAGGGGTGAGTGAAAAATTAGGGGCATTTGCCCGGGGGGGGCAGGTAGGCTGGGGGGTGGAGGGAGGGTGGTCTACCCAGGGTAGGGGGAGGGTTTTTTAAATACGGGTTGAATTCTAATTTAATGTCTTAGTTACTCCCTGCTATAGTTGTCTCTGCAAAATAATCTCAAAGGAGACCGTGTTATGATCACTGTTCCCTAAATACTTGCCCACACTCATGCTGGCAGTTCAATTCTGTATTATTAGTGGATACAAGATCCAAAATAATGTATTTTCTAGAAGTTCCTTCTTGAGACGTGACATCCTTTTAGTATTTCTAGTGTGCGTTTTACAATGCCAAACGTACCATTAACCTCCAGACACTGCATGGGTAACAGCTTGCTGGGCTTTTTCTTTTTACTTAATCCTATCGTTTTCTTCTTGCTGTTTCTTACTTTTTCACCCTCCCCCTCTCTTCTATTTACTTCTGACGGAAGGGGAAGATTTAGTTTTGTTTGGTTGGGACTATTTAATCCAGCCAATTAGTCATATCTGGATCTTGTAATTTTTAAAGGCCAACGTTATAAAAGGAAGAGGATAAATAGTGGGAGTTAAAGCAAAGGGATTAAAGCAAGGGATTATGTATATAGCGTATGCTTTCTTGGAACAGGAGAACCATTGTGGTCTCTTTGTAAACCAAGACTCTAGATATAATTGGGCAGATACAAGTTGGTTAGGTGGAATGTTGGTTAGGGCTGGCGATGACCCAGTACTGTTATAACCACCATGCCAAGTTGGCAGTTTATTGACCCTCATATGGGACCCTCAAGAGATCTTGCCGGTATGTAATACAGTATGTTACCAAAAATGAGTCAAAGATCGATCAGACAAGTTTAAATACCCACTCGACAAGAACCACATTGGCGCTTTGATGAGTTTAGGTGGCCATACAAGTAGAGATCTGCTCGTTTGACAATTTCACCAAACAAGTGGATCTCTCCCCGATGTGCCCACATTGAGGTGGGTGATATTGGGCTGATCCGATCTTGGGCCCTAGGGCCCAACATAATGCCGGCAATGCGGGCGGTAGGATCGCATAAACAAACAGAGGCGGCCGACAGGATTTTTAACCCTGCCGGGTCAACATCTGGCTGATTTCGCCAGATATCGATCATGGAAGCCCGTCGGGAGAGCCCCATGCACGGACCGATAAGCTACCATCTTGGTCTGTCGGCAGCTTTTATCGGCCCATGTATTGCAAGCTTTACTCCCTCGACAGGTCTCTAAGGTCCAGACTGGCATTTAGAGGGGCTGCCGTGAGATGCATAAATAGTCACTATTTATTGGGCCTGTGGTAACTGTTTGGGCTTCTGTGTACTTGAAATGCCATACATATTAACACATATCTTTAAATCCATATGCTTCATCCTCCTCCCCTGTTGATAGCACCACAACCCCCAGTACATGCTTCAACACCCCTAACAAGCATTTTCAAATGCTAACAAACACCCACCAGGTTCACCTCCCACAGGTGGAGCAGGCAGAATATGGCACACACAGGCAGGGTAGAGCAGGGCAGACAGAGTATGGCACACACGAGCAGAGCAGGGCAGGTGGAATATATCTGAGGTCTCTGAGGAAGTGTATTATCACGAAACGCGTCAGACCTGAAACGCTTTGTTTGTTTGATTGATCGTATGTACTAATAAAGAATTTACCTTTTTAAAATATTTGGAGACGAGCGATTCGTGTTGGTGTTCAGGAGTGCGCGGCCTGCAAATCTTCTGCTTGACCTTTGGCGTTCCTTCCTAGTGACGGACTCGGGGCTGGCTGCACCCGGGTCACCTTTCCAGCGGGGTAAGATTCGTAGCTCTGCTTTTACTGCTTAACTACTTATATAGCGGACTTGAAGAACCCGGTGTTTATATTTAAGAGTTGGGTCCGGGGTTTTATGCACCCGGACCAACCTATTTCTACGGTGAGCAGGGTTCAGTCAGCTTTAAGCCAATCAACTTGAATCTATACCCGCATTATTGTCGTTTTTTATTTAGACTAAGCAAAGTCACGGAGCCGGATTTGTTTTCTGTGTATAGCTATTGCTCAGGTGGAATATATCACCTACAGAGAAAGTAGGGCACACACAAGCAGGGTAGAGCAGAACAGGCAGTATAGGGCACACACAGGCAGCATAGGGCAGGCAGAATATAGCACATATAAGGCAGAGTATGGCACACACATGCAGCACAGGGCAGGCAGTGTAGGGCACACACAGGCATAGCAGAGTAGGAGACCGATCAGGACCTACTATGTACAGTGACACAATGCCAGTGCTGCTACTACAGTCTGTATTTAGGTGTGAACAATGTGGGCACTGACGGTGAACAATGAAGAGGTGTGATCAATGCAGGGTGTTAGGTGTGATCAATGCAGGGGGATTATAGGTATAAACAATACATGTGTGTACAAGTGTGAACAATGCAGTAATGTGTGAATGCAGAGGCCAGTTTATCACAGTTCGGATACCATTTAAAGATAGGGATGCACCAAATCCACTATTTTGGGATTCAGTCGAACCCCCCAAACCCTCCTGACAGATTCAGCTGCATACCGAATCTGAATTTTCATATGAATTCCTTGTATGAGTGATGAAAAGTCACATAATTTTAAGGATTCACATTTGGTTCAGCCAGGCAAGAGGATTCTACAGAATGCCAGTTGGATAGCTAGCACTGCTTTAAGTGATGAGATACGTCAAATAATTCATAAAACCTGATCTATTTTGGTCTTGGTTCAATAGAGTTTTCAAGTTTTCTACAATGATGTCTTACGAAAGATATTTGGTCAGAGCAGACGTAGAGCAGGGTAAGGAAAATGGACCGATGTATCTTTGCTCCCCTAGAAGGAATGTGTTTTAATTGTGTGCATGAAGCTGCTGCATTAACTACCAGAAATAAGGAAGTTTATATTATCCTCTTAAAAACACAGCAATCCAGATTACAGGACATTTTTCGTTTTAACGCAACCTATGCTTTATCACTGTTAAATGTCCCAGTAGCTCGGTGTATGTGGGACAGACAATGGAGATGAGTAAAACTTTCAAGTGGTGGGTGCAGTACTAGACTGAGGTGGGGAACAGATTTAAAAGACTCAATGGCTCTATAGACAAGATAGTAAATCTCCATTGGGAATGAATATGAGATTCCATTATATAGATAAAGGTCTGGTTTACTGGTGCCCTTTGCACAAACTATTTCATAAACACACTTTTATAAATTATTTGTGCTGTGAACTGCAGTTTGTAAGAGAGTGACTATGAGTTGTAGACGTGCAAATTCGGCAGTATATTAACTGGGAAAGACTTCACAGGGTTAAACACTAGAGGGTATTAGAGGGACGGAATTTGGTTGATGAAAGCAGGGAAAATTAAGAGGTTTGTAACTGGTTGTTCAAGTTAACTTCTTTCAGAAAAAAAGCTAATACTGATCCATGCCCTTAAATGGGTTTTCAACTGGTTTTCATGATTTATTTTTTATAGTTTTATAATTATTTGCTTTTTTCTTCTGACTCTTTGTAGCTTTCAAATGGCCGTTGTTGACCCCCTCTAAAAAGCAAACGCTCTCTAAGGCTACAAAATGTATTGCTATTACTATTATTTATTCCTCATCTTTATATTTAGGCCTCTCCAATTCATATTCCAGTCTCTTATGCAAATCAGTGCATGGTTGCTAGGAAAATTTGGACCCTAGCTACCAAATTGGTACTGTTACTGTAGATGGGCTAAGCTCCTCATTGGGCATCCTGTTCACTGACTATAAAGGTCTTTTTTCATTTATACTAAATAGGTAATTGAAAGAATAAAAAACAACGTGAAAAATAAACATTATTTGTAAGTGTTTTATTCGTTACTAGATGAGCAGCTTATACATCAAGCACCAAGGTCGGTATAAACTGTCAAGGAGGCAGCTTTAGGGGTCTGGCCACAGAGGCAGATTCGGGGAGATTAGTCGCCAGGCGACAAATCTCCTCTTCTTCACGGCGACTAATCTCCCCGATCTGCCTTCCGCCAGCTAAAATAAAAATCACCTGGGGGCGATTCGTTTTCCGAAGTCGCCCAAAGTTTCCTCGTGAGGCAATTACGGGTGACTTCGGAAAACTAAGTGCTCTGTGTGCCTGCCCCCAGGCGATTTTTATTTTAGCTGGCGGAAGGCAGATCAGGGAGATTAGTCGCCGCGAAGAAGAGGAGATTTGTCGCCTGGCGACTAATCTCCCCGAATCTGCCTGTGTGGCCAGAGCCTTAAAGGAAAGATTTTAGAGGCTGTTAAGAGACTCACATTAGTAGACATTGGGGGTTATGTAATTAAAGGCTTTAAGTTTGCCCAGGAGCAGTAACTAGGTTTGCCACCTTTTCAGGAAAAAAATACCAGCCTTCCTATATATTTATCTTTTTCCCCTGTCAATAACATTGGGATCAACCATCATTTTTACCGGCCAGGCCGGTAAAATACCGGCCAGGTGGCAACCCTAGCAGTAACCCATAGCAACCAATCAGCAGGTAGCATTTACTGGTCATCTGTTTAAAAGCAAACATCTCATTGGTTGCTATGGGTTACTGCTCCTGGGCAAACTTAGTGCCTTTTATTACATATGGGGGATTGAGATTTATTCATAGTGTAACCACAAACAAACACCGGTATTGACATAAAGAACATCTCATTACTTCTTCATCTCATGGATTGCACTCCCAGGTCCACGGTTTTTGGCACAACAGATGTTACAGAAATAAAGAGTAAACATCTGTAAAAAAAAAAAAAAAAAAAACAATAACTGTGTGATCACAGGGTAACAAATGCTCCAGCAGCTTTGTACTATTAAGCAATAACATACAACAGGGCTCCTACATAAAAGTAAAAAAAAACAAAAAGTGCAAAATTGTGCACCTATACACGCTCTCCTTGCAAATAGTAACCAGTGCAACAACACCAGTCCAGTCTTGTTTAATAAACTGCAGCTACGAGGGTCACTGTACAGGGGATGTTACTTTATATATTAAGGTCGAAAAAAAATTTTGTGTCAAAACTCACAAATTCGATTTTAAAAGCACCAACTCAAATGTAAATTCAAATGTGACATTTATCAAACCTCTAATTCGAATTCCATTGACCCATTTGAAGATGTTAATAGCCTTTCTCACATTTGAGGTTTTTTTTGGAGAAAAACATGAATTTCGAATTCGAGTTTTTGGGTCAGTGTCATTTGTTTGAGTTTCTTAACATTTGAGTTTTGAATAGATTCAAATTTATTAAAGTAAAAAAAAAAAAAATCACACAAATTCAACCTTTGATAAATCTGCCACTTAAGGTGGCCATACATGGAGAGATCCGCTCGTTTGGCAATGTCGCCAAATGAGTGGATCTCTCCCCGATATGCCCACCTTGAGGTGAGCAATATCGGGCTGATCCGATCGAGGGCCCCAGGGCCCAACGATTGGATCCTAATGATGGCTAACGGGCGGTCTGATCGCGGGACCGCATCAATGAACAGATGTGGCTGCGATCCGACGGGATTTTTAGTCCCGCCCGATCGACATCTGGCCGACTTTCGCCCAGATATTGATCGGGGAAGCCCGTCGGAGTGCCCCATACACGAGCCAATAAGCAGCCGTCGGCAGCTTTTATCGGCCCGTGTATAGCCACCTTTAGATCTTTAGCCAACTAAAAAAATACTTAAATAATATTATAATTTATTACACGTAATAAGATTATTATGTGTAATAAATTATAATATTTTTTAAGTCCTGTGAGTGTGGTATTTATACAAAATGGACAGTGTTAAGATATTTCAATACTTGCACCAAGGCAAGTTTTTCATGAGTGCTGGTACATACATACACACATATACATATATATATATATATATAGAGAGAGAGAGAGAGAGAGAGAGAGAGAGAGAGAGAGAGAGAGAGAGAGAGAGAGAGAGAGAGAGAGAGATTTGTTGCAAAGACCCGCACACCAATGTTGTTTTCTTCAAAATAGTGATTTTATTTAGTACATTAATCGTCGCATTGGTGTGAATTTTTTGACCCTGCACCCACAAAGATTAAGCAAAGTCCGGTCTTCAGAGTGTATGTGTATATATATATATATATATATATATATATATATATATATATATATATATATATATATACATACACATATATATCCAGGCTGTGCAGGGGAGTCAGCGGCACTCAGCACACTGCACTGTAGGCTAGGAGCCAATCAGAAGCTAGAATGACGGACAGGAAATTGAAGTTTGTATTAGCTTGTGACTGGAGGGCTGTGTGATTAGCTATTCTCCCCCTACTGATCTCTGGCCCAGTAGGTGGAGGGACCGTTAGAACACACCCACCCCTCCACTGAACCAGTAACAGTAGCAGATCTATAGTGCCAATAAAGGGGCAACTTTTAGTACGGATGCACCGAATCCAGGATTCGGTATTCGGGAAGGATTCGGACATTTTCAGCAGGATTCAGATTCATTCGAATCCTTGTACCTGGCCGAACCGAATCCTTAAAATCATGTGACTTTTCTTCACAAAACAAGGAAGTAAAACATTTTTTAGCCACGCATGTTCTTTTTACCTCCCCCTCACTGATTTGCATATGCAAATTAGGGTTCAGATTCGGTTCAGTATTCGGCAGAATCTTCAACAAAGGATTTGGGGGTCCGGCCGAATCCAAAATAGTGGATTCAGAGCATCCCTAATTTTTAGTGATAATAGTATTTTAGCTGAAAGTAAAACCAGCGCCATATATTATTCATTATTGCCTACAAGATTGGAGGGGGTTTTTGAAGTTATGCTTTACGTCTCCTCTCATAAGTTTATTTGACATATTTGTAGAAGAAAGTCTTACATTGCTGGCAACAGGCAAGCAGTCTCTGTGAAATATATGTCGGCAGTGGAACGCCACCACACCAAGAGGCTTCGATGCATCTGGAAAGCAAAGCAAGTAAAAGTCATTTATCAGAATAAAAAGGTCAATCAGACAGCTGTTATTTTTATTCAGTACCAGACAGAATACATGAAAGTGAAACATGAGAGATGTATTGTGTGAGTGACACACTATTAATATTTGTAAAGTCATTACATAGAGGAATTGCCTTTTCCCTATTTTTTTTAATGATAAATTACGTAATGGAAAAATCAAAAATGTTATCATGAGTAAATTTTTGCAACTTCCTAACAGTTGTCAAAAACAGGAAGTGTTGTGTGTGTATATATATATATATCTATAATTTTAAAAGGGTAGTTCACCTTTAAGTTAACTTACAGAATGGCCAATTCTAAGCAACTTTTCAATTGGTGTTCATTTTTTGAAATAGTTTTTTTTAATCATTTTAAAATGGGAGGGGGTCCTTGACCCCATCTAAAAAACAAATCCTATGTGCAGTGGCGTAACTAAATATTACTGAGCCCCACAGCCAATTATTTTTCAGGCCCCCAAAATGTCTAGAGAATGACTTGTTTTACCAATATTTATAGAAATTGTACATGAATTAAGGCCTCTAATGCCCCCTGCAGAAGGGTCTGCTTCCTCCGGCTATGTAAGACTACAAATGTATTGTTATTGCAAGTTTTTATTGCTCCTCTTTCTATTCAGGCCTCTCCTGTTCATATTCTGGTCTCTTATTCAAATCAATGCATGGTTACTAGGGGAATTTTGAAACTGCAAATATATCTGCATACAGTATATCCTGGTACAGCAATAAAATATATAATATACAAAATAAACAGAACTTTACCTGTGGAAAGTATGGGAGACAGGCAGACTTCGCAAATACTTTCATCTATGGCAGAATCAATGTGAAATTATTAAATATTGCAGGAAGAAAACAATAAAACATACATTACTTTCACTTATGATCCATTAATACAACAAAAAGTTGTGCCTACAGACATGCAGTACAGTACTGGACTGTTGTATGATTATATAATGTGATATAATACACAAAAGCCATTAATATCTAGTAAATTATATCCTGTGTTCTGATGTTATCAGTTATAAACAGTAAGTAGTGATGTCATTTCATGTCACATGACTCACAGAAACTTGTGTATTATAATAAATAAAGTACCCCAGTTGCAAAATATGAGGATATTAGAAGTCACTTTGGAGTTCCATGACCTGTATAAAAACACTCGGCCTTCAGCCTTGTGTTTTTATATGGTCATGGAACTTATAATATCATTATAATTTACAAGAGGGGGTACTTTATTCTCTATATAATGTGGTATAAACTCCCAGCCATTTACTATCCCCTGGTCACATTATGTGTGTCCATGTGCCCAGTTTGTATGTGTTAGCATTAGTGGTGTTCGGGTCGAGAATTTCTTGACCCGCACCCGACGCGCACCCGCCCCCTCCCAACACACCCGGCCTGGCCCACTGTTCCCCCTCTATTTATAGACCCTCGTCTGCCCTGCAGGGATGTCATGAAAGTGGCGGGGAAGGGCGCAAGTCTATAAATTTAAGGGCCAGAAGCTGGCAGTCAGGCCCGGATTTGTGGCGAGGCCACAAAGGCCTGGGCCTAGGCGTGAAAAAATGAGGGGCGGCATGCCACTCAGCCACTTTCCAGGGATCACAGAACTGTGGGGAGGGGGATATGCGGGCGGGCACTAGGACTGCGCGGCCTAGCGGCGCCCGCCTACGAAGTCCGGCACTGCCAGCAGTGTGGGGAGAACAGGAGAACAGTTCAACCCGGACCCATTCGCGGGCCAAAGATCTTGTGCAGGAACCCGCCCGCACATCATTAGTTAGTAGGGTTGGGCGAATTTGACCCGTTTCATTTCAACAAAAATTCGCCACTGGCGAAATGTCGCTGACACCCATTAAAGTCTATGGGCTTCAAACATTTTTTGAAACGCAGCATTTTTTTTTTGATGTGTGACGCCATACAAGTCTATGGCGTCATTTTTGATGTGTGACGCCATACAAGCCTATGGCGTCATTTCTGCGGCGAAACAAGGTGAAAAATTCGCCCATCCCTATTAGTTAGCATGCGTCATCAGCAGCCATAGTGCACCTGCGGTAAAGCAGGGAACCCAGGCAGGACCCACTAGAAACCGCAAGATATAAAAGGGATATAATGGCTAGAATGTAGCCCATTGGCACTCACACTTTATCCATCATCATAACTTAGTGGCATCTGAATGGCAGCAAGTGCAGCGTCTATGGTGCTGCCAGTTGTCATATACAGCGTGTGCAGGAAAATGAAGTCAGTTCTGTAGATCCATTTTTATAGATAAAATGGTCATTAAAATTCTTCAACAATGTGCGACTGATACCTACCATCCACCAGCATGGCTTTGGCCTGGGTTCTGTGCAACTTCTTTAACAACGACAAAGAGTCTGACACCAGGATTTTTTTGCATCCCTCCCTCAGTAAGATCTGGAAAAAAATGTAAGGTTTTTCAAGGCATACGGGTTAATTTATACAGTCACTGGTGTATTTTTTAAACAAGACATAAAATAAAAACATAGGGATAAAAAAACTGGGCATGAGAGATCCCTGTATTATACATTTCAGAGGCAGAGAAAGTGATTGTAGAGGCTGGTAAAGAAAAATTGGGGGAATCGTGAAGCCAATTAACAGTCGTTCACCTTCCAAACACTTTTTTCAGTTCAGTTGTTTTCAGATTGTTCACCAGAAATAAAGACTTTTTTTTCAATTACTTTCCACTTTTAATTCTTTACTGTTTTACAAAATCTAAGTTTAAAGTTGAATTTTCGTGTCTCTGGTGTTTGAGTCTGGCAGCTCAGTAATTCAGGTGCAGACTCTGAACTGTTACAATTTTGCAACATTTAGGGGCAAATTTATCAAAGGTCGAGGTGAATTTTTGGATGGAAAAATTTTGAATTTCGAGCTATTTTTTGTGTACTTCGACTAGGGAATGGAAAAACTTCTAATCGAATTTGATCTAATGAGCTATTACTTCGATTCGAATTCGCCGAATACGGACCTATTTGATCGAAAACCGACCTATTTGACCCAAAAAAAACTTTGACTTCATTTTGGTTGGTCTTTTTGAATTCAAAGTTTTTTCAATTCGAAATTCGACCCTTTATAAATCTGCCCCTTAGTTGATCCATTTCTCAGCAGCATCTCTGGAGTATCAGCAACTATTGTATCAATTCTAACAGCTGCCTGTAATGAAAACCAGGGATTCTGCTCAGCAGGGACAAAGTTAAGAAATGTATCAACTAAATGTATCAATTTAGAACAGTTTACAGGGTCGGCGACCTCCCCAGAGCTGCTTTAGACGGTGAAAAATAAAAATTTACACTTCAATATTAGAAAAACAGTCTCACATAGAAAATAGAAAGTATTTTTTTTAATTCCTAGTGATCAATCTGAAACTAACTGAACTGAGTGTTGTTGGAAGGTGAACATCTCCTTTAAAAGGAGTCAGATTTAAACTTCATATCAAATCTAAAGACATTACAGAAAAGAGAACTGAGGGTAAATCCAGACACACGTATGTGAAGATTCTCATTCATCCAGGTCATGGTATATCTATAGTAATAAGTCAAATCAACTGGACTTGCTCTATTTACTTTTTCCTTGAAGACTTTTCGCTGGTCATCCAACTGGCTTTCTTAATTCAGAATGATCTGTACAAAAATAGAGGTGGGGAAAGAGAGTGCGACACCTAGGGGCAGATAATTTTGTGTACCTCAACTAGGGAATAGTCCAAATTCAATTCGATTTTGAAAAAAATGCGAAAATTGGAATATCAAAATGTATCATGTACTGTCTCTTTAAAAATTCAACTTTGACCATTCGCCATCTAAAACCAGCCGAATTGCTGTTTTAACCTATGGGGGACCTCCTACTACCTAGTCAATTGGTGGTGAGAAATTGAAGTATTTTTTGGGAAAAACTTTGATTCGAATTTGATTGAAAACGGACCAATTCGATCGAAAACTGACCTATTCGGCCAAAAAAACCCTTCGATTTAATTTCGGTTGGTCTTTTTGAATTAGAAGTTTTTCAGATTCGAAATTCGACCCTTGATAAATCTGCCCCCTATTGTCTGCCACATACAATGCTGTTTTGGCACCTCTCCCTGGATGACCTCACAGCTCCAATCATGCTCATACAATTAAGACCATGGGGCAGATTTATAAAGGGTCGAATTGAAAATTTGAATTTTGAAATTCGATTTTTGAGTTTATTTTTGGAATAGTCCATATTCGATTCGAGTTTAAAAAAAAAATCGAGATTCGAATTTCGAAATTTATCATGTACTGTATTTAAGAATTCGAATTTGACTATTTGCTATCTAAAACCTGCCGAATTGGTGTTTTACCCTATGGGGGACCTCCTACAATCAATTTGGAGTCGTTTAGTAGACTTTTGGGGAAAAAATGTTGTTGTTTTTAAAAAAAATGTAAAAAATTATTTTGGTGAAAAAACTCAAATCGACCGGATTCACCTGTTTTTTTTTTGTTTTTTTTAAAATAAATTTAGATTGGTCATTTTTTTTTCGAATTTCAAGTTTATGGGAGTTTTCAGATACTTCCATAAACTCAAAATTTGACCCTTGATAAATCTGCCCCCTTGTGTCCATGAGACCTCTGACCTCATGCTGCTTATACTAAACAGATTATGCTGATTGGAGTAAGATTCCAGGGTATATAACCACAAGTATGTTTGTACAGATCATTCTGAATTGAGAAAGGTAGTCATATGACCAGCGAAACATCTTCAAAGAAAAATAAAATACAGCAAGTCCAGTTGATTTGACTTATTACTATAGATAAAGACAAATACACAAGTGTATATGGATATAGCCCTGTCCTGTTTTTTTCTCTTTAAAAATTTTTATTTATAGGTCCAATGCAGCTCCCCTTAATACCATTCATTTGTGTCTATGTATCTGTAGAACAGTTATAAGGGCAACATACTAAATCTTGCACTGGAAATAATACAGTGAATAAAGTAGCCCCTATTGTCAAATATAAGAATATTATAAGTCACCGAGGAGTTTCATGACCATATAAAAATACGAGGCCCGAAGGCCAAGTGCTTTTAAACAGATCATGGAACTCCGAGGTGACTTCTGTTATCCTCATATTTTCCAACAAGGAAAATAATACACAAGTTTTAGTGAGTCATGTGACAAAAATGACATCAGAACTCCCTGTTTATAATTGATGACATCACTAGTCAACGTTTATAAGGATATCAAGATGTTCATGGCTCTTGAAAAAAGTAGGAGCACACCGGTTATTTTTGAAAAGGTTAAAGAATATACCTTTTATTTATCCATTTAAAAAGGACAGGCCTGTCCTTCTCTTTAAATGCATAAATAAAATGTATATTTCTTAACCTTTTCAAAAACAACCGGTGTGCTCCTACTTTTTCCAAGATATATGAATGAGCAAACTAAGGAAGCACCCGGTCATTTAAAATAGTGAATAGTGCTGGAGGCCTCTGGACTATATAAGGTGAACCACCCTTTTAAAATGATATATATAGCCAGAGCTGCAATTATTAATCATGGGTCGTCAGACTACTTCCCCATAGGGAAGCCCAATTATTGACACGCAGGTCACCTGGAGCCCCTGGATGGTGGGCTCTACCAACAATAATAGGGGGCCCCAATAAAAAAAGCCCTTCACAGCCAACACCTACTTCACAACAACCATCAGTTTATGAACCTCACCTCCTCTATCCACCATATCTCTCAACACCTGCATGGAGAATTGGGTGTCATTTTAAAGTTTTTGCCGTTAATAGCAAAACAGTAATACAATTCTATTATGTCTGATTATCTACTTCTTTTCACTGATAATGACACAATATAATCCATAGTTTTTACTGTACCTGGAGGTTGTAATCCTGCAAGATTTTAACGAGCGAGTCTCTTAGATTGGGAATCTCCATTCCTTCTTTTATACGATGAATCAGAAGTATCGGGTCGACATGGGTCCCGATGTTGTTCAGTAACCCAGTTATAAATGCTGTTGATGAAACAGATATGATTTTATGAAACCTAAACACATCACCAGTTGTAAACATAATTAATCCTTTCTAAAAGAAAAACTAGATGTTTTTCTTCAATAAAAATGGTCTTTTTAATTCAACTACACCCAGTTCAAGGTTTGTACAATAGGATAAATATAGGTAGGTTATAGTACAAGGTAAGGGATGTGTTATCCGGAAACTCATTATCCAGAAAGCTCCAAATAAAGGAAAGGCCGTCTCCAATAGACTACATTGTATCCAAATAATTAAGTTTTAAAAATTCTGTTATAATAAAACAGTACCTTGTACTTGAACCAATCTAGGATATATTTAATCCTTATTGAAAGCTTTAGTTTACACGACCAAACTCCTATGCCCAATTTTGCCTTATTTATTAATAAATGAACTCGATTTAATCGGATTGCAGAAACACTTGATAAAATTGAGCAAAAACCTAAATCGCTCAAATTTTTCTGGCTTTGTTACCGAATCGCTCATTTTTTTTTAGTTTTTGCCAAAACCCCAGAAGAAGTCGGATTTTCAGCTGAAACCCCCCGAAGACCTTGATAACTTCAATTTGAGATAGGTGCCTCTCCTATTGACTTATACAGGACCTCAACTGATCCGAGATGACGGATTTTTTGCAGCATCAGTGTATAATAAATAACGAAAAGTTTTTTTCCACTAAAAATTCGAGTTTTCTAGTGACATTTTTTTTCTGAGTTTTTTCCATTCGGAGTTTAATAAATAATCCCCTTAATGTTTACATGATTTTCTAGTAGACATAAGGTATGTAGATCCAAATTATGGGCTGATCCATTATCTGGAAAACCCCAGGTCCCAAGAATTCTGGATAATAGGTACCATACCTGTATCACAATACCCTATGAGTATTAGGTTTATTTAAGTAATTATCCAAGCCCCTCTTAAAGGAGAAACAATCCCTTAATAAAAAAAAAACCCTACCCCCTACCCTACATAGCAGATTCTGTCCAGCGGAGTTCACGGGTGCCATCTTCTTCTCTTTGGTAATCTTCTGAATGAGACCAGCGAATGTGCAGTTGGAGCATGCGCCGAAACTCATTAAAATTCCTGAATCACCGGTCTCATTCCGGAGATTACTGAAACAGCTGCAGATGGTGCCCATGAACTCCGCTGGACAAAATCTGCATGGAGGGGTGAGTAAAGGGTTAGGGGCATTAGCCCGGGGGGCAACTAGGCTGGGGAGGAGGGTCTATGTAGGGTAGAGAGGTAGTGTTTTTTTTTTTATTAAGGTTTTGTTTCTCCTTTAAAGGAACAGTTCAGTGTAAAAACAAAACTGGGTATTAATGAATAAACTCCTATTAATTAATAACCAGGTCCCCATGTACTATGGAAGTTGCCATTGGCCAAATATACTGTCCATTTTTTACTGTTGTGTTTGTGGCTTGATATCAGACATGAATACTAACTGGCAACATTCAGTTAGAGAGACATGAAACATAAGCCAAATGACTAATATACTCCACCTACGTGGTTTATCAATAGAATACAAGATTAAGTCCTCCCACAATTCTGCATCATCCTGCTCCTTAGCAAACTCAATGGCTTTGTCCACATCCTTCAGTTCTTCCATGATCATTTGTAGAGCCCTCCGGCTGTTGCCCATTCTACCTGTGGGACACAAGCAAAAAAAAGATGGATTGTAGAGAGCGATTACAAGAACAAGCAGTGCACTGTTGCACCCCATGTGAAATCCATCAACGTTAATTATGGAAATCCATAATTATTCACCTAATGATAAAGGTCAACATCGTAAAAATAAATAAACACGTGCAGATTATGTCATAGGCAGAAACCTAACAGCAGATGCACAGATTTCCCTTTCTATTTAGACCCATATAATTTATTACTGCAGATGAAAGCTCAGTAGAATGAAAGTTATGCGGAATTAAACCAAACCTGGAGTAGGCTGGATTACAGATCGCATAAAGGTATTAATGCACTTACTTAGAAGAAATACAGTTTCCTCCACAAAATTTCTCTGGTGGCAGATTTCAAGCGCCTATAATAGAAAGGAATGTATCAGCCATCAACATATGTCTAGTAAATCTGCTTGCAATCAAGAATTATATTGTGCCACATACTGTAAGATGCTCTGCTATACAAACAACAAGACTGTTCAGATCCATGTGGTTGGTTATTGATTTGCTATGGTTAGAAACCTAATATATATACAGGTATGGCACCTGTTATCCAGAATGCTGGGGACCTGGGGTTTTCCGGATAATGGATCTTTTTTTTGTGATTTGGATCTTCATGCCTTAAGTCTACTAGGAAATCATGTAAGCATTAAATAAACCCAATAGGCTGGTTTTGTTTCCAATAAGGATTAATTATATCTTAGTTGGGATCAAGTACAAGCTACTGTTTTATTATTACAGAGAAAAAGGACATTGTTTTTATAAATTTTGATTATTTTGATAAAATTGAGTCTATGGGAGATGGGCTTGCCATAATTCAGAGCTTTCTGGATAACGGGTTTCCCGATAACAGATCCCATACTTGTAGTATATAAGAGTACTTTTCCTATACAGTATTTGTATAACTCCTAAACCTTCATCTCATAGTATCCTATGTAGATTTAATAGACTGCAATGTATGAGTGAAGCTACTTACCTTCTCCAGTGGACAATGTGTGTTGTCTCTAAGAAAAGGCAGTAGATTTGGGCGGTCAAACTCTGCATACAGGCTGATTTGCTTCTCATGGTACTTCTGGCCTTTATGATGGTCCCTTTTGAACAGTTTGTGCAGGTACTAGAAACAAATGAAAGAGGGCAGGAATGTGTTGTCACATCTTTAATAGCTTGCTGCAGGAATGATATATATTTATACTGTTTCTATGGATTATCCATATAGCACCAGAGGCAACTATTGTGTTTCAACTCATTTCTAAAAGAAATCAAATCAATAATAAGACTAATTTAGGTTTACAGGCAATAAGTAGGAAACTCACCACATGCTGCAGCTCCGGTCTATCCTTTAACTCATTCACAACTTTATCAATCTACAAAAGACAGAATTATTTTTTATAAACATAAAAAAATAAAAAATAAATGTATGCAAATAAAAATATTAATTCCACAAAGTGTATATATATATATATATATATATATATATATATATATATATATATATATATATATATATATATATATATATATATATACATTAAAGGACCAGTAACATCAAAAAAATTTTTTACAAAATTCGTTAGTATACATCGAAAAAAAACACCAACACAAATTAAACTTTAAAATAGCACAGCCTTTATTAAGAAATAACTTACCAAAACTCCACTTCCTGTCCTCTTCAGAAAAGGCGACACGGCGACCATCCATCCTGCGACGCTTGATTTCTTCTCCTGGCTATTGTAGTGACAGCATGTGAAGGAGTCCGATTTACAGCTTTGCCGGCCGAACTGGTGCTTTTTGACTCAATGGACACGCTGCCCTCCTCTCCTTTGCTACACATCTTCCGGACTCGGGCAGGCGAATCGCTTCTCCCCGGTGTGCGTTTGCAGGATCCTCTGCAGCTTGTCCCAGTGTGTGAATCTGTTGCCCGCAGAAAAGCCAGATGCAGACAAGGGTTGCTTCCTGGTGTAGCAGCGCAGGTGCACTTTTAGATGCGACTGAAGTGTCCCAGTCCTGCTGCACTATAGTCCGTGCCAGTTGGGAGTGGAGGGAGCCCTGCAGAGCACGGGTGTAGAAGAAGTCGGCTCCAGTCAGTTCCTCAGGGCTCCGGTGGCCAGGTGTGGAAGGAGCCCAGACGGACCTGTTGCACAGACATCTCGGGTCCGGACTGTCCCCTGGCTACCAGCTCCTCCGGATCCCCCCACAGAAGAAACACTGAACTTTGTCCCCGGGCCCCAGGTAATAGAACCCTGAACGGGCCAGTTCCACAGGGGAGTGGTGGGGGCAAGAGTGGGGGCAAGCCCTAAAAGTCCGCTGCCTCTCTGTCTCGCTCCTCATGCTGGGACACACCATCCCCTGCGCCCCCCATCCGCTTAGCGGCTGCTCCCTATAGCCAGCAATTCTCAGCGTGTCCCAGCAGTCGCATCTAAAAGTGCACCTGCGCTGCTACACCGGGAAGCGGCCCTTGTCTGCAACTGGCTTTTCTGCACAACAGATTCACACACTGGGACGAGCTGCAGAGGATCCTGCAAATCCACACCGGGGAGAAGCGATTCGCCTGCCCGAGTCCGGAAGATGTGTAGCAAAGGAGAGGAGGGCAGCGTGTCCATTGAGTCAAAAAGCACCAGTTCGGCCGGCAAAGCTGTAAATCGGACTCCTTCACATGCTGTCACTACAATAGCCAGGAGAAGAAATCAAGCGTCGCAGGATGGATGGTCGCCGTGTCGCCTTTTCTGAAGAGGACAGGAAGTGGAGTTTTGGTAAGTTATTTCTTAATAAAGGCTGTGCTATTTTAAAGTTTAATTTGTGTTGGTGTTTTTTTTCGATGTATACTAACGAATTTTGTAAAAAAAATTTTTGATGTTACTGGTCCTTTAACTGCAGCATATAAGTATATAATACAAAAAAGCCATGAATATCCTGTAAATTATATCTTTATAAACGGTGAGTTCTGATGTCATCAGTTATAAACGGTGAGTTCTGATGTCATTTCTGTCACATGACTCACTGAAATTTGTGTATTATAATAAATAAAGTACCCCCAGTTGCAAAATATGAGGAAATTAGAAGTCACCTCGGAGTTCCATGACCTGTATAAAAACATATGGTCACGAAACTCCACGGTAACTTATAATATCCTTATATTTTACAAGAGGGGGTACTTTATTCACTATATAATACACAAAAGCCATGAATATCCTGTAAATTATATCCTTATAAACGGTGACTAGTGATGTAATCAGTTATAAACAGTGAGTTATGATGTATTTTGTCACATGCCTCACCAAAACTTGTGTATTATAATAAATAATGTACCCCTTGTTGGAAAATATGAGGATATTTGAAGTCACCTCGGAGTTCCATGACCTGTATAAAAACACTCGGCCTTCTGCCTCATGTATTTATATGGTCATGAAACTCCTCGGCAACTTATAATATCCTTATATTTTACAATAGGGGGTACTTTATTCACTATATAATTGTGTAAAAATGTCACCCCCTGTATCAAATACTGTTGCAGGTGAGCCTGTAAAATTTCTTTGCATCGGGGCACGGACTTTCCAAGTTACATCACTGCCCACATCCATTTTAACTGTGAACTGAACCAGAGCTGGGCCAGAATGGCTAATTCTAAGCAACCTTTCAATTGGCCTTCATTTTTCTTTTTTATAGTTTAAATTATTTGCCTTCTTCTTCCGACTCTTCCAGTTTTCAAATGGGGGTCACTGACCCTATCTAAAAACAAATGATCTGTAAGGCTACATGTTTATTGTTATTACGACTTATTTTATTACTTATCTTTCTATTCAGGCCTCTCCTATTCATATTCCAGTCTCTTATTCAAATCAATGCATGGTTGCTAGGGGAAATTGTACCATAGCAATCAGATTGCCAAAACTGCAACTGGAGAGCTGCTGACTAAAAAGCGACATGACTCAAAAAACATTAATAATAACAAATGAAAACCAATTGCAAATATCACTCGCTACATCATTCTCAATGTTAATTTAAAGGTAAAAAAAACCCTTTAATAATACAATGACTTTCTGCCATGTACTGTATGTTGCAGACGAAGATACCCAAGAGATCAACTCACAGAAATTTTATCTTCATTGTCCAGTAGCATGTCAACAGCTTTCTGTAAAAGAAAAAGAAACTGAATATTTCTGATTATAGGTTTATAAATATAATACACAAGAGCCATGAATATCCTGTAAATTATATCCTTAAAAACGAACAGTGCTTAGTGATGTCATCAGTTATAATCAGAGCTTCGTGATGTCATTTTTGTCACATGACTCACTGAAACTCCCTGAAACCTCGGAAACCTTCAGCCTTGTGCTTTTATATGGTCACGGAACTCCTCGGTAACTTATAATATTATTTTTTCAAGAGGGGGTGCTTTATTCACTATATAAAGGAACAGTAACCTGTGCAATTCTGCATGATAAATGTAGTGATATTTGCCAAAAGTGTATTTCCAAATAATGCCCTGCTGCATTTTATACTGCCTGTTCTTTTTACATGTCGTCTTACACCAAAATGTTGGCGAGTGGTACTTTGGGGAATAGTCTGTATGAGGAACCCTATGTCCTAGCTGTTACTCAGATGAGGCTGAGCTACAATCACATGACTGTAAGTAGACAAGCCCATGTGTAGCAGGAAGTAAGCAAGTAGAAAATGCCTATAGATTTTGGATAATTTATTAAATAAACCTAATACTCACCTCTGTATCAAAGTCCATGAGAAGAACAATCTTGTCTTTAATAGAGCTAAACAGGTCGTGCTTGTGTATCAGATCAAATACTTCCTTGTTCCGGAGTTTGAGATAAATATTAAGGGCTTCATCATAGCGCTGGTCATAAGTATGCCTGGAAAACAAAGACATAACACTGGAGGTATATGGACTGTTTATCTAGAAAAACATACTAAATATTTTTTTTTGTGAAATATCTTAAATATATTGCAATATATGGACAAACAATCCCTGTTTTGTTTAAAGGGCAGAGCATTTTTCAGTCGCTTAAGGCACAAAATATCTCAATGTCCTTAAATATATTGATAATAGGTTCTCCATTTGTCTATATGCTTTCAGAGGGAACCATGGGGTGCTGATAAGGAAAGTATTCTGAAATCGGCCAAACACAGTACTTTAAACCCAATTCTGATTCTGTGCTAATATTTAGTCACTAAGGAATATGATATCCAGGGGCGATCCTGCCCAGCGCAATTGCTCTCTCTGCACTAGAAGAGCCAAATTTCCAGGTTGAAAAAAGGAAATTCAGCTCTTAGTTACCAAGAGCAGCATTTTTGCCGCCGCTGGCAACCAGGGGGCGCCTCAACTTGCCTCATTGGCGGAGAGCCCCTGATGATATAGTACAGTTATAATATAAAAAGTCACAGAAAGAACTTACAATTCAGCCAGAGCCTTCAGTAAAGTCCTGTTCTCTGGATCCTTGTTCAGGTGACCCTTTAAAGCTTGAACAATTATTTTGTTATTGTACAGCTCTCCTGGCCACTCTCTTATTAGTGTTGAGAAACCCTAGAAAGAGAATGATATTACTGTGCCACTGAGCATGTGCACATGTTGTTCAAACGAGAGATTGGTTTGAATTTCATTGGGTGAAACATCACCAAAGGATGATTCCAAGCAAACATTTGCCCACACATTTCTTGAAGTAAAGGGAATATATATAGGGAGACAGTAACACTAGAAAAATTCACCTTTTGATGTGAAATTAATAAAAGAACAGAGGCTTGGTGGAAGAACTCTGCAAGTGTTTCATACAAACCTGTCATAGCAGGAATTAATATTTTCCTGTAAAACTAAAGGCAGATTTATTAAGGTTGGGATTGGAAACTCATATTCGAATTTTCGAGTTGGATTTTTGGTCACCAATTCGAGTTGAATTAGAGAGTTATTATACCTGGACCCTGGGAACAATTTGAATTCAACTATTCGCCACCTAAAACCTGCCGAGTTCATGTAGAAGTCAATGGCAGAGGTCCAGTGGCCCATTTGAAGATGTTACTAGCCTTCCTGACATTTGAGGGGTTTATTTTTAGCAAAAAAAACTACCGTCTATACTCGAGTATAAGCCGAGTTTTTCAGCCCCCAAAATATGCTGAAAACGCTACCTCGGCCATACTCCGGTCAAGCGTAAAAACGGTCGCCGGCGTCTAAGAATAGTCGCTGGCGCCCAAGAATAGTCGCCGGTGCCCAAGAATAGTCGCGGGCGCCCAAGAATAGTCGCCGGCGTCCAAGAATAGTCGTCGGCGTCCAAGAATAGTCGCCGGCGTCCAAGAATAGTCTCCAAGAATATTTGCCGGCGTCCAAGAATTTTTTGATTGAAACTTACCAGAAGCTGCTGCATTTCTCACCCTCGGCTTATACTCGAGTCAATAAGCTTTCCCAGTTTTTGGAGGTAAAATTAGGTACCTCGGCTTATACTCGGGACGGCTTATACTCGAGTATATACGGTATTCGTTCGAGTTTTAGACATTCAATTTTTTTTGTTAAATAACCTCCCAGTCAAATTGTGAGTATATTTGAATTTATTAGCGTAAAAAAAAATTCACATGAATTTTTCGAAATTCGACCATTGATAAATGGGCCTCTAAGTTTTACAGCTTTCATTATTTGTACGGGACAATAAGAGAAAAGTCATAAGTACCAGTCACGGTACGTTGATATTGCTTCTGTCTACTGTGTCTGAATCAGGTACAGTACAGAGATCTATTATCCAGAACAATTTGTCCCTGCAGTTTTTCCAGATAAGGGATCTTTCCATAATTTGGATCACCATACCTTAAGTCTGCTAAAAATCATTTCAACATGAAATCTTTCCAGGTCTTTCCATCTGACACGAGGTCACCCATTCCGATTAGAAGAAAAGAGGTTCCGCCTAAATATTCGGAAGGGGTTTTTTACAGTGAGAGCTGTGAAGATGTGGAATTCTCTCCCTGAATCAGTTGTACAGGCTGATACATTAGATAGCTTTAAGAAGGGGTTGGATTGCTTTTTAGCAAGTAAGGGAATATAGGGTTATGGGAAATAGCTCATAGTCCAAGTTGATCCAGGGACTAGTCCGATTGCCATTTTGGAGTCAGGAAGGAGTTTTTCCCCCTCTAAGGCAAATTGGAGAGGCTTCAGATGGGTTTGCCTTCCTCTGGATCAACTGGCAGATAGGTAGTTAATAAAAAAAAAAAAGGTTGAACTCGATGGACATGTGTCTTTTTTCAACCTTACTTACTATGTTACTATGTTACTATGTTACTATGAAATAAACCCAATAGGAGAGTTTTGCCACCAATATGGATCCATGCAGCTTATCAAGTACAAGGTACAGGTATGGGACCTGTTATCCAGAATGCTCAAACCTGGGGTTTTCCAGATAATGGATCTTTCCGTAGTTTGGATCTTCACACCTTAAGTCTACTAGAAAATCATATAAACATTAAATAAACCAAATAGGTTTTTAATAAGGATTAATTATATCTTAGTTTGGACCAAGTACAAGTAACTGTTTTATTAATACAGAGAAAAATAAATTTTTTGATAAAATGGAGTTTATGGGAGATGTCCTTTCTGTATAACAGGTTTCCAGATAATGGAACAAAAAAAGCGAAGCACCGTGAGAATTCAGTAAAATGTTAAAAAATGAAATTTTATTCAGTAGACATATAAGAACCAGTTACAGCAGCAGTGAACCCATGGCTGCCCGCTTAACACGTTTCGTGGCAGGCGAATGGGTTCACATGGGTTCACTGCTGCTGTAACTGGTTCTTATATGTCTACTGAATAAAATTTCATTTTTTAACATTTTACTGAATTCTCACGGTGCTTCGCATTTTTTGTTCCTGGAATTCTTGTGACCGCGTGGGATGGCGGCTAGCAGTACAGCACGTTTGAATTCAGCGTCCGGTAAGTGCTCCCACTAAAACATATTTTTTTCCAGATAATGGAGCCTACACCTGTATAGTTTTATTATTACAGAGAATAAATGAAATAATTGTTAAGAATTGGAATTATTGGATTAAAATAAACTCTATAGGAGATGGCCTTCCCGTAGTTTGGAGCTGTCTGGATAACAAGTTTCAGGATAAGGGTTTCCGTACTCCGGATAAGGTATCCCATATATGTAGTCTGTTTGTGCTGCTGAAGTAAACAGGGCGGGTATCTCCAGGCTATGGTTATTGATCTCTGACATCAGAAAGTGAAACCCATAAGCAACCATTTAACTGGTTATTGCTCAAATAATATGTGCAGTTTTGCTATAAATAAGTATAATTTACTTTGTATTAACCAGATACATTCGCATTTAGATAGGGAACATAAGCAAATCCCAGACTGGGACGGGTGCAAAAAAAAAAAAAAAAAAAAAAACATGTTTTCTTGCACCTTGCCCCATGGTTAATAAAGGTGTATAATATTGATTTAAAATGAAAACAATACCTCGTAATCTGTTTTCAAAAATTCATCCAAGATCATTTCATAGATTGCAGGTCTCAGTCGTAAATCTCCCCTGGGCAAATACTTGCTTATCGCCTGCAAGGTAAGAGACATGTTTCATTGATTAGTTTAGTCTTAATACATTCAAGTTTTTTAAAATCGGGGCAGATTTAATAAGGGTCGAATAGTTAGTTCGAGTTAGAATTGTAAAAAATGTTTTGGTTTCAAAATTCCCACATTCGAAATTGAATCCCCCTATTCAAATGTAAATGTGAGATTTATCACACCTCGACCATGGAAACAGTCCTAATTCGAATATTCGCCACCTGAGTTCATGTACAAGTCAATGGCAGAGGTCTGTTGAGCCATTTGGAGATGTTAATAGCCTTCCTGACATTCACTGTTTTTTTTTAGAGAAAAACTCAATTCCTACGAATCAAATACGATTAGAATTTTCGGGTCAAAACTATTCAATATAATATTAGACATTGGAGCCCACCAACTGCCTTTTATTTTACTCAAGAGAGATATATAATATATGTCATACAAAGGGGTATGGTAGACTGTTAAAGGAGAAGGAAAGTTGTTTATCACTAGGGTTGCCAAATGTTAGGCACCCCCAAGTGATTGTATTTACTTACACCAAATTTTTGTGTATTGACAGGCACAGCATTGGCCTGTTAATGTGTCCTGTTAAAGGGACCTTTCAAAAAGAATAATGGCAATTCCTATTGGAGTTTGCCTAGTAAATAAAAGTGTGTCAAGTAAGAAAAATGAGACCAAACTCAAAGTGTTACCACTAAATAACACAGATAACTAGCTGGATAACAGATACACATATGATTAATGGTATTATGCCCAACTGGTAATGTATAGTCTTCTTTCCATATACTGTATAATACTGTATAATATGAATTGTGAGCTCTTTGTATTACTAAACTACAACACCATGGTATGATGATGTAATTGAATGTGGACTTTAAATGGACTTCAAATGGACTAAACATACCTATGGGGATTTAAAGCACACCAACACTAATGATGTCATGGAGGTGGGGTTTTGGACTGAACTCACTTATGTAACCTGACGAAGGGACGTATAGACCCCCCCCCAAAAAAAATGTTGTTCTGTTCTTTGTGTGGCAAATCTGGCTAAATAAAGTATTAATTGCACAACAAGACGTGGTGAAGTACTATGACTTTTCTTGGAGTATTTTTCTTGCATTATCACTATATTTACCTTAAGTTGCCCTATTTTCTTGAACCGATAGACTTCATCTTCCCAGAGTTTCATATTTTTGCCCAGTATTTTCTGACATTTTCTGTGAAAGAAAAAAACAAATATCCCACTCATATTAAATGAATCCATGTGTTATATTTCAGTGTATACCATCCATGTGGTACAAAAATGTACTGCCTTAAAAGTCAATTTCTTCTTTGTTTGCCTAACACTTTTTTTTTTATATAAATATGCCCCTTATACTTAAGCAGGGAGTAAAGAGATTTTGGCGCAAATTCACTAAGCGCCGAACGCTATTGTCAATTCGCTAGCGTTTGGCATTTTCGGTACTTCGCAAATTCACTAACGAACGCTGGCGTAAATTCGCTAGTGTTACTTCGCACACTTACACCAGGCGAATTTTCGCTAGCGATGTAAGTACGCAAATTCACTAACTTGCGCAGTGTACTGAACGCTACCTTTTACGCTAGACTTCCTTCGCCACCTCAGACCTGGCGAAGCGCAATAGAGTAGATAGGGATTGTTTCCAAAAAAGTCAAATTTTCCCAAAAAACGCTGGCGTGTTTTCTACATGATGGGTGATAGGCTGAAAAAGATCGAAATTTTTTTTGGGGCTCCCCTCCTTCCCCCCTACATTTCCTGACTCATGGCAACTTATCTAGACAGTGGGCACATGTGTAGGGCAAAATAAAATTTTTATTTGCTGATTTGAAGGTTTTCTAGGCATTTGTAGTGCAGAAACGTGTTCCTCCATTGGAATTTGGCGCCGTATGCAAATGAACCATCACTAGCGAAACTTCGCTTCGCTTGGCGAATTAACGCTAGCGCAACTTCGCAAACTTGAATTTGCGGAGCGCTGGCGAAAATACGCATGGCGAAATGCGGCGAAGTTGCGCCTGGCACAACTTCGCATCTTAGTGAATTTGCCCCTTTGTCTAGTAATAATATATATCAAATATCACAAAAAGACAAAAAATGGACTATGCCTATCCTTTTGACAATACCTCCAATCTATCATGTTGATACAGGACCATGTTTACCTTCATACAACTAGTTGGTTTCAGATAGATCACCAAAAATAATAACTTTTTCCAATCACTTTCTATTTTCTATGTCACGTTTTTCTAGTATTGAAGTGTAAAATGTAAGTTTTCACCTTCTAAAGCAGCTCTGGGAGGGGGGTCGCCGACCCTGTAAACTGGTTTAAATGGATACATTTAGGTGATACATTTCTTATCTTTGTCGCTGCTGAGCAGAATCTCTGGGTTTCATTACAGGCGGGTGTTAAGACTTGATACAATAGTTGCTAATACTCCAGAGATGCTGCTGAGAAATGGATCAACTAAATGTTGCAAAATTGTAACAGTTCAGAGTCTGCGCCTGAATTACTGAGCTGCCAGACTCAAACACCAGAGACACTAATATTCAACGTTAAATTTAGATTTGGAAAAAACAGTAAAAAATAAATAATGGAAAGTAATTGAAAAAAGTCTTTATTTCTCGGGAACAATCTGAAAATAACTAAACTGAAAAAAGTGTTTAGAAGGTGAACAACCCCTTTAGGGCAGAATCTTTAAGAAATGTAGGAATCACCTCTGTTGAACACGGGAAGCCCTTGCAACAGGATTACGTCTTTTATATCCATGTCTTGCTATTTGCATTACAAAAGTTATTTGTGGTCAAAAACAACTAACTGAAAAAGCGTGAGATGAGTGTTAAAAAGGGCTTAGTCATGGCCCTAATACTTTTACAGAACCAGGGTATTAACTAACTGGTACCAAAAGGAACTTCTAGCAATTCCTGAACTCCCAATTTATGGGAATTTTAGCTTCAGACTACTTATTGATGCCTAATTAAAATTTGGAATTATATGGGACAAGCAAATAGGGAGCAGGGAAAGAAAAATTAAAGAAAGATTGGCTTTAGCACAGGTAATAGCCTCAGTTCCAAAGGAGAAGAGCTGTATAAAGGGTGGTCGACATATTCTGTGTTTTTGTATACAGTTTTCTGTCCATTGACAAATAACATTCCTTTTTTTCTAGTTCAATGGTCCAAACACCTACAAGCTTGCTTTTCTGAATCAAGCTCTGCTTCACCAATTGAGGGAACAGTTCACTTGTGTCTAAAGAATAACAGCACTTGTCTCTCGCAAACCGAAATGACATCAATCAGAGTTTGACTATTGCAGCCAATAAAAGGCTGGGGAAAATGCTGCAATTATACCCAATATTGCACTTTGCTCACTACACTAGCAGTAAATGAGCCTTAGGGGTGGTTCACCTTGTGGTATGTTATAGATTGGCCAATTCTAAACAACATTTCAATTGGTCTTCATTGTTTATTTTGTATAGTATTTTAATTATTTGCTTTCTTCTTCTAACTCTTTCCCACTTTTAAATGGGGGTCACTGACCCCATCTAAAAAATCAAATGCTCTGTAAGGCTACAGTGTATTGTTATTGCTACTTTCTATTACTTATCATTCTATTCAGTCCTCTCCTATTCTTATTCAAATAAATATAGTTGCTAGGGCAAATTGGACCCTAGCAACCAGTGTGCGGAAATTGCAACCTAGAGAGTTGCTGGAAAACAAGCTAAATTACTGAAAAACCACAAATAATAATATAAAAAAGAAAACCAATTACAAATTGTCTCCTAATATCATTCTCTACATCATACTAAAAGTTATTTCAAAGGGTAACAACCCCTTATAATACAAGTGCAGTAAAAGTGCTGAAAATGTGACAGTGGGCAGTTGGGCATTTAACTAAGCACAGGTAGCCCAAAGTGGGCAATCCCACTTCTAGAAACTAGCTTCCAGATAATAAACTAAGGCATGTAGTCATACTGTTACCTTGCAGCCATGTCATAATCTCTTTTTTCCACCAAATGGGTTATGTAAGATAATCCGATATCCTAAAAAAAAAAAAACATGAATGCAAACATCTACAAACTGATAATGATAAGAGAGGAACAAAGATATAAATATAAAAACCAATCAACAATTTGTATTCTGCTCAGTGCAATTAATCCACATAGCTGCAATTTTCTATGCTCAGACTGCAGTCACAAAAATAATTTCCAATATATAAGCTGGAATGGTGTGTTACACTTAGGACCCCTAACAGATTTCAGGAAATCCCACTACTCAAAAATACCTCTCCTGATTTAGTCAGCATAGCACAACAATGTAACCATCTCCTTTCTACTGTAGACCAAATCATTATGAGTATTACAAGTAACATCATTTCCCATTTCTCCCTTGAAGTTTCCTTCAACATTTTGCACCTGTTGCTTTATCACTCTATGTGCTGCTAAAAATAATCTGTTTACTTCCTTGTGTAAAAGAGGGAAGATCAGTAGAGGGGTACGGCGTTGAGAGAGGAAGGCGTCAATGCATTGAGAGGCAGTCCTCTCCTGAAATACCTGCACAGGCTCTTGTTATGATTCAAACATTGGCCTGGGGCTGAATGATCAGCTCTATTGGGTCAAGCATGTGGATGGCCAATTCAGGTAAAGATCTACTCATTTGGTATCTTTAAGTCTATGGCCAGTTTTATAAGGTAATATTCATTGTACTCAAAAGGTGTAGCATTTTCTCACTTACTAACCCATAGCAACCCATTGACAATTAGAATGTGCTGGTCAGCTGTTTGAAAGTGAACATCTTATTGGTTCCTCTCTTGTTAGTTCTGATGCATGAAAGAAAAGCTATTTTCTAGTAATTCTGTCCCTGCTGCCTTTCTGTACTTCTTGCAGTCTGGTATTTTGCATATACTAGATGAAGGCAGGTGTTTTACAAGAGAGGTTAGGGTCAACTACTCTGTATTATTAGGGGACATTATCATTTAATGGAGTGCTGCAAAGGGCTTATTTTTATACAGAAAATAATAATTTTCACAAAAAAAAGTACAAAACAAAGAATCAGAAATGCTCAGCTAATATTAACAAAAATAACTTAATTTGGGTAACTCACCAATACATCATGTCTCTTTATGTTCTTCTGACTAATTTCTGCTGCCATCAGAGCTTCCTATATGTGGGAAGGAAAAGGAATAATATAACCCCATTTCTAAAAACAGAGAACACCCCCCCCCAATGGCAGTGCCAATCAAACACTATATATACACACACACACACACACATATATATATATATATATATATAAATAAAAGAATGCTCTGGGTGTCTGCACCTCAGGTAGAGTAGAGGTGCACGATCAATATTCCTAGCATGCAGTAGTATGAATTGAATAAAGTGTTTTATTGGTAACACAGCATTGTATATCCACTTTATTCACTTCTACAATGAGTATGCTTATCCATTACTACTGTATATATATATATATATATATATATATATATATATATATATATATAATATAATATACAGTAGTGTAAATATATATATATATATATATATATATATATATATATATATATATATATATATACATACATATAAAAAACAAGGGAAAGTTGTGCTCACCACTTGTTTTTAAAATCATTAGGCGGGGGTGCAATGAGGGTGTGACCACAAAATACATTGGGTTGAGTGCAGAGGAATCTTGTATTTGTCTATATGTATTTTGTGGTCACACCCTCATTGCACCCCCGCCTAATGGTTTTAAAAACTAGAGGTGAGCACAACTTTCCCTTGATTGTTATAGTAGTATAGTATAGTAGATATGGGATGACTTTGACGTAGTTGGCCAGCTTAATATATATATATATATATATATACACACATTTGCCCTAAAGATCATTTTCTCTTTGGAGTTGATCATGGGCAAAAATGAAATGAATTGGAAAGCACAGTTTCAGTTGTGTGGATATTTTTCATGTGCTTTATCTAACAGGGAGTTTTTCAGTTTTGTGAGTAGGGGGAAAACAACAGGAACAATAGGTCTGATACCTCATACTTCTTTCTAGCCAACAGCCAGTCAATGTGGTCATCTTGGTCTCGTTCTTTTGCCACAACAACATCTCTTGGACTGATTATATAGAATAAAGATTCTCCTTCTGAGTATTCTAAAGACAAATGTAAAAATATATGTATCATGGGACCTATATGGTCAGTCAGAATTCTGGGAAGTAATTAAATCGTGCTCATAAGTTTACATACCCTGGTAGAATGTGTAAAGGTGTGGAACATTTTTTTAGAAAACATGAGTGATTAGACAAAACACATTTCTTTTATTTTTAACACGATTCAAATTAAACTATTAGGCATCACAGAATAACGCAATAATTCATGTCTTTCAAAAATGGAAGATTGCATATGCAAATTAGGAGTGGGAAGGGAAAAACACTTTTTACTTCCTTGTTTTGTGACAAAAAGTCATGCAATTTCCCTCCCCGCCTCTAATTTGCATAGGCCGAATCCCGAATCTTGGATTCGGTGCATCCCTAATGGACATCAATAAGTTGCAAACACTAAGCTACATTTTGGCATTAAGGCAACTCCCCATATTTTAGAGGTATAATGTTTGAGTGAAAAAGTTGTTGCTTTTTTACATAATAAAGAAATACTGGAAATATGGTCATGTGGGCATGGGAGGTATGTATTTATATAGCGCCAACATATTGCGTAGCACTGTGGTACAAAAAACAAGAACAAATTGTCTGTTAAAGTGGGTATTTTTGGGGCTTGATGTTCCTTACCTAAGCGATAATCACGACACTCATTTTCCTGGAAGCCTCTGACTGTTATGGCATCTGAAGAAATCTCCTCGCTTGAGTCTGGATGGGCCTGAATAATATCAAGACGTGGTCTCGCACACAACATTGTCTCCTGGGAGGTTTTAAAGAGAAATATCTGCAACTAAACAGGGCGACTTCCTCATACAATTCAGTCACAATAAATAAGTCTTAAATTGAATTTTATGTACTGGTAATACAGTTTCCATTAGATTCAAAACTGGCCCAGATTAGAAATTTATGCTAACCACAAAAATCAAACAAAAAAGAAATAGAGGATTAAGTTAGGTCCATTGTATTTTGGTAAATTGAAAGGTACAACCAGACATTCTTTATATCTGCTTGCTTGAATAGGGGGTCTTTGCCAAATTCAGTCGTTCAAATAATGGGTCAAGTTGGGAGATCTGCATGGTTAGTCCTCAGTCCAATGATCAGATCATGCAGAGAACTTGTAGGATTGGACCTGACATGACCAGATGCATACTTTGATTTCCCCTACACTGACTGATATCTGCTTGCTTGAATAGGGGGTCTTTACCAAATTCAGTCATTCAAATAATGGGTCGATTTGGGTGATCTGCATGTAGAGTCCTCAGTCCAATGATTAGATCATGCAGAAAACATGTAGGATTGGACCTAACGTGGCCAGATGCATACTTTGATTTCCTACACTGACTGATATGTAATTGTGCCCAGACAGATATTAATGGGGGTAAGGGTCTATTTCTGTCTAATACATCAGCAAGCAGTTTCCAAATCAATCAAGACAGGCCAAAGCAACATATTTTTGTACTTTGGACCAATGGAATTACCTCCTTGCACCTACAGAACAGAAAGCAAAGAGTACCTCTGTCTTTATGAAAAGAACTTACACTCTGTAGTGCTACTGGGAGAAAATACAATTGTGTGTATGCAGATTCCCCCATGAGCCCCTGATGGAGTCTGTTCTCAAGCTAGCATTGGTCTCTAGTACCCTGGCCTTGAGGGCACAGCCACTTACTTGGCTGTACGAGTAGTCGTTTGTTTTTCTGTGCTGTGGAGCAATACATCTATGCTCTCCAACCAGTAACTCCATTTTTACAAGTCCCATGTTTACTTTAAGTTGTCTCCGGTAACATATAATAGGGGAAGGAGGAGGGTCCCTGGGTGGCACATGGATGTCTCCTGACATGCCCCTACCTTGTGTGTCTATCAAAAAACACCAGGCAAGTGTGCTGGGGAATGCAATACATTAAGGAGCCCAACAGATGGGCACAGGTTTTATTGTTTAAGTTGGGCCTAGTTGGTTTTTGTTTTCTTCTCTGTTTAAGGGGGCACTAAAGGTGTGTTTTTTTGCATTACTGCTTGTTTCTAAAATGAGGCCGCTTATATAGTGATCTCTTAGGCCTGAGATGCAGATCTAACATAAGCAAAAAGGAGTTCTTTTTTTTATACATTCTGTAAATTCTGTAAAAACTTAGTTATCGGAATTTATTATCTTTAACTAAATCAATTGTTAATTGTTTAATCAAAATACATTTTAGCAAGATTTATCTCTGGATTGTGTTATGCTGGCAACACACAGGCAGATACTGTTGGCTGATCTGGACAGTTTCAACTAACTGGCAGGACTTGTTTGCTGGTCAAAAATACTGGTTCATGTCTTTGGACAATGATCAGAATGGAGCGGATAATTGAAACATTGGATATAAAACTTTAGAATCCGAATTTGGCCAATCACAAATTGCCAAGTAAGCAATTGATCTGCTGGCTGAATTGGTGCATATATACATAGTGGTAACATTGTAAGTTAGGATGCAAAAAGACACACATCCATCAAGTTCAACCTTTTTTAACTCTATTTTAACCTGCCTAAGTGCTAGTTGATCCAGAGGAAGGCACAAAAAAAACCCCATCTGTGGGTCAACTTTACAGCAAAGCATAAGTTTGACAAGTTTGGCACACTACTTGTTTTATACAGATATATGACTGGCAAATAACAGAATAAACTGCACTTTGAAACAAAATAAAAAATAAATAAAGAT
The DNA here is from genome assembly GCA_038501925.1 of Xenopus petersii. Lineage (NCBI taxonomy): Eukaryota > Metazoa > Chordata > Amphibia > Anura > Pipidae > Xenopus > Xenopus petersii. The sequence continues at coordinate 138,397,233 of CM076676.1, read as the reverse complement.
GCTGTTGAGTGAATATGGCGCACAAGCAAATGGTTACCGACTTATCTGAAGTTTCTTTCACAAAGAAGAGCATGACAAACTGGTCACAGAGAGGGGCTATACCACTTATGTAGTAGTCAGTATCAAACTGGGTAACTGGAAGAAACAAAACAATACTATTAAGTTCATTAAACAACACAAAAGCATTTAGAATTACCTAAATTAGAATTATCTAAAAAAAAAATAAAATAAAATATAAACAGGTATGGGACCTATTATCCAGAATGCTCGGGACCTGGGGCTTTCCAGATAATTTGGATCTTCACACTTTAAGACTACTACAAAATCATGTAAACATTAAATAAACCCAATAGGCTGGTTTTGCTTCCAATAAGGATTAATTATATCTTAGTTTGGATCAAGTACAAAGTACTCTTTTATTATAACAGAGAAAAAGGAACATTTTAAAAAACTTGGATTATTTGATTATAATGGAGTCTATGGGAGACGGTCTTTCCATACGTGTGTGTGTGTGTGTATGTGTGTATACATACACACACACACACACACTACAACATACAGAGGAAATTGCCTATTGCTTTGTAAGCAAAGTTTAGAATAATGATCTGTTGTCCTACAAATGAAGTCGTTGATAGTTTACATTCATCACTATATCTGCAAGTTTGTGTTTTATCATACCTATTTCAACGTAACGGCTTGGCAAATCCCTCAATTCGCTGGCATGTCTCTCTTTTACAGCACAAGCCTAAAAAAACATAATCATAAGGGTTATGAATAGCAAGATATTATTCAACAGAACAGAGAAAAAAAGATTGCAATTTTAAACCATGAATTAATATATAGCTAGATAGCAAACATGCTAAGGAATTAGTTCCCAAACTTTGTTGCTGGCCCCACTGTGAGGACTTGGAGCAGTGGCTGGGGGGCTGTATTTGAATGCCAGTTAAAGTAAGATTCTGGGAGAATGTTTACTTGTATACCCAGGGCCGCCATTAGAAATCACGGGGCCCCGTACAACAAAATTTTTGGGGCCCCCTGGGCCCCGCCCACACTGACGACCAAGCTCCACCCCATTTCCCGCCCACTCCACATCGCAGTTAAAAGACCACACAGACATCAGCGCTAAAAAAGTAACCCCCCCCACACAAGTTGTAAAAAGCTATTGATGGTCAGGGCCCCCTTATAAAAAACTTGGGGCCCCAAAAAAAAAAAATTAAATTTTTTTTTTTAAAAAAAAAACATTGGTGGCAGGGGCCCCCTTATAAGTTAAAAAAAACTTGGGGCCCCAACAAAAAAAATGTAAAAAAAACTAAAAAATAAACAAACATTGGTGGCAGGGGCCCCCTTATAAGTTAAAAACAAATTGGTGCCCCAAAAAAAAATTTGAAAAAAAAAAAAAATTTTTTTGAAAAAAAAAAAAAAAAACATTGGTGGCAGGGGCCCCCTTATAAGTTAAAAACAAATTGGGGCCCCAAAAAAAAATTTGAAAAAAAAAAAAAAATTTTTTTGAAAAAAAAAAAAAAAAACCATTGGCGGCAGGGGCCCCCTTATAAGTTAAAAACAAATTGGGGCCCCAAAAAAAAATTTTAAAAAAAAAAAAATTTTTTTGAAAAAAAAACATTGGCGGCAGGGGCCCCCTTACAAGTTAAAAACAAATTGGGGCCCCAAAAAAAAATTTGAAAAAAAAAAAAAAATTTTTTTGAAAAAAAAAAAAAACATTGGCGGCAGGGGCCCCCTTATAAGTTAAAAACAAATTGGGGCCCCAAAAAAAAATTTAAAAAAAAAAAAAAATTTTTTTGAAAAAAAAAAAAAAAAACATTGGCGGCAGGGGCCCCCTTACAAGTTAAAAACAAATTGGGGCCCCAAAAAAAAATTTAAAAAAAAAAAAAAATTTTTTTTGAAAAAAAAAAAAAAAAACCATTGGCGGCAGGGGCCCCCTTACAAGTTAAAAACAAATTGGGGCCCCAAAAAAAAATTTAAAAAAAAAAAAAAATTTTTTTGAAAAAAAAAAAAAAAAACATTGGCGGCAGGGGCCCCCTTACAAGTTAAAAACAAATTGGGGCCCCAAAAAAAATTTAAAAAAAAAAAAAAAATTTTTTGAAAAAAAAAAACATTGGCGTCAGGGGCCCCTTACGAGTTAAAAAAAAAATTGGGGCCCCAAAAAACATGTTTTAAAAAAAAAGATTGGTTGCAGGGGCCTATAGAATATTAAAATAATACATTGGTGGCCAGGAGATTAAAAAAAAAAAAATACACAAACTGGTGTTCAGTGGAATTGAACTCACGGCTTCAGTACTTCAACTTCACCTCCTTTCGTGACTTCGGGTCTTTTCACCGCTTCAGGACTTCGGCTTCGGCTGTTTTCGTGACTTCGGGTCTTTGCGCTGCTTCAGGACTTCGGCTTCGGCTGTTTTCGTGACTTCGGGTCTTTTCGGCGCTTCGTGACTTCGGCTTTTTCCGTGACTTCGGGTCTTTTCGGCGCATCGGCTTCGGCTTTTCGGCACTTCCGCATTCGGCAGCACAGAGGCAAGACGTACGGCTCGGGCGCTCGTAAGGGGGGCCCGGATCTTCAAAAAATGCAGCGCTGCCGGGCCCCCCTTCATGCCCGGGCCCGGTACGCTTGTCCCCCCTGTCCCCCCCTGATGGCGGCCCTGTGTATACCAGTATGGCCGCCTTTCTTTTTCTGATCTTTCGTGCAAAGAGCAGCTCCTCTTCACTTCCTCATTGCATTAGAACAACTCTATTTCCTTTTATTAATGTTCCCTGGGCCACTGCTGGCGAATTTTCGTCATTAGTGAATTTGCCCCCTAGATCCTTCTCATTTAAGGAAACTCCCAACACACTGCCATTTAGTGTATAACTTGCATTTATATTATTTTTACCAAAGTGCATAACCTGCATTTATCAACATTGAACCTCATTTTCCAGTTTGCTGCCCAGTTTCCCAACTTAGACAAATCACTCTGCAAAGTAGCAGCATCCTGCATGGAACCTATAGTTCTGCACAATTTAGTATCATCTGCAAAAGTAGAAACAGTACTTTCAATGCCCACCTCCAGGTCATTAATAAACAAGTTGAAAAGCAAGGGACCTAGTACAGAGCCCTGCAGTACTCCACTAACAACACTGGTCCAATTAGAAAATGTTCCATTTCCCACCACTCTTTGTAGTCTATCTTTTAGCCAGGTACAAATACTATGTTCCAGGCCAACATTCCTTAATTTAACCAGTAACCTTCTGTGTGGCACTGTATCAAATGCTTTAGCAAAGTCTAAGTAAATCACACCCACTGCCATCCTAGAATTGAGGTCCCTGCTCACCTTAATAAAAAGAAATTAAGTTAGTCTGGCAAGATCTATTACACATAAAACCATGCTGGCACACTCTCATAGTATTATGATTTGCTATGAAGTCCAGTATCTTATCCTTTATTAACCCTTTGAAAAGCTTTTCTACCACGAACGTCAGACTAACTGGCCTATAGTTTTGAGGCTGAACTATATGACTTTTATTGGTCCCTTATTAATGGTTTTTAAATGAGTAGACTGGCCAGTCACTGATTAATTGCATTATTTATATGTAATACATTAAAATTTTAATTCCACCCCCAGTATTTTTGTTAATTATATCTTAGTTGGGATCAAGTACAAGATACTGTATTATTATCACAGAGAAAAATAAAATAATTTTAAAAAAAAGTTAACTATTTCATTAAAATAGAATCTGTGGGAGATGGCTTTTTCGTAATTCAGAGTTTTTTAGGGTAACAGGTTTTCGGATAAGGGATCCCATATCTGTACTTTTTTATGGTTATAATCACCATATTAAAAATTACAAGCAAAAAGCCAAAGGTAATTCCGCACTACCATCGACACCTTTACTTTATGAAGAAGTAATACGGTAATACCTATAGATAGAATATTTTTTACAGTTTATAGAAAACCCCTGAAAAAGCTTTGAATACAGAATATTCTTTTCCACCCTCCGCAAACTCTTAGATGTGTCTAGAGGCGAGATATAAACACTATATTGTTGAAAATTGGTACCTTTACAGATTTGCCCCATCCGATTACAAGGGTTAGGTTATCTTTCCAGAAGAGACTACAAGGATACATGTCTGGACGAAGGCTCGTGTCACCTCTGGGAATATTGGTAATCCTTTGCTTTGTGGTTATGTCCAATATTTTGACTCCCTGAAATGAGTATTGAAAGCCGTAAATGTTATTACGCTCATATTATTTTAACCCAATTTATATTTAAATATTTATAAATTTATTTTTAATATACAAAAAATTATTCAGTGATTTGGCACTTTATATATAATCCAAAAGCGCGTGCCAAACTTAACCCGATTGAGCAAGTCACCACATCTTTGTAGAAGATTTTTTTTAGAATACAATTGCTTTCTTATTGCAGTTATACGGGCAAATTTACTAAAAGGCGAAGTGACTAATGCTGGTGAAAATTCGCCAGCGTGACGTAATTTCAGTACTTCGCCAATTTACTAACGGGCGCAGGCGTAACTTCGCTAGCGAAGGAGACTAATGCTGGCGCTCATTCGCACTCAATCGCCAGGCGAAGTTGCGCTAATTCACTAAGATGCGGATTTTACTGAACATTACCTCTTGCGCCAGACTTGCCTTCACCACCTCAGACCAGGTGAAGTGCACTAGAGTAGATAGGACTTCCTCAAAATTGCTGCAACGTATACGTCCATTCAACTTTAACTTCCCGTTGTATGCAAATTAGCCAACGCTAGTGCAACTTCGCTCTGCTTGCCAAATTAACGCTAGCCCAACTTCGCCAGCGTTCAACATAACTTCGCATGTTAGTGAATAAGCGTTGTCTGAGTGAATTTTCGCCTGGCGAAGTGTTGCACTGCCTGCAAAGCCGTCGCTGGCGATTTTTCAACGCTTAATAAATTTGCCCCATAGACTAATGCCAGCCGGAGGTCAGATAAGCCCCCGATTGGCATTAGCCATAGGGGTTACATTAATTTGTGGCTCTCCACATATTGAAATAAAACATATATTATATGTTTATTATATATATATTATATATGTATCTGCAGGACAAGCCCATTAATAAGCACAGACTCTTTGCCTTGTCTTGCTCAAAACAGGTGGCCTATCTGTAATTCAATGGTTTCCAGACAACCGATCCGATACCTGTAACCAAATTTTCAGCAGCAATATGGAGAAAAGATCAAAAACAATTACCATATTATTGGCCCAAGCAATGAGATTCCCTCTCCATTTTATGTTGGTTATGTTGCCTTCCCCTTCATGTAAAACAGATGTTTTCCATCGATTTAACCAATTTCTATCATACAACAGCAGCTTTAAAAAAAACAAAAAACAAACAAAACAAATGAAAGTTAAATACAAGTAATGACAGAAAATGTGTTCCACAGCATAAACATTTAGCAATAATGTTTTTACTATGGTGGTGATTTTTTCCCCCTCTGAGGCAAATTGGAGAGGCTTCAAATACGGCCTTTTGCCTTCCTCTGGATCAATTGGCAGTTAGGCAGGTTATATATACAGACTTAAGGTTGAACTTGATGGATGTGTGTCTTTTTTCAACCTAACTTACTATGTAACTATGAATCAAATCTGAAAATATTTGAAAGCACATGACTTCTTTGGTCTTTTACCTAACGGGAATTGAAGGTCTGAATTATGAAGAAAGACTCACTGAGTTAGGTGCCTGATGGAGGATATGATCACTATGTATAAATATAAAATATTTATAATAATAATTATAATAAATAGGGAGGCACCGAATCCAGTATTCGGTTTGGGATTCAGCCAGGATTTGGCCTTTTTCAGCAGGATTCGGATTCAGCCGCATCCTTCTGCCTTGGCCAAACCGAATCCGAATTTGCCTATGCAAATTAGGGGAGGGGAATTGCGTGACCTTTTGTCACAAAACAAGGAAGTAAAAAATTATTTCCCCTTCTCACCCCTAATTTGCATATGTAAACTAGGGTTTGGTTCGGTATTTGGCTAAATATTTTGCGAAGGATTCAGGGGCCAATCCAAAAATAGTGGATTCGGTTCATCCCTAATAATAAATAATAATAATAATTATAATATAATATAATATTTTATAATGCTTTAGTCACAAGTATATGCTTCTAGCAGATTAGATAGCTTCAACAAGGGGTTGGATGCGTTTTAGCAAGTGAGGAAATACAGGGTTACTGAAAATAGCTCTTTGAACAAAGTTAATCTAGAGACTGGTCTGATTGCCATCTTGGAGTCAGGAAGGAATATTGTCCAACGCAAACTGGAGAGGCTTCGGGTGGGGTTTTCCGCCTTCCTCTGGAAGGTTTAATTTCGACAAAAAGGTTGAACTTGATGAATTCAACATTTCCCAACTCTCCATAGCAATAGCTCACTTGCATACTGTTCCTCTAAAGTATATATCATTTGTTAAACCCAGTCGTACCTTATTTCCACCTGTTACAAACTGCTTACAGTTGGATTTTCCAAACTGAGGGTGAACAGCAACAATCTACAAGTAGAAAATAAAAGCATGAAATCATTTAGAGCATAATTATAAACAACAACAAATCTAATAATATGTACATGGAGCTTGAATATCCGTAATAAGAATAACTATTAACCTTATAATTACGTGAACAACGTTACTCTGGCAAAACTGATGTGGAATTCAGACAACATCCTAAGGCAGGGATCCCCAACCTTTTGAACATGTGAGCAACATTTAGAAGTAAAAGGAGTTGGGGAGCAACACAACCATGAAAAATGTTCTTGGGGTGTCAAATATAGGCTGTGATTGGCTATTTGGTAACCCCTTTGTTGATTGTAAACCTACATTGAGGCTGTGTTTGGCAATGTACCTGGGTTTTATACAACCAAAACTTGCCTCCAAGCCTGAAAAAAATAAAAAATAATTCAAAAATAAGCTTTGAGATCTGCTTTGAGGCTACTGGGAGCAACATCCAAGGGGTTGGGGAGCAACATGTTGCTCATGAGCTACTGGTTGGGGATCACTGTCCTAAGGTCATTGTAAAAAAAACATTCTGCACAGATTTCTGTAGTGCTTCTAAGGTAGGAATATTGTACACACTCTCTGTATTTCCTGAATGCAGACACAGAGTTTATCATGGTGCTTACTGAGTAGAAAAAAAGAAAGTAATATGAAATCAGGAGGTGATTATTCATTTATAATTGTTTCCTTTTCATTGCAGAAGTGCTACCCTTTTTTTTTTAGTTTCGGTTATCAGTTGTATCGATAAAATTTCAATATCTAAACGATTCTGTGCATTTTTCTATCTAAAACTCGCTAAATTATAAAAAAAAAAAAAAAACACATTTGCCCAAGAAGTGATATTTTATCTTTGGTTTGTCACCAGTTCACAAAAATACAGAGGAACAGGAAAAACAATTATTAGACAAAAATTATATAGTTGAAAGTACAGGTATGGGATCTGTTAACCCAGAAACCCATTATTCAGAAAGCTCTGAATTGCAGAAAGGCTGTCTCCCATAGACTCCATTTTATCCAAATAATCCAAATTTTTAAAAACTATTTCCTTTTTCTCTGTAATAGTAAAAGTCCCTTGTACTTGATCCAAACATGAATCCTAATTGGAAGCAAAATCAGCCTAGTGGGTTTATTTAATATTTACATGATTTTCTCGTAGTATTAAGGTATGAAGATCCAAATTACTGAAAGATCCACTATCCAGAAAACCACAGGTCCCGAGCATTCTGGATAACAGGTCCCAAACCTGTATATGTATATAATGTACTGTATACATAATAATTAATAATAACTAATGGCAACCAAAGTTCTATAAAAATTCTGTACTTACTGATACACTGATTAACAAAAAAGGCCTGCTTTATGTGGATAAGCACTTAGTTACCAGGCCTGCAGTTTTATTTTTGTGTATTTAGTGTGAGTTACACTAAAAATCCAGTTAGTGAGCACATCAGCTTGTGCAAACTCACTTTAATTGGGCAGTCGAAATTTTCATGCAGCCCTTCTCTGGAGTAAAGTCCAAACACCTGCACCTGTACGAATGAAAAGTCCCATGCTTAGCAGATTTGTATATGTAAAAACAAATATTAAAATCAAATAGTAAAAAATATGTACCACTGCTACTATGTTACTTGTCAGCCCTTCAGTAAATATTCATTATGCGGCTGGCAATTTTTATTTTGTGCTTAAAGGAGAAGGAAAGCTACGGAGGCATTTTATTGCCAATAGATTAGCTGCAATAGTGCAAGCTAGAATGCTATATTTAGTCTGTAGAATGTTTTACCATACCTGAGTAAAAAGCTCTAGAAACTCTCTGTTTGTTTAGAATAGGAGCTGCAGTATTAACATGGTGTGACATCACTTCCTGCCTGAGTCTCTCCCTGCTCTGGGCTCAGATTACAGTAGAGAAGGGAGGGGCGGGGGGAGAGGAGCAAACTGAGCATGCTCTTGCCCAGGGCAATGAGGTTTAAGATGCAGGCAGGAATTCTGATACAGAAGCCCATGTGTACACAATAGAAGGAAAGAAATGCAGTGTTTCTTTTGACAGGGGACTCACAGCTGCACTACTTTGGGGGTTTACTGGTATATTTAGATGGACCTTTCTGATAAGGCTTACTTAGTTTTAACCTTTCCTTCTCCTTTAAGGGAGATTTTCTTGGGGGACTTAACTTTTATATATATATATATATATATATATATGTGTGTTAACTTATATATAAGATCCCAGTTTGCTATAAATAAATCTAAAGTGCTGTGTAACTTGCTGGTGCTATAAATAAATGATAATGACTGTACATATATTGATTTTAAAACTATTTCATGTGGCTATTGCAAGATATTTTAATGGGCTTTTAAGCTACAATTACTCATCAAGATTTCAGTAATTCAAGGAAAACATAGACAAGTGTCTGAGGGGCAGATTTATAAAGGTTTGAGTTGTGTTTTCCACAAAAATTTGAGTTTTCTAGTTTAGTTTTTTTGGTCAAAATTCACATTTTTCGAAATGTATTATACCCCGACCCTGGAAATAGCTTGAATCCAAAAATTCACCATCTAAAACCTGTCAAGATCATGTAGAAGTCAATGACAGAGGTCTTTTGAACCATATGAATGTTAATAGCCTTCATGATGTTCGAGTTTTTTTCTGAGGGTTTTACCCAAAAACTCGATCAATTCAAGTTTTTTTCCCGACGAAAACTCAATCAAATCGAGTTTCAGGGTTGTTAACCCCAAACTCGCGGATCTGAGTTTTTTTTTCCATTCGAGTTTTTTTTTTAAATTAGAAACCATTTGAGTTGTGAGTTCATTCAAGGTCCAAAACTCTAAAATTCGACCTTTGATGAATAACCACCTTAATGTAAGACTGGGAACCTTAAAGGGGACCTGATACCCTAAAAAATAATTCCAAATCCTGCTTTATGATGTTAGTCAAGCAAAATAAACTTCACTTACTCTATATAAATGATTTAAATCTTGTTTCTTTTTAGTCTTGGAATTCATAATCATGTGAAAAACAGGCAGCACCCATTTTATGGACACTTTTATTAAGACAAGCTTTATATCATAACCAAATCTTGTTTATGCACCAAAATGGGGGACCTGATGCCCATGCCCATGCATTGGCTATACAATTAAATGTTGGAGACAGTGGGGTAATGTAAGGAGAGCAGTGACATCTAGGAATCCAAATGGAAAGTGAAAGTAATTGCCTGCCCCGCCTCTATGCCTAAAGCCGTTGCTCAAGCCTGAAGAATCAGTAATGGAAACCAAGAGCGTGTTCCTGACTTCACTCATAGGGGCAAATTCACTAAGATTCATAGTTGCGCCAGCGACCACTTCGCCGCACTTCGCCAGGCGTATTTTCGCCAGCGCTAAGCATAAGGTTGTGAAGTTGCACTAGCGTTAATTTGCCTAGCAAAGCGAAGTTACACTAGCGATGCTTAATTTGCATACGGTGCCAAATTGAAGTTATGGAGGGATATGTAGCATCACTACACAAGCCTGGGAAACCTTCAAAACAGCAAATAACATTTTTATTTTGCCCTACACATGTGCCCATTTATAGTTAAGGTGCCATGAGTTAGGAAATGTAGGGGGGAAGGAGGGCAGCCCCAAAAATTTTTTTGATCTTTTTCGGCCTATCACCCATAAAAAAAATCCCTATCTACTCTATTGCACTTCGCCTGGTCTGAGGTGGTGAAGGAAGTCTGGCGTAAAAGGTAGCGTTCAGAAAAATGTGCGCGTCAGTGAATTTGCGTAGTTACGTCCGTTGTGCAAAGTAACACCAGCGAATTTACGCCAGTGTCCGTTAGTGAATTGGCGAATTAACGAAAATGCGATACGCTAGCGAATTAACGCTAGAGTTAGGCGCTTCGTACTTTAGTGAATTTGCCCCATAGTTTCTGTAATTGATTACTTCTGCTTGCTGCGGGGCACTCAAGGAAGAGAATTAAGAGACAAATCTAATATTGGCCATGAAGGGAATATTGGAAAATGACAGCTGAATTACATACCTTGCCATCTTCAGAGGCAATTCCCACATATTCACCACTTTCATCCAGGCTGATCTGATTAATTTTCACAGAGCTCTGTGAATAAGTTATGAGTGAACACACGATTAATGGGATGTTTGATACGCTGTTCTTTTTACATATTATCCTCAAGTGATTTTTAGCTTAGTAAACATGAACATCGTAAAAATTTCCCACTTTAGCTCAAGTAATATCAAACACAACAGATTTCATGATTAAAACAACAGGCAAAATGTATGTTCAGCCCAAGCCCTGTTCATTGCACACATGTTGAGAACCCCAGATACGAATTATAATAATAAATCTGGGAAGGTTTTAGCAGGCACAGTTAAAGGGGTAGTTCTCCTTTACGTATGTTACAGTATGGCAACTTTGTAATTGGTCTTCATTGTTTAATTTTTAATGATTTTTTTTAATAATTTGCCTCTTTCTTCTGACTCCAGTTTAAAAACAAATGTTCTGTAAGGCTACACATTTATTTATTGTTACTTTTTATTACTCATTTTTCTATTCAGACCCTATTCATGTTTCAATCTTTTATTGGACTCTAGCAACCAGACTGATGAAACAGCAAACTGAATACAACTCAAAATAACTCTAAAGCCACAAATGATAAAAAATGGAAACTTATTGCAAATTGTCTCAGAACATCACTCTCTACATCATACGAATAGTTAACTTAAAGGTGAACAACCCCTTTAATCAAATACAGAATTAATAATACATTATCATCATTATGGCTCCAGTATAATTTCTCACAGTGTCCTATTGGAAAAAAACTTTTCTTATTTTTATCTTTTTGTGGACAGACATGCTTTTTTTCCAACACCAAGATATTAATTTGTACTATCTTCTAGCATATAATTTATGATTTAATGTTCTTTATTTTTACAGCAGTGTCCCAAGTGTGCAGCACTTTAAATAGATTGTTCATTATGAACAGTCCCTGTGGAGCTTATAATAATAAGGTCCAAGTTATATAAACACACCCCCTTGGAAAAAAAATCTTCAGATAAGTCTAGCGCACTAGGAAGCCTAACCGCCCCCACCCTTGCGTACATTCTCATGCACATAAAGTAGACTGGCAAAAGTTTAACAGGAGTCGGTTATTGAGGAAGCAGCCCCAAAGTACGAGCCTCCTGATCCTAGGGATGCCACCTTTTCCTAAATTTTTTACCGGTTGGACAAAACTCCATGATGTAAATGGGGGCGGTGCCATTATGTAAGAGGGGGCGTGGCTGCATTGCGGAGATCGCCAGAAGGACAAAAGTTACGTTTCCAGGGGATTGGAGGCGGGCCAAGGGGCAGAGACGGAACTAGGTGGGGGCGGGCCCTGGTGCTGGCCGTGCATCCGGGCCCCACCCTCTTCCGTGCGTCGATGCAGCCGCTGCAGTGGGCGCGTGACTCCTGGGGGGCCTGCGGGGGTGCGGCCCTGGCCCAATTGCACCCCCTGCTTCCCCGGTAGTTACGCCACTGCCAAGGGGTCTTGTTAAGGGTATTACAAATTTACCAACAGCTACATTGCCGGTAAATTTGTAATTCCGGCCCGCCTTGGCAGGTGTTTTACCGGTGGCAATCCTACCTGATACCCAACCATTCTGCTTCCTCCATAGTTACGTCACTGTCACTACAGCACAGAAGCAGTGATAACAACAAAGCCACCCTTCATCCATGTCAATGGCAAATCACTCCAATTTTTTATGTTTAAAAACAGAATGGCTATTTATCTGGAAATCTTCAGGTCTCGAAATCCAATTTTTACTTTCTTTAATGATAAAGAAATCTATCTCCAATATACTTTAATTAAAAAATGTCTACAGTTTTTATTATAAACCTGACTGTAGGCAGTGAAATTCCCCCTTCATTTTACTTACTCTGACAGCTGCAAACAAGAAACTTCACACGGTCCCTAGCTGCTCTGCAGAGAAAGGATCATAATTTCAAATGGCAGGGGGGAGCCCCACTTTACTTCCCTGACCTCGGGCAGCTTTGTTTGTTTCGCTGTTAAGCAGCCAGCGACTGTGTAGAGATGTGTATCCTCAGACCGAGTGCAGTCTGCATATATATTTATCAGTCTTGCTATATTGGCTTCTATGGCAGATATTATTTGACTTGTACTGTTTTGATAATTTACGATGATCTCTAAGCTTAACCTCCCAACTGAAGCCCAGAACACACTGAGCATGTGCACAGTCTTGGTCTTGCACTTGCAAAGATGTCTAACAAAGTTACAAGATGACAGCCCCCTGCGGCCAACTTTGAAAACATAAATCATTTGTTTAATTAGACTTCTGGTGCAGTAAGTACATGTTTATGTTTAGTATACAGCATTTCTAGCATTATTCTATTTTAGACTTTAGTTCCCCTTTAAAGAATATACATATACTCACTATATCAAACTTCTGTGTAACATTTCCTTGAATATCAAGTAAATACATCTTCCCATTGTGAGTTCCCAGTGCCAGAAACTGCAAGAAACAGAATAAAAAAAGAAACAATGAAATACTGCTTGATACAATGTATCTATTAATGAGAAAACATGTTAGCAAAATATGATTAGCAACTAAACCTTTCGGATAAAGCTGTAGACATATCCCTCCCAGAATGCTCTATGAAGCAGCACAGAGGTACTAAAAATGTCGGCCTAGTGAAGCGTGTGGGCTGATTGGCCTCAAGAAAAGGCGGGGTCTAATGTTGTTCAGTATTTAGAGCCCTATATCTTGTTAGTGTCAGACTGGCCCGTCAGGACACTGGGAAAAAACCCGGTGGGCCCCGACCCTCATGGGCCAGGGCCGAGCCAGACCCCCTCTCCGGATGCTTGGTTTTTTTTTAAAAAAAAAAAAGTATCTTCAGCAGCGCGCAGCACCGTGTGCCCATGCGCGCTGAGTGGTGCCATGTGCGCATGCATGCCTTCATGCACAGCGCGTCACAGGAGGGGGACGAGGGGGTGGAGGGGGCCCCGGTCAGCAGTCCCGGTGGGCCCCCGGGCCCCCCAGTCCGACCCTGTATCTTGTCATAGAAGTGGAATTGCACTAAAGAAGATTTAAAGGGGTTGTGTACCTTTAAGTTAACTTTTAGTATAATGTAGAGAGTGATATACTGAGACAATTTGCAATTGGTTTTTATTTTCTTTTATTTGTGGTTTTTTAATTATTTTGTTTTTTTTTACTTTGCAGTCTGCAGTTTCAGCAGTCTGGTTGCTAGGGTCCAAATTCCCCTAGCAACCATGCATTGATTTGAATAAGAGACTGGAATATGAACAGTAGAGGGCCAGCATAGAAAAAAAGAGTAAGGATGCACCGAATCCAGTATTCGCTTTGGGATTTGGCCAGGATTCTGCCTTTTTCAGCAAGATTCGGATTGAGCCAGGCCGAACCAAATCCTAATTTGCATATGCAAATTAGGGGCGGGGAGGGAAATCGTGTGACTTTTTGTCATAAATCAAGGATTCTGGTGTTCGGCCGAATCCAAAATAGTGGATTCGGTGCATCCCTAAAAAAGAGTAATATAAAGTAGCAATAGCAATACATTTGTAGCCTTACAAAGCATTTGTTTTTAGGTGGGGTCAGTGACCCCCATTTGAAAGCTGGAAAGAATCAGAAGAAAAAGGCAAATAATTCAAAAACTATAAAAAATTTTTAAAAAAAACAAGTTTTGACATACTAAAAGTTAACTTAAAGGTTAACCACCCCTTTAAAAAGCTCAGGTTGTCCTGCATAAAACAATGTATATCATGTAAATCATGTCCTCCAGGAAATGCCCCTAAGGAGAAAGTATAAAATATTCAAAAAATATGACTGCTACTGAGTGCAACGGGAAAGAAAAAAAAGTGGAAAAAACATTTCTTACTTCCTTGATTTAAGAATGGCTTGGATGATTTTTTGGACAGACATAATATCAAAGACTACTGTGATACTAAACTCTTTAGTTAGTTTAGATATGGGTATATAGAATTTAGGGAATCACCAAATCCACTTTTTTGGATTCGGCCGAACCCCCGAATCCTTCACGAAAGATTCGGCCGAATACCGAACCGAATCCGAACCCTAATTTGCATATGCAAATTAGGGGTGGGAAGTGGAAAACATTTTTTACTTGTGTTCTGACAAAAAATCACGCAATTTCCCTCCTGCCCCTAATTTGCATATGCAAATTAGGATTCGGATTCGGTTTGGCCAGGCAGAAGGATTCGGCCGAATCCGAATCCTGCTGAAAAAGGCCAAATCCTGGCCAAATCCCGAACCGAATCCTGGATTTGGTGCATCCCTAATAGAATTTATGTGAAAGTAGGGAGGGGTGTGTGTATGGATGCTGGGTTTTCATTTGGAGGGGTTGACCTTGCTGGACCTTGTCTTTTTTCAACCCGATTTAACTAACTATGTAACTTGATTGGTGACAAAAAGCTTTATATGATTTCCCTTCCCTAATTTGCATATCCAAATTAGGATTCGGATTTGGTTCGGCCGGGCACGAGGATTCAGCCAAAAAAAGCAGAATCCTGCCTGAATCGCGAACCAAATCCTGGATTCGGTGCATCCCTAGTAATTTATTGAGAGCAACTTTCCAAAACACCCTACTTTCGATAGTACAGACAATCCAATTTCTAGACCGGGACACAAAAGTATGCTTGAATTTGGGTTGCTTTCCACTGTCCGCTATGGAATTGCAGGGAAACTTGACTTTCTAAGAGCTCCTTGGTGAGAAAGGTCAGGGATTTGGTGAATTAAAAAAAAAAAGCTTCAATAAAAAATAATAATTTAATTCAGCTGGGGCTATTGGTGTGCCCATATTCCATTCACAAGTGCACAGATATATTTTCCATTAGTAATTGCTTGCAAATTCTAGATCTAGTAACTGATTGGTTAGGACAACTGACTATTGCATTTTTCAAAAATCCGCTTACCTTCTCATGCACAGTCATACAGCTTGCAGCATCTTCCTGAAGGATTTCACTAACACCATTCAGTAGTCTCTCATATTTTAACTTTGGTTCCTCTTCACTCTCTTCCTCCTAGAAGATGTAAAATGCAATTACTATTCACTGTAAAACATTTTAATAAACATTTATTACAGAGACAAAACTGTACACTGTATAGCCCTGTGTGGAAAATATCCACCATTTTAGGTGTGGCAGAGATTTCTCATCAGATTTACACCAGAATGCATAGTGTTAAGTCGCCTAGCAGGCGGATAAGAAACCGGTATTTTTTTTATACTGCTCGACTTTACCGATACTGCTCGACTTTAAACGGGTGATTCACCTTTAAGTTAACTTTTAGTATGGTTTAGAATAGCAAATTCTAAGCAACTTTTCAATTGGTCTTCATTATTTATTTATAGTTTTTTTCATAATTTGCCTTCTTCTTCTGACTCTTTCCAGCTTTAAAAGGGGGTCACTGACCCCATCTAGAAAAAAAATACTGTGCAAGGCTACAATTACTGTTTTTGTTACTTTTTACTACTCATATTTTTAGTCAGGACTCTCCTATTCATTTTCCAGTCTCTTATGCAAATCAATGCATGGTTGTTAGGGTAATCTGGACCCTGGCAACCAGATTTCTGAAATTGAAAACTGAAGTGCTACTAAATAAAAAGCTAAATAACTAAAAAAAAAACACAAATGATAAAAAATGAAAACCAATTGCAAATTGTCTCAGGATATCATCCTCTATATCATACTAAAAGTTAACTTAAAGGTGAACAAACCCTTTAATCTCAGTCCCTGCCCCATTGGAGTTTACAATCTACGGTCCCAATTACATTTACAGTTTCAAGAGAGTGACAAGGAGTCATTTAACCTGTGTATATTGAAACTCATGCAGATATAAGAAGAGAGCACAGAAACTCACTACAGTTCCCAGTAATCACACACAAGACCCCAGCATTACAGAGCAACCCACTATGCAACAATCCCATCAGAACTAAGTAACTGTGTTGTCCCCTGTAGTCAATGCAGTTTGAAACTTAACTGGTATTGCAAACATTTAGAGAGAAACCCTAAATTACTTAAAGGAATTGTCCAGTATAAAAATAAAAACTGGGTAAATAGATAGGCTGTGCAAAATAAAAAATGGTACTAATATAGTTATTTAGGCAAACATGTCATATATAAAGGCTGGAGTGACTGGATGTCTAATATAATAGCCAGAACACTACTTTCTGCTTTGCAGCTCTCTTGGTTTCCACTGATTGGTTACCAGGCAGTAACCAATCAGTGACTTGGGGGGGGGGGGGGCACATGGGTCATAACTGTTGTGTTTGAATCTGAGCTGAATGCCGAGGATCAATTGCAAACTCACTGAACAGTTGTGTCCCATGTGCCCCCCCCCCTTTAAGTCGCTGACTAACTCAGAGTTAGAGAGCTGAAAAGCAGAAAGTTATATATTCTGTTCTGTTACACTTAGGGGCAAATTCATCAGG
Source organism: Xenopus petersii (assembly GCA_038501925.1). Lineage (NCBI taxonomy): Eukaryota > Metazoa > Chordata > Amphibia > Anura > Pipidae > Xenopus > Xenopus petersii. Next base: position 138,380,266 of record CM076676.1, on the reverse strand, counting down.
GTCGAATATCGAGGGTTAATTAACCCTCGATATTCGACTGGGAATTTAAATCCTTTGACTTCGAATATCGAAGTCAAAGGATTTTTGCGCAAATAGTTCGATCGAACGATCGAAGGAATAATCCTTCGATTCGAAGGATTTTAATCCAACGATCGAAGGATTATCCTTCGACCAAAAAAACGTAGCCAAGCCTATGGGGACCTTCCCCATAGGCTAACATTGGGTTTGTAGCTTTTAGGTGGCAAACTAGGGGCTTGAAGTTTTTCTTAAAGAGACAGTACTTCGACTATCGAATAGTCAAACGATTTTTTGTTTGAATCCTTCGATTCGATGTCGAAGGTCGAAGTAGCCCATTCGATGGTCGAAGTAGCAGAAAAAACACTTCGAAATTAGAAGTTTTTTTACTTTGAATCCTTCACTCGAGCTTGGTGAATGGGCCCCATAGAGTCACTCCAGCCTTTATACATTACATTTTTGGCTAACCAACTACTGTATATTAGAAACATTTTTTAATTTTGCACAGCCTATCTATTTACCCAGTTTTTATTTTTACACTGAACTGTTCCTTTAAGAATATATTCTACTCTTCTGGGGAAGACAGAAGTCCCAGCTGGATCTATAAATGGATGGAGGGAAGCAGGTAGTATTCAATAAAGGACATACAGGGCAGGGACCTCCTTCCTACTGTGGATCTTACCACAAAGGACTTAAAGGAACAGTAACACAAAAAACTGAAAGTGTTTTAAAGTAATGAAAATATCATGTAGTGTTGCCCTGCACTGGTAAAACTGGTGTGTTTGCTTCAGAAACACTACTATAGTTCATATAAACAAGCTGCTGTGTAGCAATGGCGGAAATTGAAAAACGGCTAAATGGCACAGGATAGATAATGGATAACAGATAACACCATTAGACAGACAGAGCTTATCTGCTGTCTGCTGTGTAACTTGAGCCTTTTCTCCTTTGAATGGCTGCCCCCATGGCTACACAGCAGCTTATTTATATAAACAATAGTAATGTTTCTGAAGCAAACACAGCAGTTTTACTAGTGCAGGGCAACACTGCATTATATTTTTATTACTTTAAAACAATTTAATTTTTTGATGTTACTGGTCCTTTAAGCTCTGTATCCTTATATGAGCTTTGTGTACTGTGTATATTTACTGTATTTATTGTCTGACTTGTGTGTACTTTTATATACAATATTGTACTTGTATTTGTATTGTACTTTTATGCATTGTACTGTGCTGAGGCTCCTTAACAGCACTTTAAAACTAATAAAAATGTATACATACATAACAATACACACGAGCTGCTTTGAGCACTACAGAAATGTGGCACAGCAGGACTGGTGCCATAATAAGTACAGATAATTGACTTAAAAAAGGGCATGCAGATATCTGGTTGCTTAGTTCTAATTTACCCTAGTAACCATGCAGTGGTGTGAATGAGAGAGAGTGAATAGGAGGGGGTCTGAATAGAAAGATAAATACTAAAAATACTGAAAAACTGTATAATTGTAACCTCATACATCAAAACATTTTTTTGTTGGTATAATATATGGATCTCTGCACCTTGTCCCCCTCCTCCACTGATAAATAATCCCTTCTGTCTTTCTATACATATTAACGGTCACACAGATTTCCAGATCTCACCTCAGATTCTTCTGTAGATTCTCCTTGTGACATTTCCTCCTAAAAGAAAAAAAAAACTCTTGTAAGTAACTGAAAATCTAAGAAAAGAAATGTATTGGGATGGTTTACAATACAACTGTTATTATTGTTAACAAGCAGGTATAAATCGTCGACATATTCCGGTACCACTCAGAACCTGTGTCTTTATACTTAGCATAGGCATTGACAGGAAATTAAATTCTCATTATTTCACTACAAATATTGAGACTTAAAGAAGAACAGTGGATTGCACAAGGTTTAAAATCTTCTGTCTTGGTGCAGCTCCTGGTTCTTCATGTAGATTTGTGCGGTGGACACAATCCCTTATTGGGTCTTTCTCTCATGCGAGCATATGCCTGTGTGTGTGTCTGTCTGTGTGCCATACCTTCCAACTGTCCCGTTTTCAGCAGGACAGTCCCACTTTTGACAGCTCAACCCGCATTTATACTGGAAAGTCCCAACTTTCTCTGCACTAAACAGCCAGAAAAAGAAAAAAAGCTTCTAACTTAATTGGCTTTTAGGAGAGAGCCCAGAACAGCCACCAGGTGCAACTAAGATACTTTGTAACAATTCTGAGATAAGCGAATAAGTAATTGTAACAATTTAGATAAGGAGGTCCCTTGGGAAAAGTTAGACTCAGCTTAAAGGGCAATCCACCTACATTAGCAAAACTGTAATAACTGCAAAAAAACCACAGAAATATGTTCAAACTTTGCCAAATTTTGTAAAATGAACATGGTAATTAGGGGGTGTGGCTGCAAAAATGGGCGTGATCAAAAAATTTAGATGCACTACGCACTGCAAATTATTTTGTCGTAAAATGTTGGGAGGTATGTGTATGCGTCTGTGTGTGCCTGTGCACAGCCGGCAGGGGAGAGGGGCAGCAGGCTGTGTATGTGATCGCAAACCTTTGAAATCCGGCCCTGTTACCTAATACAGGTATGGGATCT